>OX422223.1:147760967-148194778 GCA_949130495.1 Sambucus nigra
ACTTACTTAAATATCAATAGGGAAGCTTCATGGATGGACCCTATGATCAGATACATTCAAGAGGGGGAAATGCCAGAAGCAAAACAAGAAAGGAAGAAGCTAAGATACAAAGCTGCGAAGTTTGCCGTTATCAGAGACACCTTGTACAAAAAGGGATTCTTGCTCCCTTTACTCAAAGGTGTGCACCCTAATGAAGTCCCACACATATTACAAGATGTGCACAGGGGGTCTTGTTCGAGCCATATTGGGGGTAGGTCGTTAGCAAATAGGATAGTCGCCCAGGGATATTAGTGGCCGGCCTTGGGAAAGGATGCTATGGCTTATGTAAAGAAATGTGATAAATGTCAAAGGTTCGCCACCATACCCCACCAGCCCCATCAGCCTCTCACCTCCATCACATCCCCACGGCTATTCGCAGTATGGGGAATTGATCTAGTAGGACCCTTACCTATGGCCATTAATAACTATTGATACTTGATCGTAGCAATTGACTATTTCTCAAAATGGGTGGAGGCAGAGCCGATGGAAACGATCACCGAGAAGAAGACCTTCCAGTTTATCTGGAAAAAACATTATATGCAGATATGGCCTCCCCAACACCCTCATCTCAGATAACGGGACTCAATTCAAGAATGCATCCCTGGAGAAATACTGCGAAAGGGTGGGTGTCAAACAATTCTTCTCTACCCCAGGCTGACCTCAGGATAATGGGAAAACTAAAGTTACAAATAGAACAATACTAGATGGGATGAAGAAAAAACTCGAGGAGGCAAAAGGAAGATGGGTTGAGGAATTATACACCGTACTATAGGCCAACAGGACGACGGGAAAGAGTCCTACCGGGAAAATCCCGTTCATGCTGGCGTATGGCTCAGAAGCCATTATCCCCACCGAGATTGGGTTTCCCACTCACAGAGTCCAAATGTATGACCCCTAGAGAAATATGGAAGAAAGGAGACTTGACTTAGACTTGATCGAGGAAAGAAGAGAAGACATTGAGATAAGGCAAGAAACCTATCAGTAGAGGACTGCAAAGTTTTACAACCAGAGGGTGAAGCAAAGGCCAATCGTTGTGGGGGACCTAGTCCTAAAAAAGACATGGCAGAAACCTAACAAGCTCCACCCAAATTATCATGGTCCGTATAAGGTCATTGATGAAGTTGTCCCTAGAACCTATACATTAGAGAACCTTGAAGGGGAACCCTTTTTGAACCCCTAGAATGTAGATCATTGGAAGAAATACTATCAATATTATAATGTCCTATGGGACCACAATTGTAATGAATGTGTTGCTTCAATAGAACACTTGGAATGTTAATGAGAATATTATATTGTCTCTTCATCTTGTGTTTGTCAATTCAGATACGTTGGGGTAATTCTTGCCAAACCACCCTCAGCTATAATGAGGATGAATGATAGGGACGACCCTCCATTCACTCTAAAAAAAAGATGAGGGGGGACTTGTATTTTAAATACATCATTAGTTTGGTGGAAACCACCCTCGTCTATGATGAGGGTGAATGGTAGGGACGACCATTCACTCTAAAAAAAGTCGAGGGGGACTTTTATTTTGAAACATCATTAATTTGGTGGAAACCACCCTCGACTATGATGAGGGTGAATGGTAGGGACGACCCTCCATTCACTCCTAAGAAAGACGAGGGGGACTTGAAATTTAAAACATCATTAATTTGGTGGAAACCACCCTCGGCTATGATAAGGATGAATGGTAGGGACGACCCTCCATTAACTCTCAAGAAAGATGAGGGGGACTTGTATTTTGAACCATCATTAATTTGGTGGAAACCACCCTCGGCTATGATGAGGATGAATGGTAGGGACGACCCTCCATTCACTCTCAAGAAAGACGAGGGGGGACTTGTATTTTAAAAACATCATTAGTTTAGTGGAAACCACCCTCGGCTATAATGAGGGTGAATGATAGGGACGACCCTCCATTCACTCTCAAGAAAGACGAGGGGGAATTGTATTTTGAAACATCATTAATTTGGTGGAAACCACCCTCGGCTATGATGAGGATGAATGGTGGGGACGACCGTCCATTCACTCTTGAGAAAGACGAGGGGGGGACTTGTATTTTAAATACATCATTAGTTTGGTGGAAATCACCCTCGTCTATGATGAGGGTGAATGGTAGGGACGACCATTCACTCTAAAAAAAGACGAGGGGGACTTTTATTTTGAAACATCATTAATTTGGTGGAAACCACCCTCGGCTATGATGAGGGCGAATGGTAGGGACGACCCTCCATTCACTCCGAAGAAAGACGAGGGGGGACTTGAAATTTAAAACATCATTTATTTGGTGGAAACCACCCTCGGCTATGATGAGGGTGAATGGTAGGGACGACCGTCCATTCACTCTCAAGAAAGACGAGGGGGGACTTGTATTTTGAAACATCATTATAATTTGGTGGAAACCACCCTCGACTATGATGAGGATGAATGGTAGGGACGACCCTCCATTCACTCTCAGGAAAGACGAGGGGGGACTTGTATTTTTAAAACACCATTAGTTTGGTGGAAACCACCCTCGGCTATGATGAGGGTGAATGATAGGGATGACCCTCCATTCAGTCTCAAGAAAGATGAGGGGGAATTGTATTTTGAAACATCATTAATTTGGTGAAAACCACCCTCGGCTATGATGAGGATGAATGGTAGGGACGACCCTCCATTCACTCTCAAGAAAGACGAGGGGGGACTTGTATTTTAAATACATCATTAGTTTGGTGGAAACCACCATCGGCTATGATGAGGGTGAATGGTAGGCATGACCATTCACTCAAAAAAAAGATGAGGGGGACTTTTATTTTGAAACACCATTAATTTGGTGGAAACCACCCTCGGCTATGATGAGGGTGAATGGTAGGGATGACCCTCCATTCACTCGTAAGAAAGACGAGGGGGGACTTGAAACTTAAAACATCATTTATTTGGTGGAAACCACCCTCGGCTATGATGAGGGTGAATGGTAGGGAAGACCGTCCATTCACTCTCAAGAAAGACAAGGGGGGACTTGTATTTTAAATACATCATTAGTTTGGTGGAAACCACCCTCGGCTATGATGAGGGTGAATGGTAGGGACGACCATTCACTCTAAAAAGAGATGAGGGGAGACTTTTATTTTGAAACACCATTAATTTGGTGGAAACCACCCTCGGCTATGATGAGGGTGAATTTTAGGGATGACCCTCCATTCACTCTCAAGAAAGACAAGGGGGGATTTGAAATTTAAAACATCATTAATTTGGTGGAAACCACCCTCGGCTATGATGAGGGTGAATGGTAGGGACGACCCTCCATTCACTCTTAAGAAAGATGAGGGGGGACTTGTATTTTGAAACATCATTAATTTGGTGGAAACGACCCTCGACTATGATGAGGGTGAATGGTAGGGGCGACCCTCCGTTCACTCTCAAGAAAGACGAGGGAGGTTCCTCCATATCCATGACAAATCATAAAAGAGGCAAATATAGAAGGCACGAAGAGAGGAATTCCATTATAAGAATAATTCCACCATAAAACTAAGTGTTACAATAGTTGTCCAAAAGAAAATGAAATACAAAAACTTTACACGTTAAGGGTATAGGCCACAGACGGCCACCCTTTTGAGCAATGTCGGAAGGGAGGGATTCAACATCAACAATAGGAGCCTCTTCGATGATTAAATAGGACGATCCTCAGATGTGCCAATACTTTTGACGTGCACTTGAGATTCTATATAGGATAGAGCCTCAGCTATAAGGGGGTCTTCCATCTCCATTACTTTAAGAGATGGACTGATTAATGATAGGGCATCAACAAATTTTAAAATGTCCCGACGATAGGCCATCCTAATCCCTCTCTCCAGGTACTCAAACCCGAAGACTTGGAATTGATCGGAGAGCTTATAAGCCTCCATAGCATCAACCTCGGCCTTTATCACCGCCTCAGTGAGTTCAGCCTTGAATTGGACTCCCTGATTGGTTAAGTCCTCTTCCTTCTCTTTGGTGAAGTTGTCCTTCACCTTCAAGTCGGCATCGTGCTGCTTTACCATCTCATCCAGGACCCTTGCATGCTCGATCCTTACACTCTCTAGCTCGACCCTGGCTGTGTACAGCTCGGTCTTCAAGTCAGCCTCATGTTGAATAGCTCTCTTGACCTCATGGAACTTTTGTTGGTTTTCGACCATCCACTTCGTGGCAGAGGTGAAGGTGTAGATAGACTGCATAAAGACAAGAACATAGTGAAGGGCCAAGGGAACAATTGATAAAATGGTTAATAAAAAAATAAGTTGAAAGAAATACATGAGCCAGAGTATGAAGACCATAGTTGTAAACTTTGGTCGGGGGAATCCTTGTGTGGCTGAGGGTGTAGAAAACATTAAGGCCTTGGCCTCCCTCAAGTTGTCTATGAGGGAGGAGGGTTCAACCCTCAAGAAAGTCAGATTCTGAGACCAGTAGCCACCCGTGCTGGAAGAGGAGCTGATCGCCTCAGTTTTTGCCTGAGGGACTTCTACCCTTACCCTTGTCCTTGAGTTAGGACGAGAGCCCTCAGGGACTTCAGGATCCTTCTGTTTGCAACTATGGATGGTCAGCTCCACCTGTGTCAGCCCCACGGCCTTTGTCTTTCTCAGAGGATGCTGAGGCTCTTTGCCTTTCTTCTTTCCCAGGCCAGACATCAAGCTAGGGGCAGTCATCTCCCAAAGTTGATCTGAGACGTTTATAGGCCGACCTAAAAAAGAGACGATACATCAGAAACAGGCAGTAGCAACGAGGATACACTTAAGAAAAATAAAATGAAGCAAATATCAACTCACATAATTCTGTTAAGGGCACAACCCTCATACCAGCTTCTTTGAGGAAATGAGGGGTCATCAAGTATTCAAATTTGGCAAGTACACCCTCTTTCCCTTGTTCCCTCAAATAGTCAGCAACATCCTTCTCATCCAAGCTAAGCCCGGGGTCGAACTATGCTTTCATGTAGGGGTTAGACCATAGCCTTGGGACCCTTGGATTGTCTTCTACGGGCTCATCCCCGACTGGGAATTCCCAATCCGCAGAGATAAAGAAAAACCTCTTCTTCCAATCATGGTTGGAAGTTTGTGACACATAAAGAAACTTTTTATCGGACTTCCTCGCCCCTAGATGAAAATATCCAGGCTGATTGGACGAGGAAGTGATATTATAGCAGGCTATGAATAAATCAGATGAGGGATCATCGGTGAAACTATTCTTCCAAAGGGATATATAGCCGAGGATAGTCCTCCATGAGTTGGGAGGAAGTTAAGAAGGAACAACCCTAAGGGCGGATAGTATGTCAACTATTACAGGGTGACCTTGAGCATCTACTCATAAATAACAACTTCCCCCTCATTCCCCTGGAAGACTCTCTCATCTGCATTTGGTGACCTCATAGTTATATTGGGATGTACACCTAATGTGTGCTTCCACAACAAGAGGTCACGATCCCTAATGGATGATACGTAAGCCGAGGAACTAGAAGTATCAACTTGGTTAACATCCAAATCTTCACTATCATCCTCATAACCCCCATCCCCAGATCTCTCAGTCTCGTTGCCTATCGGTGGTCCATCTGGAAAGGCCACCTAGAAGGCAAGAGGGGACAGGGCTGTTATAGGGATAGCCTCTGAATGTACCATACCCTCGGCCTATCGGCTTGGGCTAAAAGAGTGGATTTCTCTCTCCTCCCAGAAGGTCCAACACCTGTTGGTGATGATGCTCTCTCATTCATCTCTCCCTCGTATGTTTGACTCTCAGCTGGACAACAGGAAGACCCGCAGGAATCAAATGGTATTATTGTGGATAAAGGAATGGGGAAGATGGGTCGTACCCAATTAGGGTCGGCCCCTCATCTTCGCTCATTCTCCTCCTCTATTCGCCTGATCTTAGCAAAGAATTTCTCCCTAAAGGTTGGAAATTCATAGGCTAAAACATAAAGTCTCTTGAGCATTAAGAGGAAGACCTTACACTTAAGGAATTTGTTCAAGCTAACTACAAACAAGTTCACAGTTTGACTAAGTTTGACTTTTGGATCAAACCCAAGGAAATTAAGGATTTTGTGGATGAACACTCAATGGAACCTTGGGCAGAGAAGCCTTGAGTACCATTGGGCATTGAGTTGTGAACCACTTGTGCATTATACTTAATGTCACATATACTATAGGTGATGTCACTATCCAGCTAAGAAATGTAATATCCGCACTTGAGTAAGCCACTCTGGTATTTAGGGGCTATCAAACAGTTGGTGGGCCACCTCTGTGATGACAGCCCCCTAACACACAGTGGTTAGGCAAAAGGCATGTCTTGGCATTTAATGCTTATGACGTGGAGTTGACTAGTCCATCATGCATTTAATGTTTGTGATATAAAGTATGAAGGATGTCTTTCATAATTGTAAAGGATTAGGGCATCTCGGGAGTGGTGTGGGGGTTATTTATTGGCCTCAACCACTTGTAAGAAGGAGAGTTCATTCCTAGAGATTTTTGGTTAGAGAGAGAGTATCATCGGAGAGAGAAGTTATTGCAAAATCAAAGCTCTTACTCACCATCCATTAATCATTTACTACGAAGCTTTTAATATCTGTCTGGAGACATTTGAGGGTTGGTGTGTTTGGCTACCTGCCAAGGTGTATCTATGGTGCTTACTTCTCTCTCCATCTAAATGATTCACTGCTAAGTTCATTATCATCTTCTGAGTTATACACAAGAGATTTGTGAGTTCAAACTGAGTTTATCTTCACTGGGTTAAGATTATGTGTATTATAATTAATCAAGAGTGCTCTCAATTAACTTATCATTACTACACTTAAAAGGGGTTAAGCCTCCATCTATTCTAAACTACCCTCTTACAAGCACGATGATGAAGATTTTATAAGGAGTGTCGATTTTGTAAAAAAAAGAATTTTTAAAAATGAGGTAATTTGAATTTGAAACCACATGTTGAGTCAAGGGTTTTATCTAAACCCATGAATCCCATTTCAAGAGAAGTTTAGAAAAACAAAAGTGTTTAGGATGATCGTATGTGTTCTTCAACCTCTAAGGGTGATTTATCTAAGGGTGATTTATCTTCAAGTGTTCCCTCACATCTCATTGATATTGGATAACTTCATCCTTATACTTGAAGTGCTTTATTCTTTCCATAGCTGGAATTTTATAATCTCAACATTCATATCTTTCATAGTCTATGTTCTTTGATTAGTGAATTTGTTATTATGATGTGATTTGTGTGATTTGAGCTATTTGTTCTTGTCTTGTATTTGTTTTGGAATATCCTTGTTCCTTGTTTAGATGAGAGTTTCATTTTGATGGTTAAGATGTGTTTTGTATAAGGTCGCATTAATTTTGTATATTCATGCACGTTGCTTATTTTGAATTGCTCTTGTTTCTTACTTTGAAGAAAAATATAAAAAAGATTTTTTATTTATTTGTTTTGATGTATTCTTGAAAAGTTCAAACATATGCTTGTTTGTTTGATCTTTTGATTAATGCTTATCCATGCTATCTTGGATAATGTTTGATATCCTGTCTTTTGATACATGTCTTGTGATATCATGTGTTAGTTTTGGTTTAGATGTTGATTTTAATGATGGACATACATGCGTATTGATCTTATACTATATTTCTTAGATATTCGGTCTCATTTGTGTTGGGATATTTTATTTTCATCTCTTTCACATAATTATTTCTTTGCTTTTAGACATATATGTTTCTTGTCATAGATTATCTTGTTTATTCATATGTTCCATTTTCATGTCCACATGTATTCAGTATATCTCTTCATGATATTTTTACTTGCATTATGTTTCACACGCTTCATATGTTTTGTTTTGCAATGATATTTTTGATGGTTCTTTGAGTTTGGTGGTAGAAATTGAGTGATCTTGTTCTGTGAGAGTGTGAGGTGCATTTCGATTTAAATATTTGCAAATTTGAGTTTGTTTTGTGTTTTTACATATTTCTTTATGCCTTTATTATAAAAAAAATCATTTGTTTTGTGTATTTTTTTTTTGTCAAATCTCATGCTTAACATGTTGATTAATGATTAAGATTGCCAAAATTGAAGTTATTTTGCTTATATTATTTTTTGATTGATGCAATTTTTGATTATGTTTTTATCAAAGTAAACTTTTAAAAAATATCATGACAAACATTAATTTTAGTTTTATTTTGATGAATTGAAAGGTTGTATCACATTACACCACACAAATTCACTAATAGTGTGGATCAATTGTCATTATTACAAGCATTTGCATATTTAAAGTCGAAAATCAATCTTACATGACTTTCATTAATACTCCATTTTCCACTTATGATACTATGAGATTTTCAAATAAAGGAGTTAAATATGCAACGCTTTATATACGTTAATAATGGCTAACAATAGTGTGATAACACCCAATTTGAATTTGAGTATCATCAGGTAGGTGTCAACTTTGTGTATAAAAAGACAATCAACAACAAAAGCCAATATGTTGGAAAGATCCACATGCCAAATGCTTAACAGGAAATTAGAACAAGATAGGGCTTTAGCATTTCAAAAGAAATTGTTAATATAGTTGGGGATGCAAAAGATTTGATGAAAACTTATACTGAGGGAGTTTTGTAGATGGATTATATTTGAATGAAAAACTAATGATCGTATTGATTTTCCTATAAAATTTTGTTAAATGTGTCAAGAAATGCAAATTGTTAATGATTTTTTGAGTTTCCATATTTATGCACAAGCAAGCTAATATAATTCTTTACTAACTCTTATTTTGTTTAAATGTGAACTGAAAATGTTTAACTCGCATAACATATGTAGACAATTTTGATTGCAAAAATCTCAAGTGATTTTACATTCTATTTTATGTAATCTCATTGATTTTCAAGATTTTTTGGTATTTGTAATTTGATCTTGTGTTTGTTCAAGTATATCTTCATATTTTTGTTTGTGCTAATGATCTTTCTTTAATATTTAGTATTTACGCATAATGTTAGGTGCATAGTATTATTTTAGGTTAAATTTGAGGCTGGTTTTCTCAAGGAAGTGGTTTATGGTGATTTGAATTTAAGGGGGAATTAATTATTTTCAAAGGAATGATAAGGTTAGTTTTTGCTTTGATTTGAAAGTAAATTTGTTGAGTTTGTGTGAAATTATAGATTTAAGGATGATTTTTTGGGTTGACCATTCGAAGAGTTACATATTGACCCGTTCGCACGGATGATGAATTCTTAGAAGTTGGGGGCACAATGTCTTATTTCGTGCACACGGACAAAATGACCCTGTGCATACGCTACCTTTCACATGGATAAAAAATGACCTATGCGCACTGTCCTTTATTTTTTTTTCTTCATCATATATATCTCAGGTATTTACAACATGATCCATCAATGTTTCTTCCTCCTATATTTTATGGTTTCACATCTTATTTCCCTCTCTTATTCTCATTTAATTCATATATTCTTTGTCTTATTTTGTATCAAAGAGGGGGAGATTATTTTTGTACTTTATGAGATAATATATGTTGTTTGATTTTTGATAGGGGAGATGTTTTCATATAGGGGGATATGAGATGCTTGTTCATACATACTTACTTATCATATCACGATTATGTTTTCTAAAGGGATATTCATTGCTTAGTTACTCATATGTTTGACTGATTCCTTGTTTGATACATGATTTGATTATGATTTTTATAGGGGTTTGACGTTTGATTTAGGTAGATTTTTGTTGAATTATAATTTATTTATAATATATCTATATCTCATCATTCATATTTATTGATAATGTTATTTTTGGAAGGATTCCCGAGAAGGGGGAGTTTCTTCATTTGCATGTCATGCGTAATTGTTTCTTGTAGTTGAGATTTTACGGATACCTCTCGATGTTTTTGAAAGATCAGGAACTTACATTGGAATATTGAGTTGGTCTTATGGATTTGTGTATAACGACAAGCCTCTACTATTATATAGCTAATTTGGATCTGTCATAATCAGGGCATTTTGGATTTTTTTGGGGTTTTTCCATGAAATAACCAAAGGGGGGGTTGGAAATTTAAACTTTTGTATCATATATTAGTTGGATATCTCTCGTGACAAAACATTTGAGTCATTCACAATATTGATCTCAAAATATTGATACTCTATATTAGTGATATTGTGTTTGTCATTTACCTATGAAGATTGGCATTTTAATACATGAATACAATGTAACAACCCTCGATTTTGGAGACTGAGAAATTAAGTTTTTGGGAAAATAAAATTTAATTGAATTGGAGAATTTTAGAATTTGGGAAATGAGGTCCAAAAATAGAAAATATTTTAAAGTATTCCGGATGATGATTTTGAGGGTACCATCAATCCCGGAAGGGTCGAGATAGTCAAAATGACTGTCATTGGGTCTTATTTCGGCTCCGGAATGTTTTTAAGTTGTTTTGACTTGAATTGGAGTCAACGAGTCATTTAAAGTGTGTATTAACATTTAAAACTGGGTTTGTTGTTTTAAAGGATTTAAGGCTTACGGATGAAGCCTTCTCAAATAGAGAAAGAGAGAAAGAAAAAGGAAGAAAGAAAGAAGAAGGAAAAGAAGAGAGAGAGGAAGAGAAAGCTTGGGATTTCCGGTCCAACCGCAACATCGAGGATGATCCAACCTCTACAAACCTGAGGCAAGTGTTTAATCTTGCTAAATAGCTATTTGTGTATTTCATTTCATAATTTGTGGGTGAAAGAAATGGATTTTTGGGTATTAATGTCAAAACCTAGATTTTAGGTTTAAATCTTGAAATCATTGATTAAATATGGAATTAATGACATAGAAATGGTTGGGATCAACTTTGGGTTGATTAATGGGCTTAAAATCATAAATTGTTGAAGGTTTAAGGGTTAGAAATGGAAATTAAGGGTTTAAAACTCGTGGGTTTTGAAGATGCAGATGAAACCTTCAAAAATTGCAGGTCCGAATCGATTCGCCCCCTCTAGCGAATCGATTCGGTTTGGTAAAATTGGCAGGTCTGCATTGACCGAATCGATTCGGACCCCAAGCCGAATCGATTCGGCCTATTGCAGAAGCCCAGGTCTTTGGACCCGAATCGATTCGCCTTGGAGGCCGAATCGATTCGCTAGTCCGAATCGATTCGCTAGAGGGCCGAATCGATTCGGAAACAGGGCATTTTGAGGTATTTTCTCCATAGTGAATTCAAACCCTTTTTGGTTGGGTTTATTGATTTGGGGCCTTCTCTTATGATAAAAGAGATATGTTCTTGGAGACACATAAGGAGTTTCTCACACATTAGAATTTTGGGGACTCCTTAGGGTAATTTGGGAGAAATGTATCCATGTATGTATTTGGAAGTTATGTATAGAGATTTTGGGGGAAAACCCTTTGGGATTGGGAATCCTAATTGTAGATTAAAAGTAAGTGTAGATGTGATGTGAGGCTAAGAACTCTTAGAGAGATCTTAGATTAGGGTATTCACAAAAGTGATCGAACCATAGTCGAAATCGAGGGAAATGAGATTATTTGATGATTGAAAGAATGAGCTTGAGGCTGATAGACTATTAGTTATATGTATACCGATAGTCAAAATGATTACTAGATTCTTTAATGTACTCGGAGATATAGATGATATGTGTAGTGAAAGATTCCTACACAAACTCTTGGGTGATAGCCCTAATGTTGAATATATATAGGTATAGATATAAACATATGGTTTTGGGAGACTACTCATCATAGGAAGATGATTGAATATGTTTCAAGTATGGGATTATATTCACGTATCGAGGTAAATTAAAGGAATTGTGGTGACGGCTTGTATATTGAGGACTATGTATACTTATAGCCAGGTATATATATATATATCTTACGCATATGAACGAGAATTAGTTTATCATATATAGATATAAGGATATGTGTATATGTGTTGTTATATATCCGTATGTATATAAATGTATGGATATATTTATGTTATGAACATACATGGTATGGATACTTAAACCGTATATGGTGGTTTATTATTTGATCCTATAATTGGATCATATGGATGTATATATATTGTGCATGTGAATAATACATATACTTGATTGGTTAAGCATACCCCGCTCATGCTATCATTGGGAAGTTGCGCGCGTAGAGGGTGAGCATCCTGGCTTATAATGCAGGGTGTGGATATTCCCCAGGTCATAGTCGTCCCTTGTGATTATTATACATATAGATATATATTTTGGGATGAGACGTGGTGGGTATGTTTCGTCTCATTGCCGGTTGGAACTATGACCGCTTCCCGGGACGTCGTGTGCGTGAGTTTACCACAAGATGGGTGTCGTTTAGTCCCACCATGGTGGCCCCAGTATTGCTACGTGAGCCGGGCACTGGGAAGATGATAGCATTGATGCAGTTTATTGGCGATATATATAGCCGGGTATATTATGTGCATGGCCTTGTACATCATAGGTAGTATGTACACTTGGCTATTGGATTGATGATGATATATATATGGTTAGAAATAACTACCTATATATATATATATATATATTTATATATATATCCTATAGATGAAAGGATATGGACTTTTATGAAGTACATCTTAGATGATTATGGTGTACTAGGTTGATGGGGGTTGATGTATCGCACATAAGGTATTATTTCGGTTACATCATCCCAAGGATATTATTGGAGGTTCTTTTATTTTATCTTAATTGTTTTCTTTCTTTTCTTTTCTTCTTCCTTTCTTTAGTAGTTATAGTTAGTAGTAAAGGTAGTATTATATAGTATGTTAAGGATTATGGATCTCTAGGATCGACATTGCCCAGGAGTAGTGTAACGAGGGGGTTCCTTGTTTGGATTTCGCTTTGCGAGACTCCCCACGCACGAAACGTAGTACAATGTTGGGATTAGAGAGAAGTCTTGCCAATATTCCATGTGCATGTTATTAAGTATATTAATTCTTACGTTTTTAGCCTATTTATGTATATATATATTTATGTATATGTATAGGGGTAGTGTTTTAGGAATTATGATAATTATAATTCATGAGATTATTAATCGGAATTCATTAAGCCTTTTATGGCATAATTGTTGTAATCATAATCTAATAGGATTAGAAATGGATGGATCCTTAGATTATGACGGGAAGGTAGTTCTCGTGGATATAGGCTAGGCCTGATAAGTTAGGTTGTCCTAAAATAAATGGGGGTAATTTAACTAAAATTTGAGGACGCGATTAGGTGCGCGCCTTTAGATGAGAGGTGAGTTGGGGGTTCCACGAGAGTGCGGTCTCACTTATTTATGAAATTAAGTACACCGGTATTTATTATGCACGGTTAACACACTTGCTAAATATTTTACACATTCGGGGCTCTGACCCGTTTACTTCTCCCTCCTTCTTGTATATACATATGTATTTCCACAGGTATCCTACCGCATGGATGCCGGATGACCTTCTATCCAGAGTCTTGGGAGCCGTGACAGGTGCGGACTGTTGCGGGATATTTCATGTAGCCGCTTTCTACTTCTTCAAAATTCTAGGTAGGATTCATGTTGTATATCGGGTTTGTACCCAAGGGATATTTATATATATGTTTATATTTATTCCATTCAGTTATTGTATTTGCTGTGACCCGACAGCTTATTCGGGTTTATTTATTTATGGCATATTCATGTTTGGTGATTCCTTTCATTTCTTATTGCTTCTTGCATCTCTCTCTTATTCTTTAGTAGTTTCATAGTGTTGGGTTTTGTATGTTGCAAATTTTAAATTTTTATAACATCTCGCTTATGTGATTTCGGGTAGTTAGTCCTATATTATAAAGTACCGTTAGTTGATGTTGAGACTGGACCATCTGGAATTCCTGATTTAATATAGTATAGGGCTGGCCACCCGTTATTATTTTAGGCGGGGTGTTACAGATGGTATCAGAGCATCAGGTTCTAGAGTCCTTAGGATCTGTGCGAGTTTCTGCATTCTTCCGTTAACGTTCTTGACATAAAGCCCTATAAATAGGACTGTTGTGTTCCTTGCGTTGTTTTCTTCTGTGAAGTATATTCACTTGATTGGCGTTCTGATAACAATTGCTCTTGTTTCGTTGCAGACGTCGCCTAGATTTGGTCGTCGAGGAAGGATAGGATTAGAAGTACAATACCCGTAGTATATTTTGGGTACGCTTCAATCGGGGGTATTTGTCTTCCCCGGTTTTGGAGGAGTTATTGAGGAGATTTCTAGCTTTGGTGTGAGGTGATTTATCGGCAGTTGAGTAATAAAGGAAATTTGCTCGAATGGCGAATCTTGGTCTTAGTAAGGAAAGTCCGAGGAGAGGCATGTAGTGTAGTCCTTGGGAGGTTTAGATTGAGAATCTGTTAACCTTAGTTAGGAAACCTGGTTTTGGTGACTCTTACCGAGGTGAGGTAGGTGGAGTTGTCCCAATATTGGGAGTATTACCTTCTGGGAAGTGGGAGTAAGAAATTTGGAGACTCAGTTTCGTTGTGTAGGACTGAAGGAGTTCTCGGCAGTTGCAATCGCGCCTTGCCCTTCAATATGGTTAGGAAGGATTTTGAGGAAGATGTTTGTCTTGTGAAGAAATAGGCTTAGGGATAATGATTGTCCTGGAAGGAGTTGAGGACCCTGAGTTGAGATTCTAAGGTGAGGGGAAACCATTAGATTATGGAAGTATAAGGTAGAATACCTTTCTTTGGGTCTAAGTTATGCTTTGTGCGATAGTAGGAACGTCGCGTGTGAGGTATGATGAGTAGCTAGCCGCTATACCGCTAGGGGGTATGGAATTTTCCTAGAGAAGGAAGTGAGCAAGTGTGGCCTTGGTGTGGCATCTTTTGAGAAGATACACCTTTTCATAACTGAGAGGTTCAGAGTTTGGTAGATTCGTGAGGAGCGGATAGTTTAGCTCATAGTTGTGCTAGTTTTGAGAACTAGATATTGGCTAGAGTATTGTATTGATTGAGGCCTTGTGTTTTAAACATAAGGTGTTTGTTTGGCGTGTCGAAAGACGCGGAATATATTTATCTTGTATTATTGTATAGGCCCTCGGGCAATATCTAAAATATGAAAAATCTTTTTATAAGACCTTAACCCTGGTTCAACTAATCTCAATCCCCGACCTAGCTACACAGTAGTGTATTGGGAGGGTTCCTTGTTTGGATTTCGCTTGCGAGACCTCCCCCGCACGAAGGTGGCTAGCGTCAGGAATTGAGGAGAGTTCAACCAGTGGAATTTTTCAACTTTTATATATTTAGTATATTGTTATAGATTATGTTACCGAGGGTTATCTTACAATTTGAGGCTAATGGAGCCTGATTAAGATTTCACGAGTAGAAACTCGGGTACATGGTGTATGGGCGCCCTGGGTAGCTAGTTGATTTTAGGGATCGGTAAGGATCTATATAGTTCGACGTGAGAACTAGAAAGGATCGGCATAGTGATCTCGAGGATTGATGTAAGGACTAGATGATATTGAGGTCCTAGGCTCATCTTAAATTTCGCGGACGAAATTTCTGTAAGGGGGTAAGTATGTAACAACCCTCGATTTTGGAGACTGAGAAATTAAGTTTTTGGGAAAATAAAATTTAATTGAATTGGAGAATTTTAGAATTTGGGAAATGAGGTCCAAAAATAGAAAATATTTTAAAGTATTCCGGATGATGATTTTGAGGGTACCATCAATCCCGGAAGGGTCGAGATAGTCAAAATGACTGTCATTGGGTCTTATTTCGGCTCCGGAATGTTTTTAAGTTGTTTTGACTTGAATTGGAGTCAACGAGTCATTTAAAGTGTGTATTAACATTTAAAACTGGGTTTGTTGTTTTAATGGATTTAAGGCTTACGGATGAAGCCTTCTCAAATAGAGAAAGAGAGAAAGAAAAAGGAAGAAAGAAAGAAGAAGGAAAAGAAGAGAGAGAGGAAGAGAAAGCTTGGGATTTCCGGTCCAACCGCAACATCGAGGATGATCCAACCTCTACAAACCTGAGGCAAGTGTTTAATCTTGCTAAATAGCTATTTGTGTATTTCATTTCATAATTTGTGGGTGAAAGAAATGGATTTTTGGGTATTAATGTCAAAACCTAGATTTTAGGTTTAAATCTTGAAATCATTGATTAAATATGGAATTAATGACATAGAAATGGTTGGGATCAACTTTGGGTTGATTAATGGGCTTAAAATCATAAATTGTTGAAGGTTTAAGGGTTAGAAATGGAAATTAAGGGTTTAAAACTCGTGGGTTTTGAAGATGCAGATGAAACCTTCAAAAATTGCAGGTCCGAATCGATTCGCCCCCTCTAGCGAATCGATTCGGTTTGGTAAAATTGGCAGGTCTGCATTGACCGAATCGATTCGGACCCCAAGCCGAATCGATTCGGCCTATTGCAGAAGCCCAGGTCTTTGGACCCGAATCGATTCGCCTTGGAGGCCGAATCGATTCGCTAGTCCGAATCGATTCGGAACAGGGCCGAATCGATTCGGAAACAGGGCATTTTGAGGTATTTTCTCCATAGTGAATTCAAACCCTTTTTGGTTGGGTTTATTGATTTGGGGCCTTCTCTTATGATAAAAGAGATATGTTCTTGGAGACACATAAGGAGTTTCTCACACATTAGAATTTTGGGGACTCCTTAGGGTAATTTGGGAGAAATGTATCCATGTATGTATTTGGAAGTTATGTATAGAGATTTTGGGGGAAAACCCTTTGGGATTGGGAATCCTAATTGTAGATTAAAAGTAAGTGTAGATGTGATGTGAGGCTAAGAACTCTTAGAGAGATCTTAGATTAGGGTATTCACAAAAGTGATCGAACCATAGTCGAAATCGAGGGAAATGAGATTATTTGATGATTGAAAGAATGAGCTTGAGGCTGATAGACTATTAGTTATATGTATACCGATAGTCAAAATGATTACTAGATTCTTTAATGTACTCGGAGATATAGATGATATGTGTAGTGAAAGATTCCTACACAAACTCTTGGGTGATAGCCCTAATGTTGAATATATATAGGTATAGATATAAACATATGGTTTTGGGAGACTACTCATCATAGGAAGATGATTGAATATGTTTCAAGTATGGGATTATATTCACGTATCGAGGTAAATTAAAGGAATTGTGGTGACGGCTTGTATATTGAGGACTATGTATACTTATAGCCAGGTATATATATATATATCTTACGCATATGAACGAGAATTAGTTTATCATATATAGATATAAGGATATGTGTATATGTGTTGTTATATATCCGTATGTATATAAATGTATGGATATATTTATGTTATGAACATACATGGTATGGATACTTAAACCGTATATGGTGGTTTATTATTTGATCCTATAATTGGATCATATGGATGTATATATATTGTGCATGTGAATAATACATATACTTGATTGGTTAAGCATACCCCGCTCATGCTATCATTGGGAAGTTGCGCGCGTAGAGGGTGAGCATCCTGGCTTATAATGCAGGGTGTGGATATTCCCCAGGTCATAGTCGTCCCTTGTGATTATTATACATATAGATATATATTTTGGGATGAGACGTGGTGGGTATGTTTCGTCTCATTGCCGGTTGGAACTATGACCGCTTCCCGGGACGTCGTGTGCGTGAGTTTACCACAAGATGGGTGTCGTTTAGTCCCACCATGGTGGCCCCAGTATTGCTACGTGAGCCGGGCACTGGGAAGATGATAGCATTGATGCAGTTTATTGGCGATATATATAGCCGGGTATATTATGTGCATGGCCTTGTACATCATAGGTAGTATGTACACTTGGCTATTGGATTGATGATGATATATATATGGTTAGAAATAACTACCTATATATATATATATATATATTTATATATATATCCTATAGATGAAAGGATATGGACTTTTATGAAGTACATCTTAGATGATTATGGTGTACTAGGTTGATGGGGGTTGATGTATCGCACATAAGGTATTATTTCGGTTACATCATCCCAAGGATATTATTGGAGGTTCTTTTATTTTATCTTAATTGTTTTCTTTCTTTTCTTTTCTTCTTCCTTTCTTTAGTAGTTATAGTTAGTAGTAAAGGTAGTATTATATAGTATGTTAAGGATTATGGATCTCTAGGATCGACATTGCCCAGGAGTAGTGTAACGAGGGGGTTCCTTGTTTGGATTTCGCTTTGCGAGACTCCCCACGCACGAAACGTAGTACAATGTTGGGATTAGAGAGAAGTCTTGCCAATATTCCATGTGCATGTTATTAAGTATATTAATTCTTACGTTTTTAGCCTATTTATGTATATATATATTTATGTATATGTATAGGGGTAGTGTTTTAGGAATTATGATAATTATAATTCATGAGATTATTAATCGGAATTCATTAAGCCTTTTATGGCATAATTGTTGTAATCATAATCTAATAGGATTAGAAATGGATGGATCCTTAGATTATGACGGGAAGGTAGTTCTCGTGGATATAGGCTAGGCCTGATAAGTTAGGTTGTCCTAAAATAAATGGGGGTAATTTAACTAAAATTTGAGGACGCGATTAGGTGCGCGCCTTTAGATGAGAGGTGAGTTGGGG
The DNA here is from genome assembly GCA_949130495.1 of Sambucus nigra. Taxonomy (NCBI): domain Eukaryota; kingdom Viridiplantae; phylum Streptophyta; class Magnoliopsida; order Dipsacales; family Adoxaceae; genus Sambucus; species Sambucus nigra. The sequence continues at coordinate 147,779,538 of OX422223.1, forward strand.
GTTCCACGAGAGTGCGGTCTCACTTATTTATGAAATTAAGTACACCGGTATTTATTATGCACGGTTAACACACTTGCTAAATATTTTACACATTCGGGGCTCTGACCCGTTTACTTCTCCCTCCTTCTTGTATATACATATGTATTTCCACAGGTATCCTACCGCATGGATGCCGGATGACCTTCTATCCAGAGTCTTGGGAGCCGTGACAGGTGCGGACTGTTGCGGGATATTTCATGTAGCCGCTTTCTACTTCTTCAAAATTCTAGGTAGGATTCATGTTGTATATCGGGTTTGTACCCAAGGGATATTTATATATATGTTTATATTTATTCCATTCAGTTATTGTATTTGCTGTGACCCGACAGCTTATTCGGGTTTATTTATTTATGGCATATTCATGTTTGGTGATTCCTTTCATTTCTTATTGCTTCTTGCATCTCTCTCTTATTCTTTAGTAGTTTCATAGTGTTGGGTTTTGTATGTTGCAAATTTTAAATTTTTATAACATCTCGCTTATGTGATTTCGGGTAGTTAGTCCTATATTATAAAGTACCGTTAGTTGATGTTGAGACTGGACCATCTGGAATTCCTGATTTAATATAGTATAGGGCTGGCCACCCGTTATTATTTTAGGCGGGGTGTTACATACAACTCAAGTTTTAGAGCCACTCGTTGCCGAGTTTGAAGAATATCCTTATAAGGAATCTATTAAACCTTTAGCTAGTGTACACATTCATATGTTTTTAAATATTTAGAGTTTCTTTAACAAAAATTGTTTTTGATAGATATGCTGTTGAATATTGTATTTATTTAAGAATAGGGATCAAGTATATTTTACAAAAATCTCTTTATAAGTATTTTAAGAGATTTTGGCTCGATCCATTCGAACAACTGGGTTTTGACCCATTCGAATGGTTAGTAAAGTTTTAGGACAAAACATGTGCACAACTAAATTCTAACCACTCTAAAATCGCATGAATGGGAAAAATCAACTGTTTGCACGAAAAATTAGGATTTCAAAATTTACTATGAATAGAATTATTTCCCTCTAATTCTCTAGAACTCTTTTCCCTCATTGAAAAATATAGTTTTTAAAGAATTTTTTGTTTTTAAGAGCTTTATTTTTTCTCTCTAATTCGAATTTGAAAAATCCTTTTGAGAGTTTATGATATTCTTAGATCTACACTTAAGAGATGATTTGAGAGTTCTTCTTATCCATAGTTAACCTGGTTTACATCTGAATTCTCAATCAACCACTTGATCTATACTTCTAGATAAAGAAGGAGGTGTTATAGCTATTAAGATTTGGAGCTTGGAATTGATCTAGGGTGGAGAATGGAGTCTCGTGTTCAGGATATGGAGTTCACTCAGGTTGCTCACTGAAACTTGGGATATTCGAAATATAAACATGTAAATTCTTGTGAGTTCAATTGATTGATTTACCTTCTTGTATTGGATAACAGGAACTTTTTTTAAAGCTCACACTAAAGCTTTAATCCATTGGTTGGGGGTTTTCCTTGTATACTCGGTGTTGTGTGTTATTTGTGTGATTGCTTATCATTTCACATTGATTTTTTGTGTTTCAATGTTTGCAATTGAACCAAATCATGTTGAGAATTTGAAAATGTCATAGATATAGGCTTTGATTATAATTGAAAGTTAAAATTGGGCATTTTTTTCTTCTAATAACCTATCCCCCCCCTGGGTTATTTTAGTGATTCACACACTTGCGTTTTCATTTTAATTGGAATTAACTAACTTTATAAGGTAAAAATAAAAAATTTAAACAAAAAAGTTACTTTGTTGTAGCCGCATAATTTACTAAGAAATTAATTAAACTGAATTAGATCCCTGGACAGATGTTTTATGAAAGTTGTAGCATAGAGGGTTCATATAATGACTCCTTAGGGGATGTCTATAAAAGGTTAGTCGATAACACATCCACCCATATTCAATGTTATAAACTACAAGTATTGGAAGAGCATATCAAATTTTCCCTGAAATCCAAAGATGAACGGATTTGGTTAACTATACTCAAGGGATGTTAATGTCACATGCCAAAAATTAGGGGATATTGATTCCACTAATCTTGAGTAGACATGTTCTTAAAATTATCGTAGATTATCCAACTATAAATCTATTGGTTTAGATGTAATTTCCTATAGAGTCACCCAAGAAGTGTTCCATCAGATCTCTAATCATAGTAAGCAAAATAAGGCATGTGATATTTTTCAAGTTACCCAAGAGGGTATTGATATTGTACGGGTCTTAAAGATCCTATATCTCTCCACCCAGCCTGATTTATTGAATATTATCGAGAATGATACCTTCGAGAAGTTTTATGCAAAACTCAGTGATATCTTGAATTCTGACATTAATTTTTGTGAGAAGATTCTGGACTCTAGGGTTTTTAGTAAAATTTTATGGTAATTGTAACTTAGTCTCCCTCCTTATATCTCAACCTTAAATGAAACGAGGGATTTAGAAAAATTGAAGGCGTAAGAGATTATAGGGTCTCAATTGATTTTTTAATTGGAGAATTTTCATCCACCCAAGAGGAAGAGAATGATATTAAAATCCCAAAAGGAAGATTATTCCAATTCTGACATGAGAAGTAGTGAAGAGGGGGATTTAACCAATTTGTATAAGACATTGAAGACAATTCTATAAGTTAATAAATCTAATAAACCAAAAGGTTCTAGGAAAAATAAAGCCATTGAGATAAGAAAATCTTCAAGGAACTGAATGAAGAAAAATAGGCAGGTATTGTTTTTAGCAAGTTTGTTCAAATGACAAAGGTTTTCATAACTCCTTCTAATGTCCTAATAAACATAATAATAAGGTAAATATGGAGTTCAATATCACTCCTAGTGATGGTGAGTCGGGATTCACGAGTGAGTCTTTAGTTTAATGAAATTTCACTGCATTGGCCTCCATCTAGTTTGTGTCTAATATTAGTTGATCCCTTGTTAAAGACAATGCTAAGGATTAGTTTTTAGAGTCCCATTTCAAAGCCCATAAGATGAAGAGGAGGCTAACATTAAAAATACGTATTCCAATATTATCACTATGTCCCTTAGGATTAATAAGGGAATGAAAATCTTAATGAAAATCTTAATGAAAACCTTAAGAAGTGTGATAGTGAGCTAAGTGTTGTGAGGAGGGCAAGGCACTTAAGAGAAAATTGATGTGTAAAAAATCTACTATTTTTAAGAAGGTAATTGAAGGGAATGCCAAACATGAGCATTTGCACAATAAATTCTCTACCCTAAAGAAGACGCTTCTTGAGTCTTCCCAAATTCAAATCTTTCTACTAAATGAGAATGCTAGAATAAAGAAGGACCTTGAGGAGACTTAGAAGGTGAAGGTTTACCATATAGATATATTATAAGTTACGGAAAATGTTACTGGATAAGACTGGAGTTGTCTATGATCATTCAAAATGGTCTAAGTCTAAAGACGAGTATGTCTTTATCAAAACATTCAAACGAGACTCTAATGTGTACCCCACCTATAAACACTCCTAAGATGATGAAGGTTAACACTCCACAACCATATATTTTAATTATTTTCATAGGAAGGGTCACCATAGATACTTCTAGTATAATATCAGGAGAGTGTCTGGGATGCCTACAACAAACAATTTCACTAGCCAATTTATGGATTTGGACCACATAGGTTGAAAGATTAAAAAAATCATTAAAAAATAAAATAACATTATTACATCTCTAAAGTCTGTAGGCCCTAATCCTAAGACCAAGGTATTTTGTAATCTAAAAGAAAGTCTATTACAAAAACTCGTGTTCCTATTGTTAGATCCATTTAGATTAGGAAATCCATGTTGGTTGTTGAACTGGCTCCTAGGAATGACTACTATTTAATTTCGTTAGAAAATTATAGGTCTAAACTTCTAGTAGGTTTGAAATTTTCTCATCGTAGGTGAGTAGTTTTTGTCGCCCCATCGAGTATGTGCTTATATTTGATAATTTTAATAGTTTGTTGTGAGTTGTATTTTAATCTGGGATTTTTGTTAATTAATGGTGTTTTAAGTCCTTGATTAGATATATAATATTTTTAATATGTTTTTAACATATAAGAAAAAACAAAATGTGTTTGAGATGATTTTCTTTTGGTTTTAAAAATAATAAATATAAAATATTTCTTTTTATTCAATTCATTTAAGTAAAACAAAAAAATGATACGAATTTTTTTATATGAAATTATAAAAGGATTTTTATTTTTGTGATTTTGTGGATTGCTAGTGTCAAGACTAAAAAATATATGGAAAACACTATGATATCTATACCCCCATTTTCTTAAAAATGTAGTGTAAACCAATGCAGGTTTTTATTTATAATTCTTTAATATCGTATATCTATGATACTTTAATTAAATTATACTTGGTATAACAATTAATTATGATTGAATATGTTTTGAATTAAATTAGATGAGAAAAGTTTAATTTAAATGATTTTAGTGAATGTTGTGCTAATTAAATAAATAAAATGAAAATTTATTTAAATATGTGGTATTTCGGGGTTTAGGTGGATACCCTCGGGACATTAAGGTCATTTCAGCATTCTTGAGAACCAATTTAATATTTTTATAAGATTTAATCTCTTATTCAATATGTGAGTATGTAAAGAGTTGTAAAAGATTATAAATTAACAATTGAAATTAAACTAAAATTGAATGGGAAAAGAGAGAAAAGAGAGTTGTGACACGAGGGAACCCGCAATTGCAAGGTTTGGTGCATGACCACGAGGTTTAGGACCACAATCGCAGGTGGTTATGGGCAGATCGTGACCCTTGTGGCTCGTAGCCCAGTGGAGAATGGCCTATTAAGTTTTATAAAAAGAGGACTTTAACACGATTTTCGCTTATGTTTTCACGCTTTCTCTAAAAAACAAAAGCTACAACGCTATTTTCCTTTCTCTCATAACTCCTAAATACAAAACCTTCAGTAAAAAATATTTCAATATTTAATTGGAACAGTCACACTTAGTATTCAAAGAAATACAAAGAATATTGATTGGATATTTTTGGAGGAACATCAAGTTTTTTTAGTCATATTTCATAATAATCATTTAGGCAAGACTACTATTTACATTCTCCTTTAAGTTATATACGAATTAAATGTAGACTAAGCTTTAATCATATGTGATTTTTGTAAATTTATTTGAATCTTAATTATGGAAAGAAAAATTGAATTGATTATATATTCATATTGTTTAGGAAAATTGTTCAATACTTGTAATAGTACTTGCTTTTGGAAATCCTAATTATGTAGTTTTATTGTTGTAATGTTGTTGGAATAGTAAATTGAATATTGTAATTGAGTGTGAAAACCTAAAATTCCATTTATGATTATGAAGTTAAAACGAGATGAATTACGAAAGAGAAATAAATGTTAATGGGTATTGATACAGTAAACGGTTCGCATGCTTAACTTGATGTATACTTTATATTGATGAAATCTTAGATTGATGAAATCCCATATGAATTTGAATTGAAAATTATATATAAATATTTCAAATATGATGTTGTATATGTGAATCATACTATGGAGATTTTGTGATTTACATGTAGTTAGCATATATGAATTTTAAACAAAAAATTGATGATCATGGAATAGAAAATTAAATTTTGTTTTCATGGAACTATTTAAATGCTAATATAATTGGATTTATCGGGTTATGAAATTTTTGTTAGGTTATATTTATATTTGGATTTCTTATCTAGTTTTTGGAAAACGTAGTTTATTATTGGATTACACATGCAGTTGTTCTCTAATTATGGGTTTAGAGAAAGTTATTTTGTTGATCGGGTATTTTTTAGGTACGGGACTTGGGGTACGAGTTGTTTTGGTTATATCTTAGTCTGGAAGTAGAGGTGGATGGAATATTATCCCCTTGTTAAATGGGAAATTGAAGGAATGGTTTATATGGTGATATACGATGTCATGATGTTTTGATATTTCTACCCTAGAGACGATATTTATCATGATGTTTTGACATAAAGTTTTGGGATTTATACCTTAGAGACGATTGTCATAATTATTTGCGAATTTTAATTGTGAATTAAAAACTAATTACGTGGGACTTAACGAATTTTAGTGAAATTATATAAATAATATAAGTATTAAAACAAATCAAGTATTAAATGTATTTATATGGTCATGTTTTAACAATTAAAATTTATATGGAATTTATTAACTTTTTATTTGATTAGTTTTTAAATTAGATATTGTGTGACATATTAGGAATGGTAATTCTACACTCTGTAGTTTAGAAATACTAACAGTCCCTTTTAAATAAAAAATAAAAAATAAGTTTAAATGGATATTAGTTTTATAGCTATTAATATGGATCTAATTTGCTAGTTCATTTAACTTTATCTGTGAGTTTTAGGAAGATTGCGCGAGGAAAATGTGGAGGTTGAGTTGTGAACTAATTTTATATGTATTTTATGTATTTACTAGTTGGAAACCCACGTGATGCACGGGTTATACGTCAGAGTAGGTTATACACCCGAGAAATTGTAAAAACGTAAAATATGGTAAATTAAAATAGAAACTCGATTCAAAACTCCAGAGTATTTTTTATTACAAAACATATAAAACAAATATAACTACATATCCCAGGAAAACATAGTAATGCTATACAATTCATGATCATATGATGAAAAAAAATTGTAGTGTATTACCATATGTCCACAATATAACTATAATTTTTTTTAATGCATATTGTTATATGACATGACCATGTATGGTATTGACAACACATTACAACACCAAGACTAATACATAAATAATTTTATTCAACATGATTATTTAATTTCTACTGCACCAAATCTAGAATTCAAGCTTCAATCCTGCCCAAAATATCAAAACTTTCAAATGTAAATAGACACATGTTACATATGAATAGGCTAAAGTTAACATATATTTAATTTATAGTGACAAATTATGTGGGAGAAGATCTAAAGAAACTTTATACCGTGATATTAGTCTCATGACATAATTAAATAAACACCCCCGAGTGGACGTTGCAACTACGTTCAACATAAAATGAATAACAGAAGTACTAACCTTTAGGAACTTCAAAGTCGTAAAAGTGCAAGATTTCAACACTAATAAAATAGTCAAAATTTGTACCAAATCAAATTCGTACATTCCACGCAACTGAGAAATATATTGAAACTTCAACTTTGAGCTCATCAGCTAGAGATTTTCTGTAATACCCCTTACTTTCGTGTATTTATTTTTATACTAAATTATCGGGTGTGAGTGTTTTAATATAATTGGGAATTAAAATACGAATTTAACATAAATATCAATTTGGGTAGAATAGTTAATATTTGTGAGAATTGCACATTTACTAGAGTGATATGGTAAATATAGTATTGTAGCATGCAATTTCGTCGAATATGTGTGTATCGGCGGCAGAAATTAGTTATTTCTAAACTGTGGCATATTTTAGTGAGTTATATGAGGTTGGGAGATGGTTTTTATATTTCTAGTTTCGAATGAAAAGTTGGATTGCACGGTTGATTCCGGAAGGGCCGAGAAAGTCAAAATGACTAACCCGGGGTTTTTATTTGGGTTCTGGAATCTTTTTTATTAGTTTGGCTCGAATTGGGATATAGGAGTTATTCTATGTGTGTTTTATCATTTAAAGTTAGGATTACTAATAATAGGGGGTTATTAGGCTTAAGAGAGTTAATTAATCTCAATTAAGAGAAAATCGATTTGAGAGAAAACATGAGAAGTAGAGAAAGATAAGTGGAAGCTTCAGAACCTTGGAAATCTTGTATAATCCCTGACTTTGATGAAGAATCAGATCCTACATCTTTGAGGAAAGTGGGTTAACTTGCTAAATGCTTATTTGTGTGATTTATTTAATAATCTGTGAAAAGATTTTGGTAATGTTAGAGATAAATGTTAAACCCTAGACTTTAGTGTGGGAGTTTAGCCTTTGTTGTGTGTATATGGGTTTGAAGGTGTAAAAATAGTGGAATTCATATTTTGGGTGGGTTATGATGTTGAAATATCGTAGAAGAAGGGTTTGTTGGAGACATAGGAAGATTTCATAGGATTCAGAACAGAGCAGTCCAGACTGATTCATTTTCAAAGGATATCAAATCGGTCTGGAAGTTAAAAGTTTTCTATTAAATTTAAGGAACCAGACTAGTTCGTTTTCAAAGGATATCGGATCAGTCCAGAAGTTGAAAGACTTCTGTCAGTTTTAAGGAACCAGATCGGTTTATTTTTGGGGACCTTTGGTCCTGTCCGGTTACTGCAGTTGTGAATTCTTATTTTATTCCTCTCTAGTTGATTTTAAATACTTAGGAACCCTTTAATATTATTTTTGAAACAAGTTTGTGGGGCATAATGTGGGTATGATATGACTCAATGGAGGGGCTACTTTGGGTCTATTATAGTGGCATATTTGAAAGGGTATTATGTTGTTTCCTTTTTAAATATCCTCCAAGGAGTGGGGATTCCTTCGAGGAGGTTACGGGCTAATGAGTGAGAGTTCGTGGGTCCTTAATGAGGGAAAACTTGAGGAAAAATCACAGGTGTGATCAATTATCAATAATCAAATAAGCGAGTAAATTATAATAAGAACTTGAAATGATTAGGGGAATCCCTAGCTAGAGTAAGCTGTGATATTTACATATAGGTAGGATTATTAATATATATACATTCTAAAATGTGACGGTTTGTATATATGAAGTGAATGTATATTGGGTGTGTATGGTATATACTATGTGGTGCGTACCCCTCTAGTGCTATCATGGGAAGTTGCGCGATGTGGGAAAATACCCTGGCTCAAGGAGCAGGGGGAGCATAGTCCCCAGGTCATAGCGTCCAGTATTTTACCGCGTGTGAGGCAGGGGTAAGACGTCTTGGGTATGATCCTTATTACCTTTCTTGTGAATTGGTTGTATACCGAGTCGGCGTGAGAGTTCGACCACTGTTTACCCAGGATGATATGTGAGTAATTCCCTGGAAAATGATAGCATTATAGAGATTGTTAGTATATGTGTATGATGTGTGGTATGTATTACATTGCTCGTATGATATGTGTGTTATGTATTGCCCCTTTTAGCATCAAATTGGATAAGCATGCTTTTATGTTTATACACTGTAATTCAGGAGTATGTGCTATGGACTGAGGTCCTAACGGATTTCTATGACTAACAATATTAGGTAATAGTGTATTGGGGGGGTTCCTTGTTTGGATTTCGCTTGCGAAACGTCCCACGCACGAAACCTAGTGCTATGTTGGAAGTAAATCGGGTGTGTATACCCAAAGGTCGTATATGTTGATCTCTTATATAGTTGTCCTTTGATATTGTATGGTCTGTTCCCCTACAACATATTTGGGAATATTCTTTTGTATGACTACTGTGGGTACCTCGTCCATTTATCTTGCCCCAGAGAAGTAGCCGAACTTAAACCTATTAATAATAGGGAGAGTCTGGCCCAAACTCCAAAGTCTCATTGATGGTTAAATTAATAGCGACCCATTCAACCCCTAAAATCTCTCAAGAGATATTCTAGGGATTACGGTCCAACGTGGAGGTGACCAACACCTCCACTCTATGAAGTTCACATGTATATATTGTACTGCTGGCCCGGGGAAAACGGTATGTAATCATAACCACTCCCCTGGAGAAAAGTGAAATCCAAATAGAGAGCACCACCGTGGGCGTAAGCAATTTGCCGAACCACGTATATCTTGTGTTGTGTGTGATTGTGGCCATTTTAATTTCTATCATTTATTTTTTCCAGGTGATTTCATTTACTTATAATTTGTACTGAGATTTATTGTCACCACAATTGACACCATATGTGGGGAGACATTGTTCTTTCTTAGAAAAAGACTTCACCAACAAGAACCTAGAATGTCTTTTCACAGCAGCAATGCCCCTCAAGCAAAGGATATTCAAGAGAAACCTATCCCTCGTAGAGTTAGATATGAAGTTCAACGCTCAAACCCAAGGAGTTGCCCAGAACGGAAAGCCTCAAAGGAAATCCAAGGACCATCTAGGTCCATACAAGTCTCCAGACTGATCAACCCCTACGAGGCCAGGATCCAAGAGCAGTATACGTACCACTCGCAACTAGGAAGCTGAGAATGCTCTCTTTAAAAGGAGAATGGAGAAAATGGAGAGAGAACTCCATCGCAATACAAGGAAACACCATTAACGGACTCCTAGCCCTTAGGAGATCAGATCTCGCAGTCGAGGAAAGAGCCTAAGACGTGGATCTCAAAGAATTAAGGGGCACAGGTAAGATAATGACTGGCCCTAGAAACAACAGTCAGCTCGCCATTACAGGAACCCACGCCAAGAGAAAGATAATATACGAAATTTGGTCCAGAGAGAAATGGACCAACACCCAATACATCAGGAAGCCGGATCAACCAGAGATCTAGCTAGCCGAGCTCTTAGGACCCAAATGAAATCCCCCTTTTCAAGTTAAATAGAGGAATAAAAAGCCCCCAATAAGTTTTCCATGACCAAATTCAAGATCTACGATGGAAAGACTGACCCTATCGACCATGCCAGGCTGTATAGGTAATCCATGACCCTTTGAAACCACAAGGATGCATTGATGTGCTGAATTTTTCCGTCGAGCTTGCATGATGTGGCCCAAAAGTGGTTCGAAAAACTCCCCTACAGATCCATTAAGAACTTTGAGTCCCTGGCAGAGCTCTTCATAGCTCGCTTCATTACGGCAGTTCCCATCCAAAGAGGATGGATGATTTGTTGATAATGAAGAAAAATCCCTAGAGACTACGCGAAGAGGTATCGGGAGCTGTTCAAGGAAGCCGAAGACTTCTCGGAGTAGGTCTCCATTGCATCCTTTAATATTGGCTTAACCAAATCCTACCTCTTGCACTAGTCCCTCACTAAGAAGGAGGCTACAACCATCGACGACTTGATTGCTCGTATTGAAAAATATGCCAAAGTCGAAGATGCGACTCGTCTCAGTGCAGGAGAAAATGGTCACGCCAAGGTCGCCGAAAAGGGGAGCGATAAGAATAAGGGTTAGAAGAAAGGAAGTAAGAATGGGGGAAATAATAGACCTAAGAATGGGAGCAAGAGTGATGCCTCGAAGGCATTTCAACTAGTAAATACAGTTTTCAGAGAATCGATCTACAAGATTCTGGCAAAGATCAAGGACAAACCATTCATTAAGTGGCCTAAGAAAATGGATGGAGACCCTTCCAAGAAGAGTAATGCACTGAGATATGCTTTCCACAAGGAGGGCGGGAACAAAATCGAGCACTAAAAAGCCCTCAAGTCTCACCTTGAAGAGCTAGCTTAAGCTGGGCACTTGAACGAATTTGTGTAGAAAAAGGCACAGAAGGTAGCTGCCAATTGAGGTCAGAGGCTCAATAACGTGATCGAGGAAGACATTGGCCATGAGTTCACGATAATTAATGGGGTGTCCGACATCAAATAGATTCAGGGAAATATGGCTCGAATGGAAGTGAAAAAGATTACAGTAGTAATGCAAGCTTTCCAGATCAATCCAACCGAAATTCAAGCTGAGAAACGTCAGCGAGAAGAAGATGTCGAATACAACAAACATATTGTGTTCATAGATGAGGACTAGTGAGAGTATGAACCCCACATCGCGACGCGCTGATCATTACCCTCGGGATAGCCAACTACGACGTCAATAGGTTGCTCGTTGACCAGGGTAACTCATCCGAAGTAATGTATCTCGACCTATTTAGGAAGTTGAAACTAAGTGTCACTGACATAAGGGAAGCCACCGTTCCTCTAGTTGGCTTCGCTGGAAAAGTAACCATCCCCTTGGGAAAGATTGTCCTGCTAGTAAGGGAAGGAAACATCTAAAAAATGATCAAATTTCTCGCGATCGATATTGATTATCCCTACCAAGCGATCCTCAGCAGAGGATGGATGCACGCGATGAAGGACGTCCCCTCTACCTACCATCAGAAGCTCAAATGTGTGACTGAACGAGGAGTGGTGGAAGGCGATGGCGAAAAAGTGCTTTATAGCAGCCATTCGTCCCAAACCAGATTAGAAGGTTGAGGAAGTTAAAAGAAAGAACGAAGAGCAGGAGAAGGTAATGCCCTCCAAATAACAACTAATGTATAGGAGAACAGGAGTGGAGGAAACCAGGCTCGTCCCCTCTGAAGGAGTCATCGAGGACCTAAAGGAAGTCATAACCAGTAGCAGTTTAGATGAAAGAAAGTTCTTGATTGGAACCTCATTTAACGACTGCAAAAAAAGGGAGTTGGCCACCCTACTTCAATGTAACCCTGATGTGTTTTCATGGGAGTCTTACATGCTGCCAGGGATTGATCCTAAAATCACTTTTCATCGACTACACATCGACCCATCTTTTAAACAAGTACCACATAAAACTTGCCGAACCTCTTCGAAAAAAGACAAGGCAGTAGAAAAGAAAGTTGAAAAACTACTTAAGGTAGGATCCATATGGGAAGTCCAATTCCCCAAGTGACTGTCCAACCCAGTGGTTGTCCTTAAAATTAATGGAAAGTGAAGAGTCTTCATCGATTTCACCGATCTCAACAAGGCATTCCCGAAAGACAGCTTCCCCCTCCTAAATATTGATCAGCTGGTGGATGCCACAACAGCACACAAAAGGATGAGCTTCCTTGACGCATACTTTGGGTATCACCAGATCCCTCTGCATGAGCCGGATCACGAAAAAATAGCATTTATAACCACAGTTGGGTTATATTGCTTCAAGGTTATGCCCTTTGGTCTAAAAAATGCAGGGGTAACTTACCAGCGATTGGTCACCAAGATGTTTAAAGACCAAATGGGAATCACTATGGAGGTCTACATTGATGACATGCTCGTTAAGAGAAAGCTCAAATATAACCACCTCTCTTACTTATCAAGGACCTGTGAAATCCTTAAGAAGTACTGAATGAAGCTCAACGCGAGTAAGTGTTCATTCGGTGTCCAGTCAGGAAAATTCCTTGGGTACTTGGTCAACAAGAGAGGTATTGACGCCAACTCGAACCAAATTGATGCTATTAATAGTGTCCAAGCCCCCCGAACCATAAGAGATGTGCAAAAAATCACAGGAATGCTCATCGCCCTAAATTGGTTCATCTCAAAGACTTCTGAAAGTTTTCAATCGTTCTTCCAGTTGTTGAAGAAAAGCATGGATGTGGAGTGGAACGAGGATTGCTCGAGGGAATTGGAAGGGATCAAAGCTTACCTCATAAAAACTTCTTTGCTTGTAATCCCTCTAAAAAATGATTCCATATACCTTTACCTTGCAGTAACCAGCCATGCTGTAAGTTCTGCACTGGTATGAAAAAAAAGGGGATCTAGTACCCAGTGTATTAAGGGAGAAAGACGGTTTTAGACACTGAACAACGATACTTACCACTAGAAAAGTTTGCCTTTGCGCTAATGGTAGCCTCAAGGAAATTAAAACACTACTTCAAAACCCACTCCATCATCGTACTTACATTCCAACCTCTTAAAGTAGTCATGAGAAAAGTAGACCTTTTAGGTAGACTATCAAAGTGGTTGGTCGAGCTTGGGTGATTTAACATTCAGTTCCAGTCGAGGAATGCCACCAAAGGGAAGGTCCTCGCTGAATTTATAGGAGAACAACCTTGCGATTAGCCCCAGACTATTCAACAGAGTGAATTTACCCTAGAGTCACGCATCTGGAAACTATTTATTGATAGAGACTCCAATTCCAAAGTGGCAGGGGGTAGGCATCGTGCTGATTAATCCTGAAGATGCAATACTCGAGCAAGGAATCAGGCTTGGATTTGAAGCCTCCAATAAATAAGAAGAATATGAGGAACTGATCGCAGGCCTATAAAAGGCACAAATGTTTGGAGAAAAGCAACTCCAAGTATTCGGGGTCTCACAGTTAGTTTCCAACCAGATAAGTGGTGATTTCAATGCAAGAGATGGAAGGATGGAAACCTATCTCGCCACTGCGAAAGAATTGATGGCCAACTTTGAACACATCAAAGTCCAGTAGTTTCTTAGAGGACAGAACATCCATACTGATGCCCTAGCAGCCTTAATCTCAGTGATCAACTCCTACTTGAAGAGGACAATTCAAATTGATTTCCTTTCTTAGCCAAGTATGAACAAGATCAAAGAATTTTCGAGTGTAGGGCATGTTCTCCAGATTGAGACAACCCTCAGTTGGATGGACCCCAGAAGGGATTATTTGAAGGATGGTGCACTACTAGCAGATAAGAAGACCATTCATCAGATAAGAGTAAAAGATGCTCGCTTTCACTTATCTCCTGAGGGCAAGCTGTACAAGATATCTTTCACTAGCCCTTACCTCTAGTGCGTTCATCCAAAGGATGTCGAGCAAGTCCTGCATGAACTCCATGAAGGAATCTGTGGGAGTCACAATGGGGGCAGGTCTCTATCTTTTCGAGCAATGAAAGAAGGGTACTCATGGTTGTACATGCAGAAAGACGCTGGAATCTATGCTCAAAAATGAAAAAAGTGCCAACTTCACGCACATATAGTTCACCAGCCGACTAGCGACCTGAAGTCAGTTACTAGCCCATGGCCTTTTACCCAGTGGGGTATGGACATCGTGGGCCCTCTACCTATCGTAGTCGGTAATAAAAAATATATATTGGTTGCAACAGACTACGTAACCAAATGGATAGAGGCAAAGCCACTGGTAAACATTAGAGATGCGAACATGATAAGATTCATATGGAGGAACATCATCACTCGTCTTGGGATCCCCAAGACTATCATCACTGACAACGAAACCTAGTTCGAGAGTGGCCTCTTCTAAGGTTTCTGCAGCGACCACGGGATCAGGCACTACTTTAGCTCTGTGGCATACCCTCAGAGCAACGGACAGGTTGAGGATTTTAACAAAATAGTGATTAATGGATTAAGAAAGTGTTTAAAGTGAGCCAAGGAAGCATGGGTAAACAAACTACCCCACATCCTGTGGGTTTATCGCACCACCTCAAGGCGAGCAACTGGAGAGACACCATTTGCACTTACGTATGGGATGAAAGTAATTATCCCCTTGGAAACTAGCTTCCCTACCATGAGTTACACTCTGATCGACCAAGGCAAAAATGATACAACATTGCTCGTTGAACTTGACCTAGTTGAGGAACGAAGGGAGCTGGCTCTAGTAAAACTAGCAGCCTACCAGCAATAGCTAACAAAGCACCATAACAAAAAGGTCAATCCAAGAGCATTCGAGGTTGGGGACTACGTCTTAAGGAAAGTTCTTGGCAGTGCTGCGAAACCATCGAATATCAAGCTAGGACCAAATTGGGAGGGGCCATTCATGGTGATAAAAGAGAACTTCAAAGGATCCTATCACTTAGAAACGCTGGAGGGTAGGGAAATACCTAGAGCATGGAACGCAACCATTATGAAGAAATTCTGCTTTTATTTTTTTTTTGAACTCAATGTTGAATTTTCAATTGATCTCTAATTAATAAGATTTATTTGCCAATGGAATTTTATGAAGTGTTGGTTTTACTCAACTACATTATAATACATGCACCCTTTCCAAGTTACAGGCTCCCCTCCTAACATGCAAAACTAAGATCATGAGAAACTTATTAAAGCAGGGTCGGTGTATAATGACCCTCCTTAGGCATTCGTCAATTAACATGAATGACCTCCTAGCTTGCCCCTGGTAATATATAAAGCCTTACAGGGGACCCTTAGGAAACATGGCCAACCCAGGTTGGTCATCAACATTGTCTGGCTCAAAAAATTGCTCGGGTAGAATATCCGATACCAGGTGTATCCTCGCCATTGCCTCACTTAGTTCTAAGGAAGTGTGATAACACAACCTAAAAGGGAAAGTAAGGTAGAATGGTACACTAAAAGCATACTAGACTGGGGGGATACTCACTCAACAACTAAATCTGCCTAAGTGAAATCTAGTCGGTTATAAGATAACTGAATAAGATATCAATAAAGTAAAAAATAACACAACATATGTTTAGTTGGCAAATTGACCAAAATACCCTAATGAGGACCAGGTCACTGAGCAAGGTAGTCAGCTACTCGCGTCTTCGGCCATCATCTGGGTGAGGAGCAAATTCCTCCCCGACTACTGAATTTGGTTCCAGGAGCTGTCTTGGGATCACATGTATAGGAACCCATCAATCATACCTTCTCAATGGGTTCGAAATCAAAGTTGAGGGAGAGATCTAATGCCTATACCAGAGAACAGAGTTCCAGGGGACTTGAAACTCCCTAAGTGCACTAAACCACCCTCTTATGAAAGCTAACTCCTCAACATTATTTAACCTCGTTGGATCATCAGTCCAACCCTGGTCATAGCCATCAGCCCACACCTGTCGAGGACCTTTCTTGAATAGGTGCCTCAGTAAGATGACATCTCTTTGAAGACCAGCGTCTATCACATATGCCTTGCGAACATCCCCTTGCAATTCGATAATCTCCATAGCTGAACCACTATCGTCAGTCCCAGCTCGTCGCCTAATCGATGAAGAAGAACCACGTAAAACTTGAGGGGCAATGCTCGACGCATTCTCCCTAAGGCGGGAGACTTCTTTCCTTAAAGCATCATTCTCCTGTTAAAGGGTCTCTCCAACTTAATTGATATCAAACGCATCCAGAAGCTTTGCCTTCAGAGCATCCATTTTTTCTTGAACATAAGCGCCAACCTCTTCCATCTCCTCATGCCCATCTTTCGGCTTAGCAACAAGCTCTGACTTCTCTTTATAGTCCTGATCACTCGATCTAAGAGACTTAAAATTTTTTATAAAGGCACGATAAAATCGGTTGCTCACATCGGGACCAAGAATTGTAACTAGGCGAGAGGTAGTAGAAATATATTCCTCAATATTGATAGGCTACAAACCATACAAGCATCGGGAATAAATAAATCAGTACACGAAAGGGAAGAGAACTTAATTTCATTAAATAAAAAATAATTTCAAGTACATCAATGCAAGAAAAAGAGAACAACAAAAATGTAAAAAATACAAAGGCCCCCTAAGAAGACTAGCTGGCAACCTCAGTCTGCTTTGACGATGCTAGATGCTTGCCCTTATTTTTAGTAGCCACATGTGCACCTCCCTCAGATGGAACAATCACCATTCCCTGATCAAGGGGAGCATCAGCATCAGTTGTTGGAATAACTGAAGCATCTTCACTGGCAGTAGGAGGACGCACACCCTCTACAACAGGTTTCAGGCCAGGGTCGGGCTCGTAAAAGAGAAGAGAATCAATATCCACATCAACAACGAAAAAAACCCTGCCCTAACCTTTTTTAAAGTTGAAATAACTGATGTAGCCGATCTGAGCCTCGACATCCTCATATGCTGCGAGCCACCTAATATTGTAAGATCTCTCCTTGATGGTGACGGCCTCAGATTCCATATTTTTTATCTTCGCGATGAGATCTTTATTCACCTCAACCACCGCCAGCTTGGTCGTGCTGACCAAGTCATAGGACTGCCTCAGCTCCTTCAGCTCCTTAGAAGCCATCCCTTTTGCTTTATTAGCTTCAGCCAAAGTAAGGTTAGAAGACTTCTGAGCAGCAATGGCATTCTTTAGGCTCGCCTCTAGCTCAACATTTTTCCTCACCAACTCATCGCAGTTGCGATAGAGTACGATGAAATCCGACGCAAACTGTTGAGAGAAAGAAAATATTAGCAAAGAAGGTATTGAAAAGAAAATTGCGGGAGTAGAGAAGTAAAAACACACTTACCAAGGCTAGCCCCTGACTCGCCTGTAGGGATAAATGGTCGGTCCCTATACTTGATGACCTCTGGCGATCAATTGGAAAAACTGCTCTCTCAAGGACTGCCATAGCCAGCTGAGGGGCAAGAGAAATGGAAGCCCCCTCGTCTAGGGTAGACACGAGCACCAAAGACTTCCCTGCCTTTGTCCTAACTTCTTTTCTCCTCCTCTCTTCTTCTCTCTCTTTCTTCTCCCTCTCGACCCTCTTCCTCTCTTCCACTTTCTCCCTCCTTCTTCCTCTCTCTTTCTCTCTCACCAACGCCACCTCTTTATTCTTTCTCTCCCTTTCATGAGCCACAGTCTGGGAGACAGTGGTTGTATCCCCACTCCTAAACTTCTACTTCTTCAGCCTGCGATCAAGAGCAACATTGTCCTCATCATTATCCTTGATTAAATTCTTCCTAGGAGGAGCCATAGTCTCTTCGTTGGAGCTATTCAAATTCTCCAAACTCTATGAAACCTTTGAACCCTCATTCTAACTAGAAGATTCCACACCACTTGAACTATCCTCACTAGAATCACCCTTAAATCCACCTCAGTCATCTCGCACCCTGCCTTTACCAGAGTTTCTCTCCTTCGTCCAATTGGATTAGCTTAACAGTGATATGTTTTATGATATCTAGCTAAGGAATACTATCAACATGTCAGGTGATGAAGCTGGACCATATGTCCTTTCACTCTAAAAGGAACGCAGTAGATCACAGATGCTCGCCATCAACCAAATATTCCCCAATCTTCAAAGCATTGATTAGCTCAGCAGCTCAAATTTCATGGAGTGCAGGTTCCGAGTTCTTTGTCTTCACTGAAAAAGAAAAAAAGGGAAAACATGAGAAATAAAATACACTAGCAGACCATCAATGAGAAGAACAAGGGGTATATCTACCTATGTACTCTTCCCCGTAAAAGAGAATTATAGGTCCCATGTACCTCGCTCCCCCAATTTGGGGACGGAACTGCCAGTTCCTGGCAATGAACCCTTCTTGCCAATAGCCCTTGTGGGAATTAGGTAGATTGACTACCAACACCCTGTCAGGACTCCTAACTTTCAGATAGAAGAGACCAGAACTTATTGGAGAAAAGTTATAACTATAATAGATTTTAGTAAGACCTAAATTGTTTCCATAAATTTGATTGATCCTATGAACATCGTTGACGATTTTCCAAACAATTGGAGAACATTGGGTAAGAACTATGTAAAAGTAACTAAAGAAGTGAAAAACAAATGATTTGGGGGAAATGTTAGACCCCCTGAGACAGCAGGAGAACATGAATCCAATGCTGGTCCTCAATATCTCGAACATTGTGAGGAACAGGGGCACATTCAATATCCACCCATTTGGGGATATTATAGAATTTCCTAAACTCATCTACTGATCTATTACCTATTCTTTCCATAAATAAACCCTAACAGTGATAGAAAGGAAATTTTGACAGAAAAGAAAGAAAAAGAGGTTTGTAAAACTCACGAATTGAAAATCAGCTTGAGATGATGTAAGGCCACAAGCAAGGGGGATGGAAAGACAAAGAAGAGTTCAAAAACGAAAAGAGATACCTAGAAGTGAGAAAACACAGTAGGAAGCTAAAGATATCTTTAGAGTACAAAAATTTATGAAGCGACGTCAGAAATGGCTTTTTCAAACAATTTTAAACCCTCTCAATGATGATGTATAGAGAACGAAGTGAATCTGTCGCCTAAATCTACTAGGGAAAGATGCTTCACTCCCCAAAGAATCTTGTAACTCACAAAAATGCCATCCGAGCTATTATTTAAAATTATCGATCCCAAAGTGTAACAAAAAAATTTGGGGGAAATTATGTGTACTTTGTCAATTTATCTTGGACCAGAGAATTAGCCGGGCTAAGTCCTATCAAGAATAGGGAGAGTTCAACCCGAAATCCAAAGTCTCATAGATGGTTAAATCAACAGCGACCCATTCAACCCCTAAAATCTCTAAGGAGATATTCTAGGGATTATAGGCCAACGTGGAGGTGCCCAACACCCCCACTCTCCAAAGTTCACATGTATATATTGTACCCCTAGCCCGGAGTAAAGGGTATGTAATCATAATCACTCCCCTAGAGAAAAGTGAAATACAAATAGAGAGCACCACCGTGGACGTAGGAAATTTTCCGACCCACGTATATCTTGTGTCATGTGTGATTATGACCATTTTAATTTCTATTATTTATTTTTTCTTGGTGATTGCATTTACTTATAATTTGTGCTGAGATTGATTGTCACCACAAATACTTATAGCATGTTAATGATCTAGTCCCTTATTTATCTGTTATATTTATGCTCCGTAGTATGTGAATTATTTATTGTCGCTACACTTTATAAAAAGAAATTTTTTGGCACCTTCATATTTTATATAGGGTGGTTACTGGTTATATTTACATTCGACAGTTGTTGCTGAGAATGATACACTAAAGATTACTGTTTTATTTTAGTATAGGGTTGGACACCCGTTATATTGAATAAGAGGGTTGTCACATTTTCCATGTGGAGGCATAAGGGAAAATATGAAGTTGAAATATTTTTTTAGTTAGACATTTGATGAAAAAAATGGCAAAATAAGGAGTAACTATATAACGTACACTTGTGATTGGTCTTGTTTAACACACCTTAAAATATATAGTGTCAAGTTATATATAGGCATTAACAAAACAACAAAATTGTAGTTGAACTCAGCAGGTGTTTAACATTTAAAAAGACTATCTAGAAAATAAGGTAAGGGCCATAACACTATACATAATATATAATGAAATTAAGAACATGTAAATAATTTGAGCATGTGTTTAAAAATGAAATTAGGAAGTTTTAATTTTCACAAAAATTATGTACCATAACAGTATAAGAGGTTTTCACTTTTCACCGCCAAATGATGTACTTATTAATGAAGAACTTGTTCCAATGAAATTGACGTTTCAATGAAATGTTGTACAGTCGTCAAAACCATCGCCAAATGAGAAAAATAATCAATATGAAAACTGTGTAGTTGAGTCTATAAATTATAATACAAACCCTTGTTTGAACTCTTTAGCGATGAAAGGTTAGGAATCAAGATCGAGACATTGGATAGGGGATTTTTGGGCTATAATTTTATCCCTTGTCGGGTGAACTAGGCGATGGGTCCGGTTTGGTGGTTATGCCAGGATTGTTATATTAGGGCGATGATGCGGATTTTCCTATCATGCCTTGGTAAAAATGTTTCTTACTTTTAGTTCATGGATTGTTCAGATGATAACTGATAGGAAAGTTTAACAAGAGTTCATGCCATCTCATGGGATACGAGGCAAAGACTTCCTATATGGGCTCGATATTTGTGTAGAGATGTTGTGAGTAAATAAGATTCCTTATTGTTATGTGGGATCTTATAATGAGTATCATATTTCATGAACTTAATATATGTGCATGCATAATTATGTTTAGTGCAATTGGAGTAGTTATACGAGCTATTGAGTTTCCCGCTCACTCCCTATAGTTTCATATTTGTATATCAGGGTCATACACATATTGGATTCATTGAAGATATTTGAATTTTTTCAAATGCATGGGACAACTCCGTGTAATTTATTTTTAATAAAACGAAAAATTTGTATTTAATTTATTTATAGCAAAAAAATGATCGTATATTTTTTTTCGCTCCAATTTTGTAAAAAAGGACTTTAATTATTAATGAGAAAATAATCTTTGTATTTTATGATAATTGTATATTGGTTATTTGTATACAAATGTCATTTTGTTCTTACTCAAGTTAAATGGTTTATTATAAATGGTATTTCTCTAGAAAAATATTCAATTTGGTATGCATTTTAAGTATTTTTATTTTTAAAATTTCACGAGTTCTATAATTGGTATCAGAGCTATAGGTTACTCGCAGTCTCGATCTCAAGGTTATCAGTTCGTTTTGTGTACGATGCGTTATTTTAATTTTAATTTATATTAAGTGAATGAAATAATAACTTTTAGTTAGTTTTTAGGACTAAATTCCTTTTGTAGGGGACATTTCTAACAACCCATTTTTTTGGGGTGTAATTTCAAATCGTATTAGATTAATTCTTATAATTATTTATAAATTTTATTTGTGAATTATATACTAATTACGTGTTAGTTAATAAATTTTAGTGCAATTATTTAAATAATAAAAGGATTAAAAAAATGTAATATTAAATATATTTATATGGCCATGTTTTAATTGATTAAAATTTTAGCGCAATTTATTGAGTCTTTACTTGAGTAGTTTTTAATTAGCTAATATGTGACATACTAGAGATGGTGTATATTTTATTTTATTTTTTTGTGATGGAAATTTTAGACTCTTTATTTTGGAAATATTAAGATTTATTTTTAAATATAAAACAAAAAAAAGTTCAAATGAATATTAGTTGTAGAGTGATTAATATTATGTTAATTTGCTAGTTGATTTAACTTCATTTGCGAGTTTAAGGGAGATTAAGTGAGGGAGATGATGAGGTTGAGTTGTGAACGAATTTTGTATGTATTTTTTGTATTTATTATGATTTAAAAAGAAGAAGAAGAATACTTGTGATTAAATAATCAATATAGGACTTAAGGCTCATTTAATGGGGCATTTATAAGGGGATTTGTAGTGTTAAATGAGAAATTGAAGGGAGGAAGAGTGGGGGACAAGGCTTAACATATTTTTAGACGGATTACGGTTATATATATATATATATATATATATATATATATATATATATATATATATATTAGGATTTGTGGGTTTTAGACATCTTTTAGTGAGAAAATTCTAGAGAATTGAGAGAGAAAATCGTAGAGAAAATAAGAAGAACTTGGTAGATATTTTTAGCTGAGAAATAAATTGATTTATTTTCTGAATAAAAGGAAGAAGACGATGATAATTAAAAAAGAAAAGATTTAAAACCTTTTTGGCCCTTTCATTTGGCCTTTTCAACTTTTACGATTTCGTTCTCCTATGGTTTTAATTGTGTACTACTCATATTCACCCATGTTTGTATACGTTATACATGATAATTGTGCATTTTATATGTATACATTATATATATATTACTAGGTGTAAACCCGCGCGATGCGCAAGCTTGACAATTTTGATAGTCATTTCTCACTTTAAATTATTTATATGTCATCTAGATTCTTGCAATTTGCAGTAATATATAATGAGACATAACAAATTATAGTGATATAATATTGTAATTTAAAAAGATAAGCATTGAAAAACTGTTACAACAATATACGTAAGTCCCATTGTAGTGTAGTGACAAATTCAAACCGATTGTGAATAATACAATTTGTCAACGAAAAATCAATTATATAATTTGTCAAAAAGTTGTTTAAGTTGCCTAAAATCCATCTAATGTATAGCCTGAAAACATATAAAAGCAAATGCTCCATATGGAAAATGGTAAACACATATCACATGCGTGGATATACACATAACATAAGTAAATTATAAAGATCGAGACATAAAAAATGTTAATAAACTATACGTCATGGATAGATAATTGAAGGCTCAATTATAAACATCAAACGACAAAGGGATCGAACGACAAAGGCATCGAACGACACAATTTTTTAGATTTGCACACCCCCTTACGTCTCCAAAGTTAGATATCGGAGAACAATAAAATAATCAAACAAAAAATTAAAACCATGCCAACAACAGCCTCCTGGTGTAGTCCGCGGCCCCGCGGTGAACAATAACGTTTTACCCGTTGCTAACTTCGTGAAAGACATGCTCCGAATTCCGTGGAGATGTACCTAATGTTTAGGGGATCAAGTTGATTACTACAATATTTAGGTGTCATATCTCAAGTTATTTCATTGAAAACCATTTTCTTTATATATATATATATATATATATATATATATATATATATATATATATAATGAGAGAGATAGAGAGAGAGAAGCTAAAAATTAATTTTTTACTATTGTAAAAAAATGATTTAATTATATGTTAGTTTTTATTGGTTTAAATGTTTAAAACCCATACAAAAAAATCAACTCAATTAATTTTTTCTAAATTTTAAAATCACTTATTTTTTGGATCCACTAAAAAGGGTCTATATATACATAGACATGTGAATTAGAAATCTGAGTACAAAAAAAATTCAGAAAGCATTAAATCTCAAAAATGAAAAAAAAAATGTTTTACTTACATAACAAATGAATATTGGTTCATCCAACTATTTGACTCACCAATTTAACTAAACTCAGAACCCAGTAAGGTAAAAAAAAAAAAACTCAGAACCCATTGGAAAGTCCCACTAACCGACCAAAACTGAGTTTGAAGAAAATCGATTGGCAGCACTTACTCTTTTAACAACGTCAATCAATAGCCATATCAGTTACATTTTTTGAAAAGATGTCCCCGGCATTGGTGATAAAGAGATTAATAAGACATTGTAATCCTACCTTGTTTTATATACTACCTCCAACCTAAATTAATATTCGTGATTTGGACCTCAATCGATGGCCAATTCAAGCTAGAGCTGGCAATTTTTAACCCGATAACCCGTTTACGGTAATAATCCGAAATGTCCCGAACATGACCCGCTTAGCTTGTATAGATTTAAGAGTACCTAAAACTTATACTAAAATAAAAATCAACGCGACCCGAAAATTACACGACTAACCCGAATTGCCACCCCTAATTCAAGCATTGTTAAGTATAGTGGAATTTGGCAAATATATTACGTCCAAAAAGAAAATATTATTTTTTGGAAATACTATTAAATTTCAAGTTGCGTGTCATAGCATCATACTAACTTGAAACCTAAAAAAAATCTCAATTAAAATACAAAACCCCAATAAAAAGTATTAAAAAAACAAATCAAACTTTGCAAAGTAATTCAATATAAAAATTATATATAAAAACTGAACAATGCTGATAACATAAATAACAATACTCGCAATTGCCCTCAAAGTAATTTCAAAACTGAGCTCCGGATCCAACCCATTTTCAAAAAGTCCGGCCCATTTGGTATCTTCCCCTAGTTGGAGCTTGGGCCCCATAACCCAGATCAACATCAACTCAACATTCACAATATTATGAGATTTAAAAGTAGGCATATTGTAAAAATTAAATATATTGTAAAACTCTAAAGAATAATTCATTAATGTACAAATAAATAAACACCTAATAAAAATAAAATAATACCCTAAGAAAAGTTGAAGCTAACAATTTGTAACCAGCTAAAATTTGTACACCTTAAATAATCCCATGTATTGAAAAATAATCCCCTGTAATGAAAAAAAAGTAGCAGTAAAGAATATTAGCAGCAAAAAAAAGTAGAAGCAATGAAAATAAGCCCTGGAGACATGACATGATAACATTTCAGTTAACCTAAAAGTTTGTTACTAGTGAAGTATCTCAACATTGGGGGTCTTAAGGTGTACCTCTGTAAACTATGATTCGCGACACCGAGTTGGATGAGAGAGGCGAAGTGAGGGCCACAACGACAATAATTGATCGAGAGAAATAAGAGATGCCGACCTCAGACCATCAAATTGATCAGAGCAAAATGAAAATATCCGAACTAAGCAAATGTTCAATAACACCAACCGAGCTCAAAGATCGTCAGATAAGAATGGATGGACTACCTTCACAGCCCTTGAGTTCAGCCCCAACAATTGTAATGATGATAAATCAGTGGCCTGTATGATAAGAAATAACATGTTCATCGAGTACCACGTAATATATGAGTAGAAAGAGAGGCATGTATGATAAGAAGAGGAACCGATGGAAGAGAGGAAGCGACAGAGCTAAAAAAAAATAGAGAGTGTTTATTAGGGGCTGATCTTCGAATTGATAAATCTTCGAATGCAAGTTGGCAAATTCAATCAGTGTGCAATGCATCTGACGTGGACAGTATAGAGATATAGACAGATTTAATGGGTATCCAACATGGATAGCTTAGGTGAAGAGGACATTAAATGCCTTGTTTTGCATTTTATAGTAGTAATAGATTCGTTTTGTTGCACTCATGTTGTATGATTTGTTTTCATGTCGTGTAGTCGGGTTAACGTAATTAGAATTGATTTAGGATTAGAATTTAGGTAGACAATTTATTTTCAAATTATGGAAATTTATTTATATGTTGATTAAATTGGAATAATGATTATTTCTAAATGTTCAACTTATTGTAGGACGCATGGGTATACCATAGCAAACAACCACTGATACGAGGTGTGCTTTCGGGATACAGTTTTGTCTCTTATCGGGTGAACTAGGTTGAAAATCAGGTTTAGAGGTTATGCCCGAATTGTTATTTTAGGGTGATGATGAGGATTTTCCTATAGTGACTTTTTAATAATATTTCCTAATTTTAGGCCATGGATTTTTCAGATAATAATTGGCATGAAAGTAGAATGAAAGTGCACACCGTCTCGCAGAAAGTGAGGCGGGGATTTCATATATGGGCTTGAAATTTGTGTAGAGACGTTGCGAGTAAGTAGTTTGATTATTTTATGTGTGATCTTTGAATGAGTGTCATATTGCATACACATGAGATATGTCTATGCAGAATTATGTTTAATGCACTTGGAGCAGTTATATGAGCTACTAAGTTTCTCACACCCCCCATAGTTTTATATTTCAATTTCAAGTTTATACACATTTTGGATTTATTAAGGATAATTGGATTTGTTTTAGATGTATGGGAAATTTTAGAATCTCTTTCTACTTTATATTTAATAAAAAGCAAAATTTGTATTTATTTAATTTATAGAAAAAAAAGATGCGTGTATATTTATTTTCGCTCCAACTTTGTAAAAAAGAACTTTGATTATTAATGAGAAAAGAATCTTTGTATTTTATGACAATTTCAAATTGGTTGTTCATATATTGATGCGATTTTTTGCTTCCTCAAGTGAAATAGTTTATTATAAATTGTAGTTCTTATTAAAAATATTCAATTTGGCACGCATTTGAAGATTATTTTTAAATTTCACAAGTATTACATATTAGATCTTGGGTGATTTTGTCGACATCATTATATGTGTGGGTTGTAGTTTTGTCTAGCTATGGTATATTCGTATTGTTAGGGTGTTAACGTCACACCCCATACAATCCATAACTAGATTGGCCAGGCCCTGATATAAATAATTCGAGAGTATAATCTATTTTTATCATTCTAAGCATGCCTGAAATAAAACAAATACACTCTGATTCCAATCCAAAACCATAATGAATAAAATTCCATCACTAAAATAAATAATTGACTCATAATAATATCCAATTTTGAATATAAAACTAACTCTAATGTATTAAAAGCCATATACAATAATTCGAATCCCGGACTTTTGTAACGAAAATGCAAGTACTGAACGAAAATGTGGTAAATAAATATAAGTACATAGGCTCGACACTAACACCCTAAATTTGGATGTTGGAAGCTAGAAATGGGGATGAATGTAAGAAAATGAGGGTTAGGGTGGCTTCTACTATCTAGAACCTGAAACATAGTTCCACAAATAAGATTAAAAAAAGTAAGTCTACAATGAGTAAGAATGTAACTAAATTTTGTCAACAATAATAATAACACCTTCCTCTCATATTTGAATTATTTTTAAGTTAACCCAATCTAAACAACATAAATATAAAATGCATATTTAATCCCAAGCCCAAGTAAACCCAATGAAATATAATTTTAAATCTTCCCAACTATTGATAATTATAAGGTTCTATGAATAAGCATTTCGTATATACTTCTCTTGTACAATGTCAGTAAAGAGATATGGTACCATAAGTCTAATATCCATATGAGTATTACCCACTCACATACAAACATATGAGCTATGCATAAGCTCAAAAGTAAAATCACGGAGGCCTACCCATATTCCCTTCGGGAATTGCTCATGCATACTAGGTATAGTTATGGGTAGTTCCATCCCTATAACATGTAAAGAACAATAAAAGAAAAATCACTACGCATTCCCACATATCATAAGGACTCCATACCTAAGGCTATACAAAAGGTCACCCCCATTTCCCCCACTCAGGATATGGGTATGTTAACAATTGGATTGAGGTAAATAAGACCAAAATACTCCCATTGCAATCATCGGGGTACCAATACGGTCAATGTCGTACGCATATCATTAAAATCACTCCTAGTTGTCCCTCATGAGCATCCCCCCAGTATGCTTACACATTAATAGAATAATAATAATCGATCTTACTCTAAGTATTTCTCAAAACAACAAATTAATTCTCATTTTCATGATCACTAATTGATCAATAATTAATTTCCAAACTATAACAAAGTCATTCAAATGAAATCTCTAACTTAATCTAACGAAACTCCTTATGTCTTTTGGCCGAAACCAAATTCAATCGGACTAAAAATCGTTGTGATTCGAATGAGACCACTAATCTGGTTCGAACCAAATCATCATGTCATTCAAATGAGATCCTCGCGTAGATGTATTTTTCCCCAAAGTGTAGAAATGGCCATTAACAACTCAAATCTTAATTTTAATGTCTCTAAACAACCCAAGATCAATCATCCTTTAAGTATAACATGTTTAAAAACATTAATAACTTATATTAAAAAAAATTAGGATATTATAAATATGAGTCATGATTCCATTTCAGATTGAAAGATTTGAATCCTAGGTTCATAATTTATTCAAAGTTTATCGAATTTGTTCCCATATTCGATTAAATAACTATATAAACATGAGTACTTTTACAATTTATCATTATTATAAGTCAGATCTAAATTTATTATAATTATATTTCATGATTTCATTATTCTAGTAAGGGATTCAACGTCAAACTACCCTAGTTTATTAACATGTGACTAAGGCATAAACAAATACTTAATCTAATTATAAAAACTAGGTTTTGATATGATTAAAATCAGATTACATGAATTAATTTTAGATTCCAATGAACTAGTACAACAATAAAACAAACTTATTTAAAAGCTTAATTAAATTAAACTTGCGTATGATTGATTTTATAAATCGAGTCCTAAATCCTCAGGTTATTTAACCTCCGTTGATCTGTCAACATCCTTAATTACAAAGGTTTGTCTCTAGTGTGTTATGAGTGTTTTGAATATTTCAAATTAAATAATTGAAGGCTCCAATCCCAGAATTAAGCCTTAACCCAAAAATAACCTTAACCCAATTAGCCCAAAACATGTTCTGAATGGACCGAAACTTGGTTCAAACTATATACTAACCCAACATACTTACAATTTTACTATTTTAGTAAAAAATGGACTTTCGAAGAACCCTCAAAGTTAACCTGAATAAAAATATATTTTAATAAATTAATTATATCAATATGTTAATTTATATGCAAGTACGAGTCAATTAAGTTAAAACTTAATTATTAATTAGTTATGTGTGACTCAACATTAGAGAAAACTACTTTACAATTGGTGCAACCTAATACCAAGGGAATAATCCAATCAAGAAAACGTCCAACATCTAGTCCATCACCTTTCCATAGTCATCCATAATACTAAGTCACTTAAGAATGAATGCAAAGTTCATTTCGATTTCTCTTAATAAGGCACTATCAAAACAACCCATCGTCCCATTCCTAATACACACTTTAATCGTTAAAACTAAAAAAAATATCTATTCCCAAAAATTTCCACAAAAAATATATCGTCAAAAATTATATTTTGTTGGAGGAATTTTTAGGACAACTTTGAAATTTTTTTAAGGACTTTTGGAGGGCCAATTTAACTACTTTTCAGGAGGGCATTCTTCTACAAATTTTCACTCTACAATTTTTATTTCAATTTTGTAAATTTCTTCAAGAGTGTAGTTTACATTATAATCCTTCATTTTTATGCTTTTAAACTCCAAATTCTACCTCAATTAAATTAAATGTTTTGTTAATTAAAAAAAATTAGAGATAACTACGATTATAATTTGTAAATTGTTAAATTATTGAATTTCACATTTTTAATTAAAATTTGGAAATTTTGATAATTTGGAAATTGATAAATTTGTAGATTTTGTAACTTGATAAATTAATGAAGTGATAATTTCAATAATTTAATAATTGGATAAATTTATAATGAAATGTAAATTCGAATTGTATACTCACATGCTCACTTTAGTAATGAATTATCCTAGTTAAGAAAATTAGTGAATTGTGAAATTTTGTTAAATTAGTATTATTGTAGATATTTTGTGAATTATCATTCATGTAATTATGTGGAACTCTCAATACATGATAAATATCCATTCGTACAATTAGAGTAAACTCCATGAATTATTGACTTGTTCCCCAAGTAGTAGTGGTTTTACGCACATGTATATTTAATTGAATCGATTTAGTTAAATACTCACGATATATTGAAATTGATGTCACCCCTTATGATTTAAGAATTGTGCACTTGGTACTACAAAGTAAAATTTATGAATAAAGTGTATGAGGTTTCAATAACAAAACTAATTGAGATGGATAGGATAGTAAGATATGTGAGGAAATATTGGAAAGCTAAATGAGATATTTTTCCTTTGAGACTTTAGTGTGGAATTTATACCTCACCCTTTCCCTTTTAAAAGTAATATAGCATTGAAAAGTGATTTAAGGGAATTTGAGAAATTAGAGATAAATTATAAAAGACGTTGGAATACATTAATGACTTGGGGAATCTAAATTGTGAAATTATATCGAGAGTGGATATATATTACTCTTATGTTGATGAACCAACACATGGGGCCACTTTTGTTATACTTTTATTATGGATATGTTTGGGCGAATAAGGTTGGTTCTGTATCTTTGGGATTGGTGGCCCCTGGCCAGACATGATTATGGTGATCTTATTATTAATGTTGCTTTGGGGTAAAGAAGATGAGGTTGTATTTTTATTTATGATGGGGATTTATGTATGTTATGATCAATTTTATTTCACATGCGTATGGTACTAGTTATGCCTATGAGATCTATTTAAAAATGAAAGATGTCATTGATTATATATATCTTTGAGGTGCGTTATGCATTGTGAGACTTAAATTAATAATTGTAGAATCATTATCTAATTGCATAATTGTCATTGGGTGGCATAAGTATTGTAATACTCTGTATTTTCTATGAATTATTAAATTGAAAAAACATTTAATTACATGTGATTTTTGGGACTGGAGAAATCACTATTTATATTTATATATATTATTTAACTTGTATTTGAAATTAGACATAAGACATGGTGGTTAGTTAATTAAATTATTTAATAATTGGGCTCGTACCAAGTAATTATTAAATAGTTGAGTTGTTAATTATTCGTTTTGAGTACATTTGCTAATTGTCTTGTGTGATGCATATAATGTCCGTTTTTAGTTTAAATTGAATCTTTATAGGCCTATTGGGTTAGTATAAGGCTCAGGAAAGGTTTGAAGTTATTTGGAGTTATTTTTAGGCTCTTTTAGGTGAGGCCTATTTGGATCCCAAACCCATCTTCGGGATTAAAGAGGTTTGAAGGGCTATTAGGGATCTCATTCATCACAAAAAATAATGGGAAAGCAGTAGAAGGCCTAGAGCGAGAAATCATCTAGAGGAAATGAAGACTTGGGGGATTTGGGGATTGATTTCCTAATCAATCCATAGGCAAGTTTATGTAAAATGTGATTATAATTGTATATGTATCAATATTGTCTGTATTCATTGGATCTCTAAATCAAATTATGTTGTAAATCTGATTTTAGATAACTGGTTAGTTAATTTTCATAAATAACCTAATATAGATGTTAATTAATTTGATTTCCCATTTCAATGGGTTTCTTTCTTCATGAACTTGGATTAATACTAATAGGTAGTGATTTAAATTTATTTTATGTTGATAATAATATAAAAGCCCCAAGTTTAATTGAATTAATTCATGAAAATAATAGGTTTTTGGTAGAAATTGATAGACTTATGGTTCTTGAGTGAATTTTGGGTGTTTGCTTTGAATTTTGATGTAGATTTAAGATTTGGTGCCTTAAATAGGATCTAATTGGTTATATGATGTGGTTTTATTGATGCGATATTGGCTGGGGGTTTAGATGAAGGTTTATTGTTCATTAATGGAGTTTGGAGAGTGAAAAATGGGGGTTGAAGATGAACAATCCCATGATAAGGGAAATGCTGGGACATTTTGTGTCGACCGATCGACCGATCCTAGGCCATCGATCGATTGATGGTAACAGATGTGGCCTAGTTCAGGGCCTTGGTGTAACTGGTTTGGAAGTTTAATTTTGAGGGCTAGGGCTAGGATTTGTTAGCCTATATAATTTTCATATACGCATAGAATATATATATATATATATATATATATATATATATTCTTAGAAAGTAAGTTGTTAGAGATTGGCGTTTGTGGTATTTGGATATTGGTGAGACGTTGTTAATTTAAAGAGTTAAATTAAGAATGAGGTTGTTAGTTGCAAACCCAAGAGTAAAATGAGATTTGACTAGGAATTGGAAAGTTATAGAGGAGTGGGTTGTTGACTAAGTTGTATGGTAGTCATTATGATGGTCATATTAGGTTATATTCTTTGGGTAAGATTAGTATTTGGTTAAAATCAGTAAAGTGGTGTAGTTATCATATCTGTTGATGGTTAAAGTTTGGTGTGCTTGGACATATAGATATGATGCGTTGAGAGATAGACTAGGGCTAATTGAGATTGCAGATGGTTGATGTGTGTAGTTTAGAGTATGGTAGGGTAAGATTATAACGATATTTGGGAACCCGGAGTGTTATGGTTAATGTGTCTTTGAATGAGTATACGATTTTATATGTGATATTCCTTTATTGTAAACAAAGATGCTTAGTTTAACCTGGTTGCATTGGGTCAGAATGGGTATGAATTCTATCTTAACCTGTTAGTAAGGGTTACGTATGTTATGTTGATTTATTGTGTTAGTGAGGAATTATGAACGTAGTCCAATAATGTTGGTTCGTTGTGTTATATGTTTATTTGATTTAACCCATTAACAAGGGTTATATTTTTAAATGGATGATATATGTGCTATAAATACCATTTGTAAATACCCACAGTGACATACTAGGAGGGATTCCACTCTAGGGATTGGATGATACGGACCATGATGGTGCCTTAGTGAGTAAACAAGTTTTGCCATAATCATTTTACCCCAGGGTTATAGGTCAAGGTATTTGTCTACCGATAGGGTTCACGGAAAGATTTCATAGTATGCCTTTAGTATAGTGGGCCATATGGATGATGGGTAGACGTAATGATTTATCCTTCGATCGTGATTAAATCTTAAAGTTGGGATAACCTGAGACTATACCTAATACAGGTGAGTGATCTTATAGGGATATACCTTGTTATGTGAGGGCATGAGAATAGATCACCAACTTGTACAATATCGGGGCTATACCTATGTATGGATTTTAGACTTGATGGAGTTTCTCTCCTACCATATGTGATTATTGTATAGCGGTACTAGATTTAGTTGTACCAGTTTATGTGTTATTTTAGAGATGTGTATGACTTATGGTAGGGATGTATAACTTCATACTTATGTTTCAGATTCGTGTACCATATGTACTGGAGACATGTATATTGTATTATTGGGATGAGATTGTCAAATGTGTATAGACTTGAGTTATAAGCCTGTTATTGGTATATTAATTATTTGGTGAGACGTACCATAGGTTTGGGACTACCACACAACTTATGTACTACAATGAAAGAGATAAACTTAAAGACGATAAAGTAAAGATCAAAGAATGATGCTGTAATACTTTAGTCACAGGGCTACATAAAGGTTCGGGAGTTTGAACTACAGGTTATTTTAGGTTGTTTGGTTGGGTAACTAATAACTTAAAATATGTTAAAACATGGGTGGAATATGTGTAGTTATAATGTCGCCCAGATTCAATTATAATCATATTATGAATAGCCTTTTTATTTACGTTTTCTTTTAAAAACTTTTTTTATAGGTTCTTGTTGCGGTATTTCATGTGGCGCGGGTTCATTAGAGGAGCATCTCGAATGACGTCCCATTTCTTACTCAGAGGATTGAAGAAGTCGAGCAATTTTAGCACATTATTTTACTATACCCCATTATTTTTAGTTAGGCTGTAGATGTATATTTATATTCATAGTTGAACTTTTGTACGGTTACATTTCATATTCTAGTGATGTCTTATGTTGTATTGGCAGTGATCAGTATAGAATTTGGTTTTGTGTTGATGCAGTATATCTTTATCTTGTCATTGATCATTAAGTTTTGATTATTTCTTATGGTGAGAATATTGCAATTTTTTTATTCCCATGATTTTTATTTTAGACTTGATCAATCTAGTTAAGGATTTTATGAGGTGTCATATTTGGTATCAACGCACTCTAGGTTCTAGTTTCCTAGGGATCTTGAGTGTGTTTGCCGATTTCCTCATTACATTATTTGACTACGTTAGATATTCACCGATTAGGATTTATATTCTCTATAATGACGACCGTTTAAGAGGTTTTATGCCATTGTTGCCTGACGAACGACTCGGATAGACCAAGTGTATTGGGAAGTTTCTTGTTTGGATTTCTCTTTCGAGACATCCCATGCTTTAGGTCAAAATCGATCAAGTGTTAAGTAGAAGTGTCTTCACTCACCATCCATAATAGCAAGTGCGTAGCACATGGTTTAAGGATAAGTGTC
The DNA here is from genome assembly GCA_949130495.1 of Sambucus nigra. Taxonomy (NCBI): domain Eukaryota; kingdom Viridiplantae; phylum Streptophyta; class Magnoliopsida; order Dipsacales; family Adoxaceae; genus Sambucus; species Sambucus nigra. The sequence goes on from OX422223.1 coordinate 147,813,953, forward strand.
TTCACTTACCATCCATAATAGCATTATAAGTATGGTTTCATATACCTCTTTTGTGCAACCATGTGGTGGAAAGTATGAGGAGGAGTTTAACTATCTTTATCTTTCTGCACCAGGGGAGATTGATATGAAAGTGAAGGACGATATTTGTGTTATCAATTACAGTGTGAGTTAGACTTTTTGGCATTGGAAGAGATCTTATGTGAAAGTTTTGTTAAGTGTTATCAGGTAACCCGGTCTTCACCACATGTTCTTAGGTAATTGAATTTTCACTCCTACCTTAGTAGGAACAATATAACTATTATAGGGATAGAGTCCCTAATATATTGAAGACCATGGCCAAAGTAGGCCCAATATGTGAGATAGTGTAGCATTGGCCCAACTAGGGAGACCTCACCGCCAGAAGGAACCTCATAGGGGAAGCTGACTTCAAGAGGTTTCCAAGAGTAGATGATGTGATCTATTTTGGCCAGTAGGTCCGGGAGAATTATGGCCAGCGGAGCCACGACCTATGAGGTCAGGGAAAATAAGGAAAATCTTAAAAGCATCGTGCAAAAAGAAAGGCCAGTAAGGCCGCCAGTGGGGATTCCGTTTTGATAGTTCCTTTTTAAGGAAGGCATTATGCACACAACAAGTAAGTCCATATAGTTATTAGATGCCCTAGTGGAAACCAATTTTATTGGGGTACCTCCGTGGTATAATTATGGGTATGTTTATAGCTCATGCACATGAGTCTAGCTTAGACATTGAGGAATTGTTATTATTTATTAAGTAGTCCATGTTTACGACTATTATGAGGTATATAGATTTCATGTATGCTTTATGTATTTGTGGTTACCACCAGCCGAAGCGGGATACTTTATGTCGCGATTATAGAGACGTGGAAGTTTTTTTGGTTGGTTTTGTTTAATCCTCTTTGTTCACTTTATATGAGATATCATTGTGAAATTAGTGAGTTATGTGCACGGCTATGTTTTAAGTTTATACCTACCACCCATGGTAGGCTTTAATATGCCATTTTTATGTCGAGTTTTTCTTTGGATAGTTGTGCTTAGGATTGATAGGTCTAACACACTTGTTTAGTGTATGGATGTGGGTATTTAAAGAGGATCAAGGTTGCATAGAGGGGTTACCGATAGTTTAAGAGTTTTTTAGTTTCCTTGGATTATATGTCGAGTTATCCCTTATATAAGAGATTATTTGTTTACTTTAGAGTGGGAACTAGCTTTGGATTTTCCATGAGATAATTTTATGGAATTAACTTTGTCATGGTTGGTAGTGGTGTTATGGGAGAAACCACCAGAAATTTTAAGCCAATTGAGTATTCGGATACGACGTTACCATGTGGAAGCTCCTAGAAGAGGGATATTTCAATATTGGATGTGTGAACCGCTAGGAGAAGGTCAAGATAAGAGATGAGTGTTTGTTATTATGTATAAAGGAAAAGTTGATTCAATCAAGGATAGTGTCCTCTTGTGATAACTAAAATAGGAGCAGGTTATCGTCAATGGTGGAGAATATCCCGAAGGAAAATTTCTAGCACTATATGGTGCGGGAACATCATTAGTGGATTTTTTATCGCATTAAGGGGTAGTTCGCTGTGATTTATGACGATATATTATTGAAGAGGAAATGGTGTAGTAATTCTGTCCACCACATCCCAATATGTGTCTGGGATGATTTATGACCCAACATTGAAGTTTACCAAGATTGTGTATGCAAATAATATTAGGAATAGGTCCCTTATCCGTTTGAGGATAAAAGAGGGTCACATATTTAGGGGATTTTTTTTCCACGGGTCCTCCAAATAACGAGAGGTGGTTTGGATAAAGGCATGTGTTTGGCATTTGACTTTACATCCTAGTAAGGACAAGGGACCATTTTCACTTATGAGAGTTAAATCAACTAAGGTTATTATAGTTACGAGTTTAGTAAGCCTTCCATGTTATGCTGTGGTTAGGACACCTTGGAGGATAGTGTGTCTATAATTAAGAGTGAAAAGTTTTTCCAGAATAGGTGAGTGAAGGGGAGGACGAGTAGAGATTTGATTAATAAGTTGAGGAGGGAGGTCATGTGTTGTTAGTGACATCCGACATGCACATTTTGGAGTCTAGATTCCTAAAGGGGGTAGGCAATCAGGTTAGAAGTTCCTTTTAAAAGGTTAGTTAAGACGAGGTCCGTGTTTTTTGACCTCACCTTATCACCATCAGTGTGCATGATGAGTTTTTACTGGGTCGTGACATATGCTCGGTCAAGGTTTGTAGTCATTTCGAATTATATTTAGGCTCTTTCAGGTGAGGCCCATTTGGGGCCCAAACCCAACTTTGAGATTAAAGGGGTGTATGGGCATATTAGGGATCTCATTTATCAAAAAATAAAATGGGAAATCACAAGAGGGGGTAGAGAGACAAAGATCTAAGAGGAAAGGAAGAGTTGGGGGATTTGGGGATTGATTTCCCTATAAATCCATAAAGTAAGTTTATGTAAAATATGATTATGATTATATGTGTGTCAATATTTTCTATAATCATTGGATATCTAAATCAATGTGACACCCCACTTACTTAATTACCGGGTGATCAATCCTTAATTAATTAATTTCAGAATATCAAGTTGGTTCAGATAATGCATCAATGTCGAAAGCTGAAATTTTAATTTAATAAAAACTAACCACCTAATATTTAAAAAGGTTGGTGTCAAATTTTTTTCTTTTTATTAACCATCATCAATAAAGGGAAATATTTAATCATCACCATACATCACAATAGCATAAGGAAAGAACTAATTGAATTTAAATAAAGAACTGGAGTAAGCACTTCTAGTCAAAATCACATACAATAATCCAATAACATGAAATCAAAGTCTAATAACCGAATAGAACAACGATAAATCTCTGAATGTAAAATAGGAGGAAAGACATGTCCAAGTGAAATAAATGACTAATAGATAAGGATAAATAAACTCAGAAGCATCTACTAGCAATATCTAGTAGCTTTCATAGTAGCTACAGCTCGACAAATGAATGGAATCTCCTAAGTTTGGTGTTTCTGTGGTTGAGCACCTGAAATAATATAACAATAAAAGAGATTTGCAGAAAAATGGGTTACTGACGCAACTGAAAATGTGTCTCTGAAATGCGTTCACTCTAGGCTCAAGTGCAAGCCTATCGCTCAAGTAATAATCCCAGTAAGTCGGGTATCGATCCTCAGGGAAAAAGGACAACAGAGTTGTGACGACGGGAAGAGACGGAGAAACCCTAACTTTGACTCTAAAAAGAAAATAAAAAATGATTTGGTTTTGAGATTGATTACAGCTAAATGCGATAATGAAATTTTGAAGAAATGCAACTATACTAATCTACCTAAATTAAGAATGAACGATGATTTGAAACTTTTTGTTTAAATGATGAAAAAAATAGGACCGGAATACAATCCCCCAACCCTAGTGTATTGCAGTTATAATATTAATCATAAATTTAACTGATTAATTTGACCCGGAATTTAGTACTCCCAAGCATTACGTATACGAGGTTCAAGCCCGCGTCATACTTAATCTGAGGATGAGTAAATCAGTATCGTGATAGTGGCACTCGAATTGAACTCTAGATCATCACGAGTACCTAGAGGCAAACGAGATATAAAGATCTACAATTGTTGTGTAACTACGCAATACGGTCATAATCAATCACTAAATTCAACGGATTAATTGTATACACACGCACTAACACATCAGGCCGGGTTCATGCATCCCGGCCTTTTAAACCTAGCCGGACATATTAAACTGAAGGATGCATGAAATAGTAATGTTGCATGCGAAAGAAATCATGATAACATTAGATTGAAATACGTAGCTAAGTATTATGAACGCTTAAATTTATTCAAATCACGCAGGAAAATTACCATGCAAGAATAATAATCATAAAAATAAAACTTGGATTACAACTTGAAAACAAACCCGGAATTGTATTGATCTTGCAGCAATTAATTGAAGTTATGTTCCTAGATGTTCTTCTCTTTTTTTCTCAACCAAAAACTATAAAAAACTATTCAGAACTGTTGTTGTTAGGTCACCAAGTCCGTCCCAAAACTATTTTTGGAGAAGTTTTAACCTAATGGGATTCTTTGAACCAATTAGAATAAAGGTTCCCCGAACCGGTTCGCGCCTGGGTTCGAGAATTTTTGCTGGCTTGGGGTGCTTTTTCTTTCACTCAACACTTAGAATTTTTTGTTTTTGTTTTTTTCCTTTCTTCCTTGGATTTTTCTTCAACTTCAACTGGTCATAACTCATCAACCGTAGCTCGAATTTGGGTGCTGTTTCATTCAATGTTCTCGTTGTTCCGAGATTTTCAACTTTCCGGTTGACTCCTCCTTCGGGATCTGGCTGGAAAATTACCAAAATGCCCTTGAACTTGCCTTCTTATCTTTTCTTTCATCGTTTCGCTTTCTCTTTTGCACCGCTTGCATAATTAACTTGTAAAACAAATAAGAGAAGCACGAAACATGAAATACTTGCCAATGATGGTTAGTAGCATAAATGTGCATTAAAGCCATATCGGTTACATCACTCGGGTTCACAAATATACCGAAATTAGGGGAATAAATATACAATATTTATGCCCAATCAAACCCCCCTAACTTAGAACTTTGCGCGTCCCGAGCAATGTAAAAGAATCCTAGCAAGGCTTAACTCTTGAAAAACACATTTTATTGGGATAGAATACCTTTTTCGCGGGCAAGCGATTGCATTTAGCATATGCAACAAGCCTTTAAACCCCTAGGTCACCCTAGTAGGACAAGTTGTGTCTCGTGAGGGTTTGCAGAGAATATACCCATAAAATTCGACTCAAAGAAAATTCAAAATACGCAAAAATTGTGCTATTTAAACTTTTCCAGAAAGTAGTCATCATCAAGTCATATTTACAAGTCTCAAACCACAGTGCGTGTGTGCGAAGCCGTAAATATAACCGCCAATTTTCACCGATTGATCATTACGCTACTTATCCGAAAATTCGTTTTGATTTCACATTCTCACGGAATGCTCTCTCAAACGAATCTCTCGGATTATGGCTATTCTCTTGGTATGCGTGATATAAAGAGTAAATGTAATGGACGCAAAATCATGCATACAATTAGAAAGATGGAAATTTCATGGTGAAAGGATCTCATCAATGGACTACGGTTTTAAAAATGGGAGCATTGCCTCTTTTTTTGCGCATTCAATCTCCTTTATTATCTTTTTGTGTTTTAACTCTCCACACGGTAACCAATTTCAAACTTCAGACTCGGTTAGGACTTTTTCGGGTTTAAGGTGTAATTGGGTAACATGGAAATGGTTGGGGAATTCGGAATTGGAAATTTTTCTTATGATGTTCGTTAGTGCTTTTTTTTGGGGGGGGGGGGGGGGGGGGGGGCTATTGCTCATTTTCTCTTATTTTTTTATTTTTTTTTCTTTTCTTGCTAACTTTTGTTAAGCATTCTTCTATTTTTCCTTACCCCTTTTTGTTGCACTTTTCAGACTTAAATTATGACTTTTTCCATTTTTCACAATTCCAGGCTATTTGGTTTTTTCGGGTTACCAAACGAAAATGATAAATTTTATTCAGCTCAATTGGGTTATCAAAGGGATAATTTTTCACATCTTTTTACGGCTAATATTTTTGGGTAACAAACGATGGCCTACTTCATTGTCCAAATTACTTATTAATTTACCATATGCGTTTCGAGATGAATTTAAGTTTAGAGATCACTTTTGGCACATTTTTCAAAGCAATATTACACACATTTTTCAAAACCGATCAAAATGAAAGGATTGAGATCCTTGACAACTTTTTAGGCGTTGAAAAGAACTTTGAGTTAACAATAAACTCAGATTGATTTAAAAATTCGCAAAAAGTGATAGGCTCGAATCTCACCGGGTTTGTTAATCTCCACACTTAATCGTTAAGTCATTAATTTTCGCTCAATTTCCATCTTTAGTCAATTTCGGCTTTGTGTATGTTGAATTTTACAACTCAAGATTTTAAACCGACTTTTAATGATATTTTTGAAAAATTTGAATTCCAATTTTTATTTATTTTGAACAAAAATATTTTTGGATTTTTTAAAATTTTATGATTTTTTTTATATAGATTTTTGGGCATTTTTGAAAATGTGTGAAGTTTTAGAAATACGCACTTGTAACCCTCCCTAACTTAGACTTTTGCATTGTCCTCAAGCAAAAAGGACTAAAATCTAATTCAAAGCGAATAAAAAGTGCGGAAAAATAAAACAAACAAATATGGAAAATGCAAGATTTGATAATAACAATGGGGAAGCATGTGTTACATAAGAGATGGGAGAGCAACTGTGAGCAATTTGATACCACTAGCAACAACTACATCAAAACAGTCATGGGTTCATTGTGGAGGCGGATGTGAGGATCCGGGTGCATTGGGATCATACGGGTCATAAAAGAAGGGGTGGTGGTCCGCCGAAGTTGAGTTGGTGAAGGTGGACTTAGAGTTGGTACATCATCCGTGTGTCCCTCCGGTAAGACGCTTGATCTTGATTGTATTGGTTGATAAATCCATCAAGGCGTGATTCAACCAATGAAAGGCGTCACTCAAAATTTGCCCCCGGGGGTTCGAAATCGGAATCCTCCTCTTCGTCCTCAAACTCCTCCTCTTCGACGTCCATCATCGGGGAATCATGTGCTTCGTCTTCCGAGTGGTGGGGGTGGGCTACGCGCATTTGGCGTTCCCTCCGAGTGGTGGAGGTGCCTCCAATGGGGCGGGGAAGTCGAATTTGCTGCCCTGGGTCATCCACCCCGACTTCCATCAAGAGTTCTGTAATGAAACGGGCATAAGGGAGTGCGGTTTTGCCCCATTCGTCGTAGGCGGCATTGATGATGTCCGCGTAGAAAAGTTGTGCTAGATTGATGGTGCTCTCGGGGTCTAAAAAGTGGTAGAGGAAATTGGCGTGACGTAACCGGACCACCGAGTCATTGGTGGTTTGGTGGATGGCGCCACAAGCAATGAGGTGCATGAATCGCACCGTAGCCGCCAAACCTCTTATGGGAAAAGACTCTCATACTCATTCCTCCCCGAGTGCCATACGAGCAATGCATTCGTCTTTGGTGTGGGGGGTACCATTTGTGGGGTATTGGAATGGCACGGGGAGGATCACCCCTTTAGCACGCATTTTGCGCCCTATGATGGCCGCCGAAAAAGGAATATGTATACCATCAAGGTATGCGTCGTGAAGCGTAGAAGATTTGTGAACCAAGGTTGCATAAAAATGGAGGATGGCTGTTTCAAACACGTGAGTGCTCGTTGGAGCGAGGAAAGAGAACCACCCTCGGCGATCAAATAGGGCGGTGACATCGCCCGGAAGTTGTTCCCAATTAACGAAACGTTTGATATGGATTGGGCGCGTAGCCGAGAAGTATTTCTCGGCCCAATGGAGTTCTTGGTCGCTTCGAAATGCCCCCTTACCCGCATCATCAAGGACGATGGTAGCATCGTAATTCTTGGGGCAAAAATTTTCTCGGCGAGGACGCAGCATGATGATGAAAAGAGAGAGAGAGATGGAAAGGATATGGTGTAGAGGAGAGGGAGAGGGAATTTGTGGTGTGAGAAATGGAGGAAGGGTGGGGAGTAATTTATAAGTGTGGAGGGGTGGGTTTTTGGTGGGAAATATGAGTGGGTGAGAGGGGAGTGATGGAGGGAATGAATTAGGATGGAAATTGGAAGGGGGGAAGAGTTTGGAGGGAAGAAAAATGAAGGGGAATGAATGGAGGGGAAAAAGGAGGGAAGAGGATGAATTTGGAAATAGGGGGAATCTGCCAGGCACCCCGAACCGGTTCGGAGGTACCGCGAACCGATTCGCCCCTCTAACAGGTTCTGCATGGGGTTCGAGAAACTGTGCTGGCTCATTTGCTTGGGTTTTCTCTTCTCTCGAATTCTAAGTATGTTCTCATGCTCTTTCTTGTGCGTAATGTCCCTAAAGACGTCCTAAACCCTAGGGCTCCTTAAAAATTCCTCGAACCCAACCTCGTATTGCGTGCTAGCTCCTCGAAGTGTGTGCTAATCGGTCTCTCTCGTGACCCATGCTTCGAACTCCTAACTAACCTATTCACACACGAATACTATACATAAGAACTCACCCCATACGCGTCGAGGGTGCGACGACCTCACTTTTTCAGCTCAATTGACCCCGTAAACGGGGTCCGACAACCAAACGGTGTCGACTTCTTCCATACACGCCTCTAGATATGGATTTAGGTGTTGTCCATTCACTTTGAACGTCTTTCCCCCTATTAAATCGTTTAGTTCAACAGCTCCATGGGGGAAAACATTCTTCACGATGAACGGGCCAGACCATCGTGACCACAACTTGCCCGAAAAGAGGTGAAGCCGAGAGTTGTAGAGAAGAACTTTTTACCCGGGAAGAAACTCTTTTCATCGACTGATGCTATCATGAGCGAGTTTCATTCTTTCTTTTGAAATTTTGGCATTCTCGTACGCATCATTGCGTAGTTCTTCTAACTCATTCAATTGAAGCGTGCGGGCTTCACCGGCCTTATCCATGGAATAATTCAATTGCTTAATCGCCCAATACGCCTTGTGTTCGAGGTCAACGGGAAGATGGAAAGGTTTTCAATACACAAAGCGGAATGGGGACATGCCGAGTTGATTCTTATGTGCAGTACAATAGGCCCATAGTGAATCGTTCAATCTAAGTGACCAATCTTACTGGGTATGATTGACGATCTTTTCAAGAATGTTCTTGATTTCCCGATTCGCTAGTTTGGCCTGCCCATTCGTTTGTGGGTGATACGTCGTTCCAACCTTGTGAACGACAACATACTTTCTCATGAGCTTTGCGAATGGCCCATTGCAAAAGTGCGTGCCATTATCGATAATTATCGCTTTCGGTGCACCGAAGCGGGAAAGTATGTGTTCCTGCAGGAAATTTATCACCACTTTGTTGTCATTAGTATTGGTAGCTATAGCTTCCACCCATTTAGAAACGTAGTCTATCGCGATAAGGATGTAAAGGAAACCAAAGGATGGGGGGAAGGGACCCATGAAGTCAATACCCCAACAGTCGAATATCTCAATGATGAGTATGGGGGTAAGAGGCATCATGTCTCGTCGAGTAATGGCTCCCATTCGTTGGCACCTATTTCACGATTTGCAAGAATCGTTCACATCCCGAAAGATTGTGGGCCAATAGAGGCCGCATTGTAGAATTTTAGCGGCCGTCTTTTTCGTCGAAAAGTGGCCTTCACGAGCTTTCGAATGAAAAAACTGGATGACTTTCGGGATCTCGTCATCTGGTACACATCGTCAGATGATTTGTTCAGTGCAATCTTTAAAAAGGAAGGGATCATCGTAAAAGAACATGCGCGACCAAGTAAGGAACCTCTTCTTATCTTGCGGTGTCCAGTCGGGAGGGACAGCTCCAGTGACAAGATAGTTCAATATATCCGCAAACCAAGGTAAATGAGAGGTGGAAAAAAGTTTCTCATCCGGAAAGTATTCGTCTATGGGTACGGGATCACTAGGTACGTCGGACGAAAGTCGTGATAAGTGGTCGGCAACGACGTTTTCTACTCCTTTTTTATCTTTGATGGAGAGATTGAACTCTTGTAGGAGTAGCATCCACCTTATGAGGCGTGGCTTGGCATGTTTCTTTGCAAGTAGGTATTTTAATGCCGCGTGGTCGGTGAAGCAAGTAATGGGAGAACCAATGAGATATGATCGGAATTTATCAAGGGCAAAGACTACCGCTAGCAACTCCTTCTCCGTGGTAGAGTAGTTGAATTGAAGTCCGGTAAGGGTCTGGCTAGCGTAGTAGATGACATGATCTTGCTTATCTTTCGTTGGCCCAAAATAGCCCCGATCGCGTAATCGCTTGCATCACACATAAGTTCGAATGGTAAGGACCAATCCGGAACTTGCATGATGGGAGAGGACACAAGCATGGTTTTCAGTTTCTCAAAAGAGCTTTGGCATGCGTCCGTCCACTCGAATGGGGTGTCCTTCAGAAGTAGGTTGCTTAAGGGCCTAGCAATGGCGCTAAAGTCCTTAATGAACCTTCGATAAAACCCCGCGTGGCCCAAGAATAACGCACGTCCTTAAAAAATTTTGGTGGGGGAAGATCAGCTATGACATCTATCTTTGCCGTATCAACTTCTATTCCTTTGAATGATACTATGTGGCCAAGAACTATTCCCTCGGTGACCACGAAATGGCACTTCTCCCAATTCAGCACTAAGTTCTTTTCCACACATCGGGTAAGTACTTTTTCTAGATTTTCTAAACAATGATCGAAAGAGGTGCCGAAAACTCTGAAATTGTCCATGAACACTTCGAGTCCTCTCTCGACCATGTCGCTAAATTAGCTCAACATTCACCTTTGAAAGGTCGCGGGTGCATTACACAAGCCAAATGGCATACGTTTATAGGCAAACGTACCAAAAGGGCAAGTGAAGGTCGTCTTCTCCAGGTCAAGTACATCCACCTCAATTTGGTTATCTCCGGAATAACCATCAAGGAAGCAATAGTAAGGGTGACCCGCCACTCTTTCAAGCATTTGATCAATAAATAGCAAGGGGAAATGGTCTTTCCTATTTCCCGCATTGAGTTTCCGGTAATCAATGCAAACGCGCCATTCGGTGGTGGTACGTTGGGGAACTAGCTCTCCCTTAGCATTCTCAATCACAGTTATACCCGACTTTTTTGGGATGACTTTAATAGGGCTTACCCACTTGCTATCCGAGATTGGGTGGATAATCCCGACATCCAACAATTTGATAATCTCGGTTCTCACAACTTCTTTCATGTTGGGATTCAGTCTTCATTACATTTCTCTAGAGGGCTTGACATCCTCTTCGAGATGGATATTGTGAGTACAAATCAAAGGACTTATCCCCTTCAAATCATCAATGCACCAACCAAAATCATTTTGGTGCTTCTTGAGAATTTTCAATAATTTACCCTCCTGCCCTTCATCTAGGCTAGAGGAGATAACAACAGGAAATATCTCATCCGCTCCTAGGTATACATATTTAATATGGGAGGGGAGCTTCTTTAATTCGAGGGTTGGAAATTTATCATTGGAGGGAACCATATGTGTATCCCTCGGAGGTAATTCCTCGAATCTAGAAACCAAATTGACATCTCTCACGTCCTCCTCCGATGTCTCTCATTGAGTAGCTCTCTCAACTCCACAACCTCCCTCTCGAAGTCGGTGTACGTCTCCTCACTCTCATATCTCGCAGCTAAATAGCACTCTAAAGCGTCGCCACAGTAATTCTCCTTAAAATACTCCTCTACTATCTCATCTACAAGGCTCATCGCGTGAAGATCATCTTCCTCCCCCGGATGTGGGGCTATGTGGAAGATGTTGGTTTCCAAGGTCATGTTCCCAAAGGTGAGTTGCATCCTCCCATTCCTAGTATTGATGATTGCGTTAGCCGTGGCTAAGAATGGATGCCCAAGGATGATGGGAACATGGTTACTTGAGTTGAAGGAGGGCTCCGTGTCCCAAATGAAAAAGTCTACGGGGAAGTAGAAAGTGTCAACTTGGATGATCACGTCCTCGACTATGCCTCGTGGAATCTTCACTGTTCGATCCGCTAATTGGAGAGTGACCTTTGTGGGCTTGAGGTCGCCCAAGTCTAGTTGCCTATAGATGGAGTAAGGGAGGATATTTACGCTTGCTCCGAAGTCAAGTAAGGCTTTTTCTATTTTATTCTCTCCAATGATGCAGGATATGGTGGGTGCACCGGGATCTTTGAATTTAGGCGGGAGATCATTTAGTAGAATGGAGCTCACGTTCTGGGCTAGAAAGACATTGTTCTTTACCTTCATCTTCCTTTTTACCGTCAACAAATCTTTGATGACTTTGCCATAAGCTGGAATTTTCTTAATGGCATCAAGAAAAGGTAAATTCAGCTTGACCTGCTTTAGCACTTCTAGCACGTCTTCACATGGGGTTCCTCTATGGGAGGAAATCAACCTTTGAGGAAACGGTGCCTCATAGGGCGGTTTCACTACTACCTCTGGCTCACTAGCATCTTCTTGGTCACTCTCATTCAAGGGGACATCTTCGGCCTCTTTCGTGCGGGGCAAAATCTCCTTATCTTTCATTGTGTCGTGTGGGGGAGGTGATAAATCAAAGACTCTCCCACTACGAAGAGTGGTCATAGCTTGACATTGCTCCTGATGTTCAGTAGAGGTGGAGCTAACACTAGTTTGACCTTGGGGAGGTCTTTGGCCTTGGGCAGGAAACTTGTCCTCCTCTTGAACACTCAATGAGGATTGTATTTTTGACAGATTCGCCTTTATGTCGCCAATCAGACGATCATATTTGGCATTGGTTGCGGTCTGGCTTGTGATGAATTGGTTCATGGTATCCTCGAGAGTTCTCCGATGTGGAGGGATATAATTTCCTTGAGGTGGTGGTACTTGCACATGTCCTTGCATGTGTGGAGCTTGTTGAATGTTTTGTGGTGGAGGAGGGGCAACATGCGAAGGAGGTTTCATTGTGGCATGTTGTTGCCCATAGCTAAAACCGGGATGGTTTTTCCATGAAGGGTTGTAAGAATTCCCGTGTGGGGCACCAAAATTACCCTTAAATCCTCCTATACCACTAACTTGCTCCTGAAGCATTACTTTGTAGACGGGTATCATCGGACATTCCTTAGTTGAATGGACCGCCTCACAAATAGCATACACCTTCTCGACGGGGTTCGGTATGGATCCAGTTAGTCCTCTCCCACATATCCTTCGTAGGTCTCGCATCTCTTTCTCAAGTATATCAATCCGACTGTCGTCTATAGAATTCTTTTCTACATGATATAGGCCGGACGCTGATGGAGTGGTGGTCACTTGACGATTTTGATTTTGAGCATTAGGGTCAGAGGTATCCCAGGATTGGGTAGTCTCAGCAACATACCTCAAATGAAGCTCTGCATCTTGGGCGTCTAAATCGACAAAGAGACCACTTCCCATGGTTTCAACAAGTTGCTTGGAGTTGAGATTCAGCCCATTATAGAGAAAAGAGATGATTTGCGCTGCATCAAATCCGTGATGGGGGCATGAAGTAACTAACTCATTGAAACGCTCATGACATCGATGAAATGGCTGATTTTCAGGTTGTCTGAACGCTTGAATTTGAGCCTCTATGGAAATTGTTCGATGTGGTAGGGAAAATTTCTTGAGAAATCTAGATTGTAACTCGTTCCAAGATGGAATCGAGCTCTGAGGTAAAGACCATAACCAGGTCTTAGCTTTATCTTTGAGCGAGAAAGGGAAGAGTTTGAGGCGAATCACCTCTTGGGTGCAGGTTTGATCATTGAGCGTATCGCACACATCTTCAAATTCCCTAATATGGAGGTATGGCTTTTCAGAATCCATACCATGGTAACGTGGTAGCATCTGGATCATTCCATTTTTGAAACGGAATTGCCCGACATTATACGGGAGTATAATGCATCCCAGAGTGACAGTGCTCTCGGGATATAGGAATTCTCTCAGCGCGCGGTATGGGGGTTCTTCCTCACCGGTGGGTGCATTACTGTGTTGTGACTTCTCTCTCTCACTTAACGACTCGGTGCTCAAACTGAGTGTGCTCGAAGTGTGCTCAGAGGTATGCTCGGACGTGTGTCCTAAGAAGGAAAATAGAGTGTTATTGGAGATTGAGTGTGACGGTGTGGGAGGCGGGATCCAAAATTGTGGGGCGTTTGGAGTGTGGGGACTATCTGGGTTATACTCAACTATTGGATTTTCGTGAATGCTGGTTGGATTATTATGAGGTGTGGGGGTGGAATTTTGCATTAAAACTAGTGACAGATGGTGATGAATCTTTTTGTGCTTTTTGAATTTTTTTTATATGTTTTTTGGATTTTTGGAGATTTTTGGTCAAAGCTTTGGATTGACTCGATCTAATCCTAAGTCTACCTATTCCCTGGCAACGGCGCCATAAACTTGACGCGACTGAAAATGTATCTCAGAAATGCGTTCAATCTAGGCTTAAGTGCAAGCCTGTCGCTCAAGTAATAATCCCAGTAAGTCGGGTATCGATTCTCAGGGAAAAAGGACAACAGAGTTGTGACGAAGGGAAGAGACGGAGAAACCCTAACTTTGACTCTAAAAAGAAAAGAAAAAATGATTTGGTTTTGAGATTGATTACAGCTAAATGCGATAATGAAATTTTGAAGAAATGCAACTATATTAATCTACCTAAATTAAGAATGAACGATGATTTAAAACTTTTTGTTTAAATGATGAGAAAAATAGGACGGGAATACAATCCCCCAACCCTAGTGTATTGCAGTTATAATATTAATCATAAATTTAACTGATTATTTTGACCCGGAATTTAGTACTCCTAAGCATTACGTATACGAGGTTCAAGCCCGCGTCATACTTAATCTGAGGATGAGTAAATTAGTATCGCGATAGTGGAACTCGAATTGCACTCTAAATCATCACGAGTACCCATAGGCAAACGAGATATAAAGATCTACAATTGTTGTGTAACTACGCAATACGGTCATAATCAATCACTAAATTCAGCGGATTAATTTTATACACACGCACTAACACATCAGGCTGGGTTCATGCATCCCGGCCTTTTAAACCTAGTCAGACATATTAAACTAAAGGATGCATGAAATAGTAACGTTGCATGCGAAAGAACTCATGATAACACTAGATTGAAATACGTAGCTAAGTATTATGAAAACAGAAATTTATTCAAATCACGCGGGAAAATTACCATGCAAGAACAATAATCATAAAAATAAAACTTGGATTACAACTTGAAAATAAACCCGGAATTGTATTGATCTTGCAACAATTAATTGAAGTTATGTTCCTAGATGTTCTTCTCTTTTTTTCTCTGCCAAAAACTAAAAAAAAAAATTCAGAACTGCTGTTGTTAGGTCACCAAGTCCGTCCCAAAACTATTTTTGGAGGAGTTTTAACCTAATGGGATTCTTTGAACCAATCAGAATAAAGGGAAAAATTCGTGCTTCAGGACCCCCGAACCGATTCGCATGTTCCTCGAACCAGTTCGCCCCCCAAACCGTTTCGCGCCTGGGTTCGAGAATTTTTGCTGGCTTGGGGTGCCTTTTCTTTCACTCAACACTTAGAATTTTTTTCTTGTTTTTTTCCTTTCTTCCTTGGATTTTTCTTCAACTTCAACTGGTCATAACTCATCAACCGTAGCTCAGATTTGGGTGACGTTTCTTTCAGTTTTTTCGTTGTTTCGAGTTTTTCAACTTTCCAGTTGACTCCTCCTCCAGGATCTGGCTACAGAATTACCAAAATGCCCTTGAATTTGCCTTCTTAGCATTTTTTTCATCGTTTCGCTTTCTCTTTTGCACCGCTTGCATAATTAACCTGTAAAACAAATAAGAGAAGTACGAAACATGAAATACTTGCCAATGAAGGTTAGTAGCATAAATGTGCGTTAAATCCATATCGTTTGCATCACTCGGGTTCACAAATATACCGAAATTAGGGGAATAAATATACAATATTTATGCCCAATCAGTTAGAACCCCAGTAGAAACATTTTAAATATAGAAAGTGCTGAAATTTATTTATTTAGCACATATATCATCCATGTTAACTTAGCGTACTCACTTGAGATGTTCACCTCTCATGTAATGTGCACACCTTGCCAGTCTAGCTACCCATACTAGTTTCGATACTCTACCTGACTATATGTAGGATAACCACTATGCCGGATACAATATCTAAATAACCCGAAGCCAATATATTTCTATTATTTGGGAATAGGTTTAAATAGGCTTTACCTCATTCTCATAGCATTATTAATTCTCAACGGGTAACCCTATAAGTATATACTGCAATAATGTAGTCAACATGAGACACATAATAGGAACTCAGTATACATATATAAAATCTCACTTTGTATACATACAAATATATTAATACTGCACCCATGCTTAAGAAAACCCTGGTGCTAGGCATACTCGGATATCTAGTCCCACTACAATGCTCACGCATAAAAGACAACAAGTTCAATCTCTCAAGATCCAATAAAATAAATACACATATTGGAGGCGAACATAGTTCCAATCTAATTGGCTATGCACTTACCTATGCACCCATACAACCGTTATAACTATTGATCTCACAGATAGTCCGTACCTAGGTTCCATTCTCTAGTGGTACGACTTAAAATCCCCCGAAGGCACACAAGATATGGTCATCCACAATGCGCTCACCTCCGTTTAATAGCCAGTAGCTAGGTATATCATACATATAATATTCCAAGTAATAAGCAAGCACACAACTTATATAAATAATAAGAATTCACGCAACCTAATTCCCATAGCACGTAGGTAATATTAACATCACTACTCTCCCCGATATCCATTTCTATAACCTCTCTAGGACTCCCAATCTCTCCTAGGTTTCCATAAAAGTTCAATACCTCGAGGATCATTACACCCTTACTCCCCTAAAACATTGGATTTTATGTCACCCGTTACTCACGTAGGTTAATACACTTGCTTGGATAAACCTAGGATGATTTTTAACTCGACCGGACCCTAAAAACCCATTCTAGAATCTCATTAGAAGTCAAGGGATTCTTGTTCGAACGGGGTTGTTCAAACGAAGTTTCAACTTCGAATGAACTGAGAATCTCTTTAGAAGGGTCATTGAAAATTTCGTTAGAAGGCTCGTTCGAACGAGGACGTTCGAACAACCTGGGCAGGTCTTCAAACGAGATTTCTGAACTAGCCCTGTTCTTCCCGAAACTCGTTTTCCCCCAATTTTCATAATTCAATCTCATTCCAAGCTCAAACCAAATCTAATGTAATTGTTTCTAAACTATTCTAAGTTATCATAGGACACTTACTAACACTTATTAGAGGTGAAATCCTCATGGAATCAAGGGAATCCAACAAAATACTCAATTTCTTATAAATCTCTTTGATATGAACCTAGAATTTCTAATCCTTCAAAACCCCCTAATTAATTTTGTGATTTCAACATTTGATTACCAACATTAATAGTTATAAGAAAGGAATTTCTCTATATGCCAACCTATCTCCAATTCATGGGGTTTCTTTACAAATAAGTCAAATTAAACCCTAGTTTTCATTACAATAATTTCATATCCTTTTATCTAAATTAATCGGGAATAATATATGTCAAAAGAGGAGCAAGATAAACACTTTCCTTGGAATGAACTTCTGATCGTCGAACCAAAATTGGTATATAGTTTATCCTCTCATCGCGATCTACACTTTGGTGTAATTTTTGGTAGGAAATCTTGAGTTCTTGGCTTAGTTCTCCTATGGAGTCTTCTTCTTACTTGGTTCTCTCTCTCTCTCTCTATCTCTCTCTCTCTCTCTCGTAAGTGGAAAACTGACAGTAACCTCTAACCCACGTTGCTTTTAATTCAAACCTAATTTTTTTCCATTTAATTCCCCAAAAATTCCAAAAGACTAAAGTACCCCTTCGGGGTGCTATTTTTGGCAAAAATGTCTCGGACTCCAAATAAAATACCCAAGTAATGTTTTCTGACTATTTTGACCCTTTCGAACACACTGACGCACTCAAAATAGTTGTTCAAGTTACATAAAAATAATTTACCTTTTTAATCCCCAAAGGTAAAATGGTGACGTGACTCATATGTGCGTCCCAAATTATTATCTCAACTGCCATGTATCTCGTCCCCGACCATACTATTATTTTTGAAACCATCTATTACGTTACTCACTACGTAATGTTCAACATTATTCTTACTCAACATGATTTCAACATAATTATTTTCGATAACTACTAACTCTCGCCACGCTAGTAATTATTACCATAAAGTCGGATTAATTATGAAATAAATTTTCTCTCTATGAAATAAATTTTGTCTCTTAAATTAATTAATCCCAATTCCCATAATTTCATAATAAAATAAATATGCGTAAAAATACGGGGTATTACAATCAAGTTATTTATAAATGTGATTTTAGATGATTAATTAATTAATTTTGATAATTAACAGGATGTAGATGATATTAGGTTGATTTTCGCTTTATATGGATTGATTTCTTTGTAAAATGGGATTAAAATTAATAGATGATGATTTGAATCTGTATTACGTCAAGAATCATATAAATCCATTTGTTTAATTGAATCAATACATGAAAATACTAGGTTTTTGGTAAAAACTTATAGACTTAGGGTTCTTGAGTGAATTTTGGGTGTTTACTCTGAATCTTGATGTAGATTTGAGATTTGATTTAAAAATTGGTTCTAATTAGTTATATGATGTGGTTTTATTGATTTGATGTTGGTTGGGGGCATAAATGAATGTTTATATATCATTAATGGAGTTTGGAAAGAGAAAAATAAGGGTTGAAGATGAAGAATCTCGTAATAAGGGAAACGTTTGGAGGTACTGTCCCAGGCCACCGATCGACCGATGGTAACATATATGGCCTAGTTTAGGGTGTTGATGTATTTGGTTGGGAATTTTATCTTTGAGGCCCATGTCTAGGATTTGTTAACATATAGTTATTATATAGTCATATAATAGAGATATATTCATAGGAAGTGAGTTATTAGAGATTGGCCTTTAGTTTATTTCGATATTGGGGAAAATTTGTTGATTTAAAGGAATCATTTGAGAAAAAGACCCTTATTTGTAAACCTCAGAGTATAATGGGATGTGATTAGGAATTAGGAAGTTATAGAGGAGTGGGCTATTGATGAAGATGTATATGAGCTACTGTGATAGTCATATTAGGTTATATTCTTTTTATAAGATTAGGATTTGGTTAAAATCCCTAGAGTGAAGTAGTTATCATATTTATTGAGGGTTATAGAATGGTGTGGTTTGATACATATATGCAATGCCTTTAGAGATAGACTTGGGCTAGTTGAGATTGATTATGATTGATCTGTCTAGTTTAGAGTATGATAAGGTGAGACTATATCTAGATTTGGAAACCCAAAGTGTAAGGGTGAATATATCTTGGAATGAGTATGAGTCTATAGATGTGTTATATGGTTTTTCTAAATGGAGATGCTTAGTGTGGCCTAGTGGCATTGGGTCGAAATGGGTATGTGTTGTGTCATAACCAGTTAGTAAGGGTTATGTACGCTATGCTGATTTATTTCGTTATTGAGGTATTATAAATATAATCCGATAACATTGGTTCGATATGTTTATATGTTTATTTGATCGAACCCATTAATGAGGGTTATATTTCTAAATGGACATTGTTTATGTTAAACATACCTTTTGTAAATACTCACGGTGATGTACTTGGAGAAATTCCATTATAGATTATGTACGATGTGGACCGCGATGGTTCCTCGGTGACTAGACGAGACCCCAGGGTCCTACGTCTTATTATCCATGTACACAGAGGGTCCACAAAGAGATTTCATTATAATGTTTTTCGTATGGGGTCATATGGATGATAGGTATACGTAGTAATTTATCCTTCGATCGTGATGAGGTGTTAGGGTTGGGATTATATGAGACTATACCTTGTACGATTGTGTGATCCACGAAGGTGATATAAGTAGACATTCATTATGTGAGGGCATGATAATAGCCCACATATTTGTACATTCTAGGGATTTACCTTTATATGAATGTTAGACGTGATGAAGTCTCTCATACCACATGTGATTATTGTGTGGTGGTAGTAGAGTTAGTTGTACCAGTTTATATGCTATTATAGAGATTAATATGGCGTATAGTAGGGATGTCTACCTACATATGTATGTTTCAGAATTCGTACACTAGATGTTATGTTTTAGATTTGTATACTGCATGTACTAGAGACGTGTATATTGTATTACTAGTACGAGATAGTCAAATGTGTATAGACTTGAGTTATAAACCCTTTATTGGTATATTAGTTATTTGGTGAGACGTACGGTAGGTTCAGGACTATCACACAACTTATGTATAGACACCTAATCCTAGGACCTCCTTACACACCTCTTTAGGTCCCTGATTCTAACTCGTATACTGTAAACCCTAGGTCATACTCTGAGTACGAATTTATATGTCAGTGGGTGGTCCTGACCTTCGTTTAACTCCAATAAACCCTCTCTTCAGCATAAGTTAAATGAATCTTTGAAGGGCTCTGAAATTTCTTACCAATGGTCCACCCCGTGTACAAATCGGGTTTATGGTATGGATAAACGGTGCGTTTTACCTCAAAAATTAACCTGGAGGCCTCCGGGCACTCCCAAGCCCCATTTCACTCTGGTCAACCTTCTCACTCTATCCGAATGTCAACGAATCTTTAAAAGTCTCTTAATTCCCTTTCCAACGGTCTGCCCCATGCGCAAATCGACCTTTTAGTACGGATGAATGGTCCGTTTTACCCTAAAAACTAATCTAGAGGCGATCGGGCGCTCCGGGCATGCATTTGACTCCAATAAACTCTCTACTATAATAAAACCTCAACGAATATTTTAAGGCTCCTAATTTCCTTCGAACGGCCCTCCTCTCGCGCGATTCCGCCTTATGGTACGGACCAACGACCCATTTTACTCTGAAGGGCCACTAGCACTTTCGAGCCCCATGTGACCTCAGTCAACTCTTCGAACCGAACAAAGCTGAATGAA
Source organism: Sambucus nigra (assembly GCA_949130495.1). Classification (NCBI taxonomy): domain Eukaryota; kingdom Viridiplantae; phylum Streptophyta; class Magnoliopsida; order Dipsacales; family Adoxaceae; genus Sambucus; species Sambucus nigra. The sequence goes on from OX422223.1 coordinate 147,834,570, forward strand.
ATTTAGAAGGGGTCTAAATACCCTTTCCAACGATCCATCCCCGTGTGAGAATCGGCCTTACATATCGATGAAGGATCCATTTTTCATATATAACATCCTGTCGAATGACCAATGGGTGCTTTCGAGCCCCATTTGATATTTTTAAATTCCTAAACTCGGGAGTGGATCAATGTACTCTTAAAGTAAACTAAAAGCCTTTCCAAGGGTATGCCCCGTGCACGATTTTGACTTACGAATTGTGTTTTACAATCATTTTTCCAAAAAACTTACCCTAGACTACATAATGGCACTCTCAGGACCTTACCTATCATTAGTGTGCCTGAGGTTCTATGCTGATAGGTAGGACCAATACCATGACGAGCGACACCCCTCTTGGACCCATTAACTCACTTTTGAAGCACCCCTGAACATTCCTCTCAGCAATTCAGAGAACATTCTTTCGAATTCAGAGATGTTCCCTTCCTGAAAAATCCATTTCCCACATTCCATTCCATCACTTTCTTACTTCGTTTAATAAATTCCCCCATCTCTGCATACCACTTTCATCCCATTACAATATTAGCATATCTATACTCAATATCATCCAAGCATTCATAAGGAGGTCCAATTCTCCATCCTTTTCTCTAATTTTAGTATTAGTTGCTTTATTTCTACTTCAGCACTTTATTTCATTACATCACATACATCAATCTCAAACCTTTATTTGTAGTATTTGCACAAACTTATAAACAAGGAAAAAATATTTATCTATAAATTCCAAAAGAGGGATTCTCATCTCATATCCTTACTTTAAAACACACTTTCTCTACACACAAACACATAAAAGAAATCCTCCATTTGGATTTATGGATTAAACCCCACCCCATGTTTTATGCAAACTCCATGGACTTTGATGCCCCTTTGGCTATGTAGGCATCTAGGGTAAATCCTGAGATTCTTTCCCTCATTTATGCATGTTTATAATATTTATTTCATATATATATATAGGGAGAGGATCACTCGTGGACCTAAAAAGCGGACTTTTTAATGGACCTCAACAAAAAAATCTAACAACCCATTAATCTTAATTCCTTTGTTGTAATTGGTCCGCGCCAGCGGCAACGGACATGCGTGTGACTCGAGACCCCCTTACCCACTTACCCCTATCCCCCCACCATGGTAGACCACTAGTTAAAAAAAATCTATTGGCGTGGACCAATTACAACAAAGGAATTAAAATTAATGGGTTGTTAGGTGTTTTTTGTTAAGGTCCATTAAAAAATCCATTTTTTAGGTCCACTTGTGGTCCTCCCCCCCCCCCCCCCCCACATGTATATATATATATATTCTTACATGTTTGTGTTTCATCAGATGTATACATTTGTTCTTCCATAACGACATGTGAGTCGGTAAATATTCATTATATATTCTAAATTATTATTTTTCAGAACACTACTAAGGATGAATTCACACCATCCTTTTCCATGATGCGAGTTGAATGATTTCATTCTTCATATATATTATGAACACAAGCACACACTTCATGAAGTTTAACAGAAGAAGATTAAAATATGCCCGTAAGCGACCAAAAGGGCTGGATGGGTACCTAACACCTTCCCTTTCTGTAACTTAGTCCCCATACCTTTGAACTACTTGGTTTCGTAAGCATCAGTATTGTCTTTTATGTCGTTCTCTTGAGGCGGCAACATTTCCTTTGATTTTTTATGCAAAGTAGGCTGGTGACTCTATATCTAAACATTAGCCCACGTTGATGACTACCGAGTGTTCTGAGAAAGGGTGCAATTCCACGTGCGCTCCGAAGGGAACCCCTGGAAGGGAAAAAGGGGGAATCCCTCCGGGATGGCCATAATGACGACTCTACTGGGGATGACTTTTAAGAGGACTAGACTCTATTTCTGCATGGGTATTTTTATTTTTTGTATGTGTGCGTACGCACCTACCTGTATGTTACATTTTCTCCTATATTTACTATTTGTATATATCACTCTTCACTCACGTATACACGTCACTTATATTCACTCTCCCTGTTCGCTTCACATACTTACACTTATCTTCACTTTTACTCACATGCTTCACACACTACATAGATTATCCATGCTTAGGCTTCACTAGAACACACCCATACTTCTCACACTTATATTCATGCTCACCTTCACAGATCACACACCACTTGTAGTTCATGCATGTATAAGTTTACTACCATACACACTCACTTGTAAATATTCACATGTCACTCACTCATATGTATATATCCCCACACTTCCCCATCACCATGCTTATTATAGTCTTCATGCTTCATGCTAGATCTCCTTTTGATGATACCTACATATTCTCCCTCATTAGTGTGTCACTCACTTTACTCATCATGCAAATAAAAAAAATACTCACTCTCCATAAGATGATAATTAAGACTCATGCATTTTTGCACACTACATCACCAAGAGCATGGAAATATTGACCAATTTTTTTCCAATTATGGGGGGTAACTCTGTGATGGGCGTTGGTCCTATGGGCAGAAGTTATCCTAATCGAGACGACTCTCACCTTCCATTGGCCTCATACCTTCTAAGTATATCGAACAGTCCCCACGTATAGTAACACTTGACCGAAATCATGACGAGGGGTATATAATAGGTAACTCATTCAAGTACATCGAGTATATCGAATTCAATCTCACATGTACCATACCCACGAGCCATATCGTGAGGCAATTCACATACATTCAGGTATATTAAATGGCTTGTCCACACATATCGAAAAATTATTTCCCTTACAGGCAAGAGGTATATCGCGGAAGTCATGGCAAAGTGGGGAACCTTTCCATTATCCCAACAAGTGCATAAACCTCATATAGGCTTCAAACCTAGGGCACTCATATTTAGTTTGCTGGTTACCATGAGAAACTCTGCCAAAATTATGGGTCATCATATCGCCCGAATTTTTGCGTTATTTCACCTTTTTTCAAAACATGAACCTGTTCGTGAGTTTGGAAACAAGTCAAACCGTGTCTTACATATTTTCAAACCCTATTTTCTCAGGCTCGGTTCCTGTCCGAAATTTTTGCATGTAGAAAAACCTAATAGAAGTGAAAACCTGACAACAACAACAACAACAACAACAACAACAACAACAACAACAACAACAACAACAACAACAACAATAATAATAATAATAATAATAATAATAATAATAATAATAATAATAATAATAATAATAATAATAATAATAATAATGTTGCGATTTCTCTCCTTTTTCCCTCACTTTTTGAAACCAAAATGCCAAAAATATTTTTATCCTCCTTTAGAAATACCCCAAAAAAAGTCTCCCACCTTTCTTCTTTCAAAAATAAATTCGAACCATTTTCCCTCTGAGGTCGATCGAATACCTGATTATGCTTGGCTCCCAATTGGCTTCGATTTTTCATCAAACCGCCCAAAAAGTTTGCCGCTTCTTTTGATACTTTGTTCGAGTTTGGGATTTACCATGATGATCTCTATGGTGAAAACACTGACCAGTCACCAAGTGTGCAACCCAATTTAATGGATGTGTTAGACCAACTCAGTGCCAAGATTGACAACCTTTAAACTAAGGTCTAATAAATCTAGCGAAACCGGGCCAAGATTTCAAAAGAACCCGACGTTCTCTTCCCTCGTGCCATGGGTCCTCCTGCTCTTAAACCTATTTGGGTCCTAGAAGAATATCAACATATTTTGTGTGTCAGACCTGCTAATGGGCTCCCACTAGCTAAACTCTTGATTCCAAACCTTGCCTGCCCGTTCTAATATTCCAATAGTCGCCCAAAGAGGAGGAACTGATAAAGGTCAAGGATGACCTTAAACTATTGTCGAAAAAGTTTTATAAAGTCAAGATACTCAGGAACTACCTGGACTACACTTATATGTCTCCTTATCCCAAATCTTGACTGCCGGAGAAGTTCAAGATGCCAGATATCGAGAAGTTCGGGGGAAGAAGACCCCTAATTGTTCATCTTCGAAGATATCACTGAGCCGTGACCCTCCTTAGTTCCCCCAAAGAGATAATGGCCCAGATATTTCAGCAAATCTTAAAGGAAAGTTCACTTCGAGTGTTTTTATCCCTCGAAGAATCAAGGATCCATATTTGGGAGGATGTCACTCGGGAATTAATGTCCAGGTACAAGTAGAACAAAAAGCTAGAGGTTCATGTCGATATCTAGATCTTCTTAAGAAAAAACCCTGGGGAAATAGTCAGTAGCTTCATAGGATTGTGAGCCATCATGAACAATAGGCCCTCCGAGTAGGAACAAGTCAGTATTATAAAGAAGAACTTCTTTCCTCATATCCAAGCATCCATGGGAGGACAATATTACCCACACTTTCGATACCTTCGATAGGATGGTGTAGAAATTAACGAAGGTATGACAAAGTGGAGTCTGAACCAAATAAATTGATCGGATTTTTCACTCCCCAGAAGTATGAGAATACTTCAAGTGCTACAATCTTAACCATCAACAAAATTTCACAAGATTCTACCTCTTGGGTACCCGAATGTCGCCCCAATGCTTCCAAAAAAGAATACTCTGAGCTTCATGCTCCCCTGTATAAACTCTACCAGGACCTATTTAGAGAAAATCTCATTAAACCGTTGGACCCCTATCCATTACAAAATCAACTTCCCAAAAACCTCAATCCCCATGCACATTGTGATTTCCACCAATTCGCAGGTCATAACACTAACTAATGCTTCCACCTTAAAAATATAGTCCACGACCTAATTTATCGGGATATCATCGTCCCACCAGGTAATCCTAAACTCAATACCACTCACAACCCACTTCCAGCACATAAAAATGTCATCTTTCTAGAAAGTGACCTAGAATATGACCCATTTACTCAAATCGTGCCCAACAAGGCACCCATCATCCCCATAGTCTCACCTAAACCACTCAAGGTTTACTCGTTCTTCCTCTTACACCTTACATGTCTTACTGATAAAGATTTGCCAGTCCTTATAAGGGCTTGCATCACTGTCTGCACTTGATCTAAGGGGTGAGACCGAGAGTTACCTCCTATGTTGAAAGAAATCTTAGAGTTTGGTTTGAAATTTCCAACTAATATGTCTATCGATTATCAAAAGTGCAATGAGTTATTCATGGAAGCTTGGGAGTGGTCTCGAGAATTAAATAAATGGGTAGTACTTATTGAAAAAGTCAGTCTCGATGATGTGTTATAGACCATGGCCGACATGTTCCAATAAACAAGTAAAATTTGCAGCATTTCTAAGTTTCTCACCGCTTTGAAGCATCGGGGACATTTATTCCCTTCATTCCTACATTTCCCCGTTGAGTGGGAATATTTATACGAGGAAGCCATTGAAGTGGTCGAATGTATTGATTACTCTTAGTAAGAGAACATAGTTCGCAACCGGATAGGGGGTGATTTTAACAGCTCAGATGATGACCAAGTCAAGAAGAAGTTATTCCAGTTGTCATCTTTTGTTGAATGATATCCTTTGAATATTTGTTGGGGAAAATCAATAAGGTGTCCATTCAGCCCGAGGTAGATAATGGCACAGGGTTCTTGTTCTTTATCGCTTTTGTGAACCACATGACCCAAGTCAGGGAGTTAGTGCAAAGATCTGAATCCTCAGTCACCATAGGTAGATAAAGGAAAGGGATTTGCCAAATAAATTCCCATGACCATCCAAGAGAGAAAAAGTCCTTGACCAGATCAAGAAGACCCAAGCCAATATCACCATATGGGGACACTTCTTGTTCTCTCAGTTTCATTGAAATGCCTTGATAAAACTCCTCAAGGGACCCATAGTCCCTCCTTCCACTACTTTCATAGAATATGTGAACATGGTTGGATCCCTGACCTCTTCCACATTCCTATCATTTTCTGAAGAAGAATTGATAAGTTCATCCCTAATCACCATTATGATCTCAACATATCTGTCGAAATCATAAGAAAGATAGTCCCACTATCACTAGTCGATAATGGATCTGCTCTCAATATCTGTGCACTCAAAACCTCTAACTATTTGGGACTGAAAGTTAGTGATCTCACTATAACCTTTATTATTGTGCATGCGTATGACAATACTCACCGAGAAGTAATGGGTTCCATGAAACTCACACTAGGGATGGCCTTATCAATCCTTACACCAAGTTCCAACTCATCGGCATACCTGTATTTTTTAATCTGCTCCATGGACGTCCATAGCTCCACAACATCCAAAGAGTATCTTCTTCCCTTCATCAGAAACTAGGGGTGACAATTCGTGCTAATGGATTATCTTTGGGTCAGGCCTGACACGACCTGACATAATTTTATCTAGCACGGACACAACCTGACCCGCTATCATGTTTTTTTGCTAGCACGAACACGACCCGTTATTAACATGACCCGACAAGAGTAACACGATAAAAAAAATATGCGAATTTGGCACGACTAGACATGATAACCTGTTGGGCTAATTGAAGATGGGTTCTTTTTTTACACGAGATGTAGTTTCTTATTTGGGATAATTGGGACACAATTGGGTTGTAAGTGGGACACAATTGGGTTGTTTTCTTATCGTGTTGCAATTGGGCTAAAACGGGCCAATTTCGTGTCATATTTTTTACACGAACATGACACGACCCGCTAGTGGGTCAAAACAACCTAGCCCGAACACCACACGAACATAGTAAGTCATTTTAATTTTGTGACAATTTCGTCTTGGGTTGTGTCATGTTATCGTGTTCATGCCCGAATTGCCACCCCTATCGAAAACTGAAGTTCTTTGCCAAAGGACAAGTCATCATAAGGGATGGCGATAATACAGATAATGCCAAAACTAGTAGTTAAGTATTAAATATTCAATATGGGACTAATGTTATGCTCCACTCCGATTTGAGAATTGATCCACTCCCCCTCCTACTGGGTGACAACTTCAAAGATTGAGTTTGTCCAGAACACAACCCTTATGGTAATGTTAATGAGATTCAAATGTTCAAGAACACCTAATTCATGCCCAAAATGGAACTTGGCAATGCTAGAAAGGGATTCTTGAGGCTATAGTCCTAGAGGCCTTTCCCCCATGTGGCCTGAGTTAATAACCTTCACCGAATGAATTAAAGGATTCCATCTATCGAGATCTAAAAGAAGCTTAGAAGATAAAAAGACTATTCCAGGAGACTCTTTGAAAGGAAAATTTGTCAAAGATGGTGAAGAATCCCCCTTCTATGGATTCCCTCAACCATGGTACGACCATGTTGATAAGAAGATGATATCGAGGTTAGAAATTCTTTCAACACAGTAACTCTTGGTTCAAAGATAGCAAACATAAAATTCCACCTCTCGCTAAGAAAATCATGGAAATTACCAAAGAGTTTGAACAAAGTTACTTTGAAGAATCCTTCGACTTGCAGACACTGGGGTTGAATCTCTGCAAGATCCACTCAAATTTTGTGTCGTCAGACTCGTTCACTAAGATTATGACTACTGGCATGTCTCTCCTCAACTGGTGTGCCATACAAGTCCAACCTGCTCAAATTCAACCCAACTTTACTATTTACCCTATTAAAATCTTTTCACATATTTTTATTTTTCCTTTTCTTGATATCAATGCAAGCGAGACCTTTTTGGCGAGATTCTCAATGTTATTCCTCCCAAAAATGAAATAAATGAAGATTTTGAGTATCTAGCGGTGCCTTACATTAATTATCTTAATTCTAATCAAACTCTTGATGATGATGGCTTTCTAAATTAATATTTCTTAACTCATCTTAATAAGGAGAATAACAAATATAATAACTGCATTCAAATTGATGATGATGAAACTATTGTTATTAATCTCGGTTCTAGTAGCCATCAACGTGATATTAGGATAGGGTCCACCCTTAAGGAGCATGAGAGCGATCAATTTCAAGAACTACTAAAAGAATTCATGGACATCTTTGCATGGTCCTACGATGACATGTCCGACATTGACCTAGAAATAGCTCAACATGAGATCCCGACATTCTTAGAATGCAAGTCGGTCAAATAGAAGATAAGAAAACTCCGTACCGATTGGTCACTCAAGGTAAAAAAGGAGGTGGTCAAACAGTTAAACGTGGGTCTCATTCGCATGGTCGAATACCCAACATGGGTTTCCAACATCATCCCCGTACCAAAGTCAGGAGTAAAAGTCTACATATGCATAGACTACTAGAATTTGAACAAACCATCTCCAAAGGACGATTACCTATTATCGACATGATCATTTGATAACACATCTAGCCATACCCGCTAATCATTTATTGACGGATTCACCGGATAAAACCAGATCAAGATGCACCCTAATCATCTAGAGAAAACCGCCTTCATCACCCCATAAGGAATTTTCTGCTACATTGTCATTCCATTCGGACTAAAGAACGATGATTTTACCAACCAAAGGGTTGCCATGACCATCCTGCATGACCTTGTTCACAGTCTATGTACACTAAATGATCATTAAGTCTAAGACTCGGGAAGGCCATATTCCTTCCCTACGAAAGTTCTTCGAGCGAATGTGGTAGTACCAGATGCGGCAAAATCCATAAAAGTGTATTTTTAGCGTTATGAAGGGAAAAATCTTGGGATTCATGGTCAACAAGAAGGGAATCTAAGAAGAACTCATGAAATTGGAAGCCATACTTAAGATGCCATCACCACAGATGGAAAAGGAAGTCCGAGGATTCCTAGGTAAATATAATACATCAGTTGGTTCATTAGCCAGTTGACCACTATCTACGAACCCATTTTTAAACTTCTCTTAAAGGATTCAATTAAAGTGTGGAATGAGTCCTGCCAATATGCCTTTGACCAAATCAAACAATACCCCACCCGACCTTCGGTACTCATGCCTCTGCAACTAGGTCTCCCTCTTCTCTTTTACTTGACTATCACAGATACTGCATCAGGGGATTTGCTAGCCCAATAAAATAAAGAATCACACAAGTAAAGATACATCTATTACGCTAGTAGAAAATCTTCTGGGTACGAAATAAATTAAACTACTTTAGAGAAAGCATGTGTTGCCTAATTTGGGCCACACAAAAGTTACAGCACTACATGCTTACCTTCCCCATTAGAATAGTATCACAAATGGATCCCATGAATACTTCCTAAAAAAACTTGCTATGTCCAGTCGAATGGAATGTTAGTTAATGTTACTAGTAGAGTTCGACATCATGTATGTCACATAAAAAGCTATGAACGGGAGAGCCATCTCGTACTACCTTGCTGATTACCCCATTGAAGGGACTGATGTTTGGGTCTCTGAATTCTCAAATGAAGATATTCTCTGAACCTCTCAGGAGGACCCTAGATGGATTTTTTTAATGGAGCTTTCAATAATAAAGGATACGACATTGGGATACTCTTAATCGGCTTTAATGACTCTCACACCCATATCGCCATCAAATTAGACTTCCCTGTCACTAAGAACATGATTGAATATGAGGCATATACTGAAGGCCTCAAGATTGACCCCAAGAAGGATATCAAGTACCTAGACATTTATGGGGACTCTACCCTCATTGTCTTCCAAATCCTTATAAATGGGAAAGTCAAAGACAAGAATCTTGTACCCTTCCATGCCCACCTAGAAGAACTGGCCTCCCAATTTAAAGATGCCATGTTCCACTACCTGCCTCGTACAAAGAACAGGCTAGTCGATGCCTTTGCAACCCTGGGATCCTTGGTCACCATGCTTGATGCAATAACAATTGCCCCATTCTTAATTTAGAAATAAGTCATTCCCATTCACTGCTAACACTTTGAGCTCGTCATCGAGGAAGATTCCGATATGGCCGAGTTATGGTACTACGACATTTGGAACCTTCGAAAACATGGTAGGTATCCCCATGATGCAAATAAGAAATACCTTGAGACTCTTTATAAACTGGATGCCTAGTATATCATCTGTGATAAAATGCTTTTCAATGGAAATTCGATGGAACCCATTTGCATTGCATAGCAAGGGACGATGTTGAAGGATTGACGCAAAAAATCAATAGTGGGAAATGGAGGACCCGTGTAAACGATCATATACTTTCTAAAAAGATCAACCATCTAGGGTATTATTGGACCACCATGGTTCAATATTGCACTATTTATGTTTGGAGATGCCTTAAATGCCAATAGTTAACCAATATGCAACCCTTAGCTCCCCAAGAATTATACAACACGACCTCTCCCTGGCCATTCTTCACTTGGGGCATTGATATCACATGGTAGGTTATGCCTAAAGCTTGTAAAGGTCATAAGTTCATCCTAGTTGCCATTGACTACTTCACTAAATGGGTTGAAGTCGAGTCATACATAGTGCTGAATTTAAAGAAAATGTCCAAATTTATCAGAAATAACATCATCTGCCAATATGAGGTTCCCTGTGACTTATTATTAGATAATAGACTCCAGAGCGAAGTTGATGTCATGGAATTGGTCGACGATTATGGGATTCAGAGACATAAATCATCATTGTACAGACCCTAAAAAAGTGATGTTGTGAAGACGCCACAAAAGGCCTCAAAAGCATCATCAACAAGATGATCGAGAGTTGAAGATATTGGGGTGATCGGATCCCTTATGCCCTCTGGGGATACCGCATTTTAATCAGAACACCTACTAGGGTTACCCTTTATTCTATGGTGTACAGCTAGGAAATAGTCCAACCCATTAAGGTAGAAATACGTTATCTATGTGTCACGCTCGAGAGAAATGTTAGCGAAGAAGATTGGCATCAAATCCGCTTTGACGAACTATCACTATTGGATGAAAAGAGATTTAAATCTCTATACCATATACAGGGGTATCATCGTCAGATAGCGTGAACATACAATCGAAAAGTCAAGGATCGCAATGTTCAGGAAGGAGAAAATGTTCTTAAGGAGATCATAAAACCCGTTTGGGACCCCAGAGGGAAATTCAAACCGAATTGGAGAAACCCTTCATTATGAATTTTTTTTTAGTAGGGGGTGCCTCTATGCTCGCAGACCTCAACAGTGAAGAAAAGGTGCATCCAATCAACCTGGGCCATCTAAATATTTTTTACCCATACTTAAAAATCTCATCGCTCTATGACTCTTCTCATCTCCCTTATATTGTTAGTAAAAAAAATCTCTTCATTCCCCCTAACTTATGAAAATTTTCAAAACCCCTAGGGGTACTTAGGCGGCCCGTATGCCATACATGGTCACGCTCCCTTCTTTTTCACAAAATGCTATTTTTATCTAGCCTCCGAGAAGGACGGTTCATGTTTTCATTCACATGAACACAAGTATTATTGATTACCTAGATATTGGTATAGATAGTTCAAAATGAAAAACTCATTAAGATGCACAACAAAATATGATCAAAATCATTTTTATTTCTAATGAATGAATACAACCATTACATGAAGTATAAATGTCGGAAGCTAAACAGATCACACACCCTTCCCACTGACCAAACCATCTTAAACCAACTTTCACCCTACCTTCTTCACAAATATTATTCTTAACTCGATAGAAAAACACCAAAATTATCTAAAACAACATTTGTTCCAACTTCATAAAATGTTACCCCGACTTCATTGTCCTCAACTGCAAGACCACCCCGTTTATCATCATTCCATTCCCCCGAAGGTACCTAAGTCTCCCACTGCTAGTTAAAACTCCTTATGAGCTCCATGGAGTAATTCACACTAAAAAGTTTGGACAAAACCACGACATCCTCCACCATGGTGTCAAAGGAGAGAAAACACCTTTATGCAGTATCTTACTCCATAATCTTCTCCACTACCAGCTTCCACCACCACTTTCTGTAGTCCCCAGACACATACCAGACCCCTCCTATAGATTATGATGGATGGGTAGGCGATCGGCAACACTGCAATAAGAAACCCACCATCATCCATAATGATTTAGTCAGGTCCTCCACCGGGAAGAAGTTCATTATGCGAGGAGACACAATTTATTCCCATTCAACTTCGTGAAAAAACATCAGTGGAAATAAAAGTAAATCTAATGGAGACCAACTAACTGCACATAACGATACTCTCCTAGATGAAAAATAGGGTGCAAGTCACTCTACTATAGCACTGACCAACGACGACACCGAGATTCGTTCTCCACAAACCAGTTGATCCATTTCTCTACAGATGGGCCAAAACTAAATAAAGGCCGAAAAAAAATTAGGCACACTCGCCAAAGGATACTCAGGACGACTCTCGAGATGAAACATACTTCCTTCCAAGCATTGAGACCATTAGGAATATCTACCATCACCACCTCCATAGGATTACGACAATAAAAAAATCAATGTCGTTATTACACCCACTTCGGCATTAACTATCAAGTTACCTATCACGAGTAAGAGCCTCACAGTAAGGCCCAAAGTAATAGATTTTGCAAAGCCAACATCATAAGTCCCCTTTGGTGCATTGAATAGATAATCGTCTGAAAATAAATAGTCCCTCCATTAACCAACGATCGAGATGCCGAAGGAGAAATATGGAGCAACTCCGCTAAAAATGCCTAAGGAGAATGAGAAAAATTGAAAATGGCCATCGCGAAACATGGTCCCAGTCCCAACATTGCTGGGAATTCCTTGTAGGTAGTACATACCTCATCCAGAGAAAAATCATAGACATGGTCATCGGGGTACCATAATTGTACTGTCGCAGCTAGTAAGTTCCAGTTTATGGCTCGATTATGCCATAGAGAAACCTGAAGCAAGATAAAAATATCATAATCAAAATTGTAGAGTCACATGGTCTCTAAGACTTCGTGATAAGAGGAGAATTCTTCATGCATGGGAAGAACCATTTGGAGAATAGTAAATGAGAAGCAAGAAAAGAAATGTGGGTGTTGGTGAAGAAAACACACCCCACACCCTTCCTTTTATATCCAAAATCTATGCAAAAAATAAATTTTCTGGCCAAGGGCTTAATTCTCTACCCTACAGAAGTACACGGGTATGAAGAAAAGTGCAATAAAATCCTATGAGTAATTTGACTTGACCCCCATGCCGATTGGCAGGACACGGGGTATGCCGATCGGTAACCCCATATTCTTGAAAATTCCTTTTTTTCCTCTTATGTTCAAGATCAATTTCCAAAAATCCTTATTTTGAAAAGTTTCCCACGGGGTCGTTCCTTTTTTATTTTTGTAAATATTTTCCTCAAAATCATTTTCATTATTAAAAATAAATTCTTTTCCATTTTTGTTTAAAACTAAAAAATTCTTACTTTAAAAAGAAATATTAACCCCGAGTTAATTACTTTTACTCTCCTTTTTTTATCATTTCCATATTTATCCATATCTTTGCATAAAACAATATCAATACAAAATTAAAAAGTGTTTATAGGATAGGTCGCCAAATCAAGAAAAGTACCAAAAAATAAATTGCATTCCAAATATCACTACACCAAATCTGCCCATTTGTCAAGGTCATTGACCTTGACAAATCCACCTTGTCAAGGTCAATGACCGTGACATTTCGAGGCGAGACAACTTTTTTTATCACGGTCGTGTCACGGTCATTGACCTTGACACAAAACTCGCGTTTTGTGTCACGGTCGTGTCAAGGTCAATAACCGTGACACGTTTGTCACGGTCATTGACCGTGACAAAGCCGTGACCCTTTTTGAAAAAAATGTCACGGTCAATGACCGTGACAATTCTGGGCAGAATTTTAAAAAAATCTGCTGGCCAGTATGGCCACTGCCACTGCCCAGCAGTATATTTATACATGTTATAGCAACGTTGTACTTGTTCCAAACATCATATATCTGAACAAACTAAAGATAATGCAAGTATATATTCAAATAAGAAACTGTTTAAAAAGAAAAAACATCACCATCATTTTATCTCAAATCTACAAACTATTTGCATGGAAAAGAGATTTTGTACAGCGACGCTCGGGAACACCTCCTTATCCTTCCCTTCTCGTCCGAATAGCCACATAAGTATAGAGCATATGTGGCCTACCCTTAGGGCCACTCCGTGTCCCCTGAATTGAAATAAAGTAAAATTAGTATCCGCCCCTCAAATATAGATAAATATAAATCGTAATTGAAATCGAAATCGACATATAAATATAAATACATTACCTGTAGTGTCACTCAAACAGCTAACTTGAGCTCATATGGAACCTCCTTCCAACTAATGTACCCCGGGCAATCGTGTCAATTATAATTCTCTTCTTATCTAAACACTAAGAAATACCATAATCCTATGGAGTTATGCCTTGCAAATTCCTTCCAACCGTTGTGTAGCCAAAAATCAGCAGTTGAAGTTGTCAATTCCACCTTTCAATGGTCTCCCATGTTTTGCTAGAAGTTCCAAGTGGTGGGGTATGGAAAGTGGAATTGACAACTTCAACTGGTGATGTTTGGCTACATAATGGTTGGGAGGAATTTGCAGAGCATCGCTCCATAGGATTATAGCATTTCTTAGTGTTCGGATAGACGAAGAGATTCAGTCTCCTCTCCACAAATAGGACACCCCAAATAACTATGTACTAATCACCTATTAAAGGTAAGAAGCGTATATTCATGGATTAGTATAAACAAAACTTAGATGTAGTTGTAATATTTATGTATTAATCTCCTCTCCACACACGCACACTACACAAGAGTGAAAATGATAAAGTGCAGATCAAGTAAAAGCATTAAAAATGGATGTTTCGGTACAAATTGAAATATTTATTACAAATTGAAAAATTGTTTCAAATTCGGGTTATCATCAAAAATGGATTGATATTCGGTAGGAGCAGCCAAGTCATCCACACTACTATTTAGACGCCTTGGCGCGTGTTGGACAATTGACCATGGCTCGTTGTTGATATACTCCGAGTAAAACACTTTCTTAACCTTTTGAAATGCACAAATAAACGGCTCATCGCTGACGTGGTCGTTGCTCTTCAACTTGGACAAGTCAACCATGATCAAATTGGTGAGAGGATCAACTTTACAAGCATTTTTATCCTCAACTCTTACCCATTCACAGTAAAATACAACCTCTTTGAAGTATATATAATCCAATTCAAATATATTTTGGATTACACCATAGTAAGTCATTTCAGCTTCAACGAGGTTTTTATCTTTTGCGCTCGCTCGAAAGAAAGTAAGAGCCTTGTATGAAATTCCCGAGTTCTGTACATTTGTACTTTCCTCGTTCACTTTAGCGCCAAAAATGTAACCGTTCAATCGATACTTTTTGTACTCTTGTGCCATGAACAAGGGTACAGTGGCTAGACGAGCAAGCCTTGATGTCGCATCCCCCATCTTTAGGAGCTGAGAATATAGATAAATTAATTATATTAGTGGTAAAATTTGAGTGTAATGTAACGTTATATAACGACTATTTTCATTATAATTACCTATTGTGTCAACCATAGCCTAATTTCGCTGTCTGATTGTACCACTGTTTTTCGTCTTTTATTGTTCTCACAGGCTTCATATTTACTGCATATTACAAAATTAATCATGTATAAAATAATCTAAAATAATGTTAAACATTATAATATTCGAAACTTACTTTTTCCATTCTTCGACATCTTCATGTGTGTCAAATAGATAACGAGCTACTTGTTCATGTTGCAAACTCGTTAATTTCACTCGTTTTCCCATCACATTACCACCATCGAGGAATTCATCAGTGTCATCAACGCTGGTCGAGTCAGTCATATATTCCCGAGTATATATTGATGACTCCACGGTGATGTATTCCTCTGCAACTGATCCTGCAATATATCGCGTATTCTTGACGTAATCTTTAAAAAATTTCATCAATCTTTCAAACGAATACATCCACCGATATCTAACTGGACCACAAAGAAGTGCCTCGTCGCATAGGTGTACCAACAAGTGAACACTTATGTCAAAGAATGCTGGGGGAACGTACTTCCCCAATACACAAATCGCTTCGTTCATAGCCAATTTTGCTGCCACTATGTGTTCTCGATTCACTACCTTCTCACACAAGAGGGAGAAGGTAATACTAATTTGCATAATAGCCCTACGCAAATCCTTGTGCTTGGAGAAACAGTGCTTAAACAATAGAGGAACCAATTGCATGATCACATGCCAATCGTGGGACTTACACTTATGTAAATCACGAGTAACATAATTCACAATCCTTTGCAAGTTGGACGAAAAAGTAGGTGGGCCCTTCAAATTATATATTGTGTCTAGAAGCACCTTCCTTTCCTCACTCGTCAAAGTAAACGCACCAGGGGGAATTATTGTCCTTCCCCTACTATCTTCTTTCAACCATAGTTGTGGTTTAAGTTTTAACGTTTTAAGGTCTTTTCGTGCATTTTCTCCATCCTTCGAATGACTCCCCCCAAGGCAAGTACCCACAATATGTTCAGCGAAGTTCTTCTCTGCATGCATCACATCCAATACATGGCGCACCGGGTTTTTCTTCCAATAAGGCAAGTCAAATAAAATTGACCTCCGAGACCATGCCTTTCTTATCTCAGTTTCATTCCCAGCTGGGGTCTTCTTATGCTTGACATTCTTAAATTTGGGATTCTTACCTGGCATATTTGGGCCACATTCAGAAGATTTACTTTCAATTTCTGAACCCGAAAGTTGTCTTGGCAGTAGCATATGTTCAATTCCTCCCAATAAAAAATTGGAACCTTTCTCAAATCTGAAACTATGAGCTGGGGGTAAAAACCTCCTGTGGCAATGGTATACATTTGTTAAGCTAGAGGATAGACGAAGAGATTCAGTCTCCTCTCCACAAATAGGACACCCCAAATAACCATGTACTACACATCCGGATAATGTCCCATAAGATGGAAAATCATGAATTGCCCACATCAACATAGCTTTCAGCGTAAACTCTTCTTTTCTAAAGGAGTCAAATGATTGCACACCCTCTTCCCACAACTCATTTAATACTTCTACCAAAGGAGCCAGGTAGATATCAATGTCTTCACTTGGTGCCTTTGGCCCAGGTATCAATAAAGCCATCATCGAAAATTCAGGTCTCATACACTGTGAAGGAGGGAGGTTGAGTGGGGCTAGGATCACTGGCCATACACTCTGATTGGTGCTTATATTCCAAATGGATTGAAACCATCTGTTGATATAACCAAACGAATGTTGCATTGTTCTCAAGAAAAATCGGGATACTCATAATTCATCCTCCGCCAGGCAGTAGAATCAATAGGATGACGCATGATATTACCCCCTACTTTTGCCCTAGCATGCCAAGTCATTGCCTCTGCAATCCATGGTACTGTGAAAAATCGCTTTAATCTAGGCCCAACGGGAAAATATTTCAATACTTTTTGAGGCACTTTTGAGCTTGTGCCTTCCTTACTAGTAGGTTGGACATATCTAGGTTCATCGCATACCGGACAACGATCGAGATTTTCATACTCCTTTCAGTATAGTATGCAGTCATACACACAAGCATGAATCAATTTATACTTCATTCCCAAACCTTTCAAACTGTTCTTCATAACAGGATAGCTATTTGGAAGTGTATTCACCTTGGGTAATAAGCTTTTCACCCATTTCAGAATTCCCGTCACGCTATTGCCAGACAAACCGTACTGTGTCTTCAAACTGTGCAAACCAACCATGGCATGTAAAGTTGTTTGATATTTCTCACAGCCAGAGTATAACGGTTGGGTCGCCTTAAATTTTAAACTTTGGTAGTCATTGTCAAGTTTTATCGTGTTATCTTCACGAGCACTTGAATCTTCTACATCATCAGTAACCTCATTCTCCTCACCTTCATAAACTCCGTACGCATCATCAACTAAATCCTCTAACATATTATGATCTACGTCGTCCCCTTCTTCATCTATTCTACTTGTTGAAGGTTGTTGTGAAGGTTGGTCGGGGACAAAAGGAACTTTCAATTCACCGTGAAAACTCCAAAATCGATAACTATCTTGCATACCCGATCTTAACAAATGTAGTTCAACTGTTTTCCACTCAAACACCTTACCATTCTTACACCTAGCACACGTACATGGAAACTCTTCATCATTACGACATCTCTTTGCATATTTCACAAATTCGTTAGCACCTCTGCGAAACACATCCCCCATTCTATTAGTCTCACCCATCCACTCTTTGTATTTTGGATATCCCATCACAGCTACCACAACTAAACACCTATTAAAGGTAAACAAAACTTAGATTTATAGTATGTTTAATTATCCTATTAAAGGGTAAGTGGTCCTATCCCATTCAAGAATGCATTTTTCTATAATATACTTAATAGCTCATGCACATTGTTACGATTTGAAAAAAAATCGACAGCATATCCCCTTAGTTCTCCAAGTACACGACGTAGATTGGCAGGTTTCAATTGGTCAATTAAAATAACAGTCACACTTGTCAATCTAGTATGTACCCAGAGAACATTAAGATACGACTGCAGAACTTCCTCCAAAAGTAACAACTTTAAGCCAATAAGAATATTATACAGAAATTATACAGTCTCAAACTGTCCAAACGGGACAATTCGAGAGATCTCATTACAGGGGTAATGACTCTCGAACGGGTCTAAGGGGTATTGAATGCGTACGCATAAGAACTAGAATGTTAGTATCTATGCGCACTATTTTAAATTTCAAGTATGTTTCATATAATGGGTTAATTCAAATACAAAAATAAATTCATGGGTTAATTCAAATACAAAAATAAATTCATGTATTGACCACATACACACACACACACACACACACACACACTATCTAAGCTGTTCTATAGGAAAAATAAATTCATGTATTAGCCTAATTAGATTATAAGGTTATCTCAATTTATATTTTTCTTTTTCTATCTAATAATTGTCAACGTAAGAGCACAGTACATAACGTATGTGTAAGTTCCGCCAATACCATTTCGTTTCAATTTTGTAATATTATGTTTTTTCCAAATATTTTAAAAGTTATTAAATGGGTGCCCCACCCCCACCCCCTGCCCCCTCCCCCCGCCACACACACACGTACACCTACGCACCTACGTATACACACACCACCTCCACCCACCCCACCCCACCCCCTCCCCCCACCACGACCGTGACAACTACATATATTGTTTATCAATAAAATTATGACATGAGATAATTATAATTGGAGCATAAATTTCATTATCATAAAGGGATAAATCCAACCAAGTACAGAGATTCTACAAATTAAAGTGAGAATTAAAGTTAAGATTTTCTAACAACATGCATGTATATGGATTCTAACTAAAGATATTCCTAAAAACATACAATTGGCAACATTTTGTGAATTTACTAAACTTTATATAATATAATCAAATTCTGTTAAAAAATTATCTAGGGTTTTACCTAATTGAATTAATTTCATGAATAAAATTATTATCAATTTAAATGAAAATATCAATTATTATCCAATATTTTTGAATGAAATATTTATTTTGAATGAGTCACACACACGCACACCTACGCACACACACACGCACACCTACGCGCGCACACACACACACACACCCCACCCCACCCCACCACACCCCCTGCCCCCCTCCACCACCCCCTCCCCCACCACACACACCACACACACACACACACCCCACCCCACCCCTGCCCCCCTCCACCACCCCCTCCCCCACCACACACCACCACACACCAACACACACACACACACACACCCCACCCCACCCCCTGCCCCCCTCCTCCACCCCCTCCCCCACCCCACCCCGCCCTGCCCCCACCCCGCCCACCCCCTACCCCCACCCCTCACACACGCACACACATACACACATATATATATACACATACACACATAAATATACACAAAAATATATATATAAATGGAAGAGAGAGAGAGAGAGAGAGAGAGAGAGAGAGAGAGCAGCGTCGAGAGAGAGAGAGAGAGAGAGAGAGGGAACGGCGCGGGAGGGAAAAAAGAAGGGGGTTAGGTTTTTTGCTGCGAACAATGTCACGGTCGTGTCAAGGTCATTGACAGTGACAAGTATTTAAATTATTGTCACGGTCATTGACCGTGACAATTAGTTGTCACGGTCGTGTCAAGGTCAATGACCGTGATAAAAAACGCGTGTTTTTTGTCACGGTCAATGACCTTGACAAGGCTGGCCGGCTGAAAGGTGACAATTTACCCATTTTGGTGTAGTGTATGTCTCCTTATTACATTTTTATAGGCACAAAAGAGAAACAAAAAATAAAAACAGGACTTCGCCCGAACCCTCAACCTTCCCCTTGAATCCTGAACTTCTGCGACGTACATGCTTTCCCTAGCGACGAGAGGTGGATCCTACACTCCCACAACTAGAACCTTCATATGAGGTGGTAGGCGGCACAAAGCAGGAAGGGGTCAAATTTTTTATATACTCAAACATGGAGGACATCCAATACTTGATGTCCCATAGCTAGTTGGTCGACACTTGTATATACTGCAAGAAAAGAGCAACAAACCAACAAATCAGTCAGTAAAGATCAAGGAAAATGGAAACCAACAAGAGAAAGAGAAGGAAAATACCTCATGTCGGAGGGCCTCATATGTAATCCCTATCAACCCAGACACCAACATGAGGATGGTGAGGCACACTTAGTGACTCCCTATTGTCCAACCAAAAATTATAAGAAGGGGGAGTCACTTGAATAATCGGGGCTCCTCTACCGTCGCCGCTATCGATGTACTACCACCCGTGCTGTGGGATGATCCTACCGGTGCACTGGTATTTCTACCCGAAGCCGTGAAGGGTGTAGAATATTCCCCACATTATAAAATATAAGAGAACATCAACTAATTCATCACTAAATCAAAATAATCATAGCTCGCCACCGTATTCGTGTAGTACGTGTAGGGCTCGCCTATCATCATTGTCGCCCTGGCCTCATCAGACATCTCTCTCACCCTCCTCATATATATATGGAGAGATAATGGTAGAACCACCTCATCCTCCTTCACGGTCTGCCTCACCACTCTCCCTCGCTGGTACCCGAACTCATGCGCAAAATATTCAAAATATTATTTTCTCTCAAAAAATCATTTTTTAAAGCATTAAGCCCCGTACAAACTCTCAAAATCATCAGCTATATTAATCCCTAACATACTTAACATCAGAACCAATGATGGGCCTATATATAAGTCTACTACAATTCCCCAGTAGGACACTTAAACACTACACATTCCCCTAGCGGAGTCGCAAGAAAACACAATCCCCAGTAAAACCATAAGTGCACCTGCACCCCCAAGATAATTCAAAATTCCCCAACAAAGGTATTCCCCAAGCTACAATTTTTCAACCTCAGAATTGACCTCAACCCTCAGAATTTTTCCTCTGAACTTTAGGTCCGCGAAATTGACCCCTACCCTCAAAATTGGTCATCCTAACTTTAAGTCCTCAAAATTGACCTCGGCCCTCAGAATTGGCCATCCCAACTTTAGGTCCACAGAATTGACCTCGACCCTCAGAATTGGTCCTCACAATTATACATCCTTGGAATTAACCCAGGCCCTCAGAATTAGTTGCCTCCAACTTTAGGTCCTTAGAATTGACCTTGACCCTCAAAATTGGTTGTTACCAACCTTAGGTCCTCAGAATTAACCTCGGCCCATAAAATCTGTCATTCCAGCTTTAGGTTCTCAGAATTGATCTCGACGCTCAGAATTTGTCATCAAAACTTTAGGTCCTCAGAATTGACCTCAACTCCCAGAATTGATCGCCATAACCTTAGGTCCTCATAATTGAACTCGGCTTGTAGAATTAGTCTTCCCGACCTTTGGTCCTCAGAATTGACCTCAACCAACAAAATTGGTCATCCTAACATTACATCCTCAAAATTGACCTCGCTCCTCGGATTGGTCATCATAACTTTAGGTCCTCAGAATTGACCTCGACCCTTAGAATTGGTCCTCACAGCGTTAGGTTGTCAAAATTTAAGTCCTTAAAAATGACCTCGGCCGATAGAATTGGTAATCCTAACTTTAGGTCCTTAGAATTAACCTCGACCAGTTCAATCGGTCATCATAACTTTAGGTCCCTTGAATTGAGCTCGACCCTTATAATTAGTTGTCACAACATTAGGTCCTCAGAATTGACCTCGATCCGTAGAATTAGTCGTCATAACTTTAGGTCCTTAGAATTTACCGCGCCCCTCAGAATTGGTCATCATAACTTTATATCCTCATAATTGAACTCGACTCTCAGAATTGATTGTCGTAACATTAAGTCCTCAAAATTGACCTCGGTCGCCCTCAGAATCGATCATCCGAACTTTAGGTCCTCAGAATTGTTCTCGACCCTCGTAATTTGTTGCCAAAACTTTAAGTCCTCTGAATTTTCCTCGGGCATCAAAATTGGTCATCACTACTTTAGTTCCTCATCATTGTGCTCGACCCATAGAATCGACCATCCCCAACACAAATTTAGGTCCTACAAATTGACATTGACCCTCTAAATTTATCATTATCAGCCCCTTCAAATCAACCCTTAACACCTCCTTGACCCACTGAATCGGTCATTATTATCCCCTTATGTCCTTAAAATTGACCTCAACCAACTAGATTGTTCATCCTCATCTGCTTAGGTCCTCAGAATTGGCCTCAATCCTCTGAATCAGGGTTCTTTATCCTCTTGGTCCACAAAATTGACCTAAAATCCTCTTCATTAACATCGATGTGGTGTTTATCATTCAACAGACTTCACATGTTCTAAGCTCTCCCATCGAGGGCCTCTCTATAGACAACCTATCCCAGGACCCCCTAGCCACCTCCTCAGGTCTTTAACACTCTCTCGTTCACCATAAACCCTTTCTCTTACTCCGAGTATCGATCAAGAGGCCACTAGGCGTTCCTAGACCATGTTTGATTCTAGTAAACTCTCTCGCTTGAGTTGAAGCTAAATTAATCTTTGAAAGGCTCTGAATCTCCTTTCCAATGGTCTATCCTGTGCATAAATCAACCTTACATTATGGATGAACGATCCGTGTTCTTTTAAAAAGTTCCCATCCAGGGACTAATGGGTGGTTCCAAGCCCTGTTTGACCTCGATCCTCCCCCATACTCGGGATTGACTCAATAGATTCTTAAAAGGAACTGAATACCATTTTTAACAGTCTGTGTCGTGCACGATTTTGACTTATGAATTGTGTTTTATGATAATTTTTCTGAAAAACTTATCCCTAACTACTAAATGGCACTCTCGGCACCCTGCTTATCGGCATTGTACCTAAGGTTCTATGTCGATAGGCAAGTCCAAGACCATGATGTTCGGAACCCCCTTGGCCCTATAAATAAAGGCCATGACCTAACATTAAATTTCACACTTGAATATCCCTCTCAGCAATTTAGAGAACAATCTATCGAATTCAGAGTTCACTTCCTAAAAATTCCATTTCCCACACTCCAATCCATCACTTTCTTACTTCGTTTAGTAAATTCCACCCATATCTTCATACAACTTTCATCTGGTTAGAAGATCAACATACTTATACACGAGATCGTCATCAAACATTCATAAGGAGGTCCCATTCTCCATTATGTTTCTCTAATTTTAGTATTGGTTGCTTTATTTCTACTTTATCACTTTATTTCATTACGTCATATACATTAATCTCAAACCTTTATTAGTAGTATTTGCACGTACTCTATTTTCATAAAAAAAAAAAAGCAAGAAAAATAAGGTTATCTATAAATTTTAAAAGAAGGATTCTCATCTCACATCATCACTTTTGAAACATATTTTCTTTACACACACATATAAGAGAAATCCCCCATTTGGATTTATGGATTAAACCCCACCCCATCTTATATGTGAATTACGTGGAATTTGAGGCCCCTTGGGCTACGTAGGCATCCTGGGCAAATCTCGAGATTCGACTCCTCTTTTATGGATGTTTATATTATTTTTTTCATATCATGTATGTGTGTACGTATATATATGGGGCATGCAATATCCTTACATGCCCTTGTTTCGTCCGATATATACATTCGTTCTTCAATAACGACTTGTGCTTTGGAAAACACTCATACTATATTTTTAAATATATTTTTTGGGAACACTCTTAAGGATCTATTCACTTTGTCCTTTTCCATGATACGAGTTGAATGATTCCATTCTTTATCTATATTATACCCACAAGCACACACTTGACATAGTCTAACAGGAGAAGATAACTACATGACCATGAGAGACTGAGAGGGAAGAATGGGTGTGTAACTTACTCTACGAACCTTTGAACTACTTGGTTTCGCAAGCATTAGTATTATCTTTGATGTCATTCTTTCAAGGAGGTGACATTTGTTTTGCATGTTTCGTGCAAAATAGGCTGGCGACTCTATATCTACACATTATTCCACATTGACATTAGTCGGTTGCCCCGAGAAAGTGTGTGATCCCGTGAACACACCAAAGGGAACCCTCGAAAGGAAAAAATGGCCACATTATGCATTATAATGTAAGAGATAAACATAGAGATGGGAAACTAAATATTTAAGAATGATGTTGCAAGTCTTTAATCACATGGCCTACATATGGGTTTGGGATTTAGACCTATAGAATATTTTAGGTTGTTGGGTTAGGTAACTAATAACTTAAAATATGTTAAAACACGAGAGGAAGATGTGTAGTTATAATGTGACCCAAATTCAATTATAATCCTATTCTACATAGGCTTATTGTTTACATTTTCTTTCCCAAACTGTTTTATAGGTTCTTGTTGCAATAGTTCCTATTACACGGGTTCATTGGAGGAGCATATCTACCAATGTCCTATTTCTGAATCCTATGGTTTTAGGATTTGTGCAAGTGTATCTCATGCTTTTACTGTACACTTTTATTTTAAGTTAGGTTGTACATGTACATTTATATTCAGATTTAGACTTTTTTACGGTTATATTTTATATTCCTGAGATTCTTATGTTGTATTGGCTATGATTGGTATCATTTTTGGCTTTGTGTTGATGCAATATTTCTTTATCTTATCATTGGTCATTCGATTTTGATTATTTCTTATGATGATAATGCTACCACAATTTTTTTATTCCCGTGATCTTTATATTAGAGTTTATCAATTTAGTTATGGATTTGACGGGGTGTCACCTTTATGTTAACTTGCGATGACCTGACCAACGTTTATTAACCCCCCCTTCATGGTGTTCGTGAGTATCCGAGTTAGTTTCTGGATTCTTAATGTATCGAGATCTATTTGAGTTTCATTACCACTATCAGGATGTAGTTGTCATCTTACTTATTACAGTTTTTGTATTGGGATGTGCAAGGATTATGGCTTCAATTATAGTATGTACACTTATAGTTGTTGAGTTTGATTTCTAGTTGGTTATCTTGTACATGTTTGTACTTATGATGTCACTCAGTTGTTATGTATTGACGAATTATAGTTTATTTCTATATAGTAGATTGTGATGATGTACTTCCTATCAGTTATTATCTTGTGATATTTTCTTATCGCACTCTCATTGTATTATCTCTATCGTTTGGTTTTACTCATGCTAAGGATTGTATTTAAATCCTTTAAAGATATTGTAGTATTTAATAAGAAGACTTGATCAACCTAAATATTAAAAATGAAGGGGTGTCACTATTGGTATCAGATCATAGTCATAGGCAATATAGGTTTCATAGGTTCATTCTAGTTTTACTCATAACATTATTTGATACGTTCGTTTTCTTTGCATTCTCATCATATGCACGATCTTTAGGGAGTCGGGAGCCAGTTATCCTAACTAATGACCTAACTAGATCAAATTGTATCTCGAGGTTTCTTTGTTTGGATTTCATTCATGACATGTCCCACATGTGGTGTTTAGCTCAGTCGAGGGTTAGGAGACATTAATTGAAAGACTCTTAATACGTATTGAATAATACATTTGGTGAAGAGTAATTAAAGATTATGACGAGCTTCAATGACAATAACTTCCCATATTTGTTTCGTTCACAGAAGGAGAAATCGTTTCTTTTACTTCAGCATGGGGACTTGTACTATCTTAGAGTATGGGAAAGAGTTATAAGTGTGACATTGGTTTTTCCAAAGGAAAAAAATACAGACAAGAAGAGTATCGAGTGTTTCATGAATGTCCTCATCTACCATTTATAATGAATTCTAATGGTGAACCCAACATACACTACATATTCATAAATAGTGGATGTCATGCCTATGCTTTATAAAGAGAGCAATTAATACAAGATGAAGTTTGAGAAAGGGTGAAAGGCAGGTGAGACTAAGACTGAGGTAAGATATGACGGTGATAGGAAGGGGGACAGGGCCAGTCAAGCCAAGGGTCGTGAAAGAGATTATGACCCAATTAGCATAGACCCCAACAAGTGCAGGGAATCCCTTAGATGGTGAGGGAACAATAATCACGATAGATGGGGACTAATTCGAATGTCTACTTTAAGGTTTGATACAGGTGTGTAAGTACATGACATAAGTCAACACTATGCCCTAGTGATAAGACAATTTAGCAAGGCTAGTGCATGCATGGACAGCTTGGCCAGAGGTAAGGTTGGTAGGCCAGTAGGTCCTAGGGTAGTAGGGCTTTAGTCCCAAGTATTATCCATAGTAGAGGCTGCATGATATGCCCGTTCTTCCAGCACTGAGATAGAAAATGAAAATTCTACAGCGACCACTCATCGCAGCACCTCACCCTTAACTACAATATGGTCGAGTCTAATAATTGGGACCCAAGGATGATCCAATGACTAATTAGGATGTTGATGATACGTTCTTTGTTCATGGAACTTTATTAATAGTTTTATTTTCTATGTAGGACAAACACTAATTTGTGCACAACACTTTATGGGTATATCAGTGATGATTTTGGCTCCATACAGATTATCCTGACTCCACGCGCTAGAGTTTTATTTAGAACTACCCCCTTAGGTATATCTACTCTCATTACCAAGATCTATGATGGTATAGACATTTATATTTATAGGCTATGTTTTGTAGGTAACATGTTAGTTTTAAATACCCATACATATCATGTTATATTGGGGATGGATTGGCTATGTAAGTATCGAACTTAGATACACTGTGTAGGTAGTCCCATTATGTTTACTTTACTGGTCATGAGATGTATTTAGTTGTTATTCTTAGACGTTAGGGTGGGGATACTGCCCACTTCTACTTTATTGATGAGGAGACCCAGATGGAGACCATATTGTACTTAGATATTATTCCAGTAGTTCACCGATATCTTCGATGAGATTCTAGGTTTATTGCATATTCGAGAGATTGATTTCATAATAGACTTAGTTCCAGGAATGAAGACGATAACTAGATCACCGTATCATATTTCCCTTTGTGGAGATAAAGGAGCTCAAGGATAAGAATAGGAAGTTTCTAGAGATGTGTTTCATCCGTCGTAGCTCTTCACCTTGGATTGCCCCAGTTTTGTATGTAAATAAGAAGGATGGGTCTTTTTAGTTGCATATCGATTATCGTGATTTGAATAAGGTGAAATTGAATAATAAATACCCACATTTGAGAATTGGACATCTTTTTTATCAATTGGATGGAGATTCTTTCTTTGTGAATATTGATTTGAGATTTGGTTACCATCTCCTGAGAGTGCAAGGGAGGATGTACCCAAGAATTTTTTTTGACTCGTTATCGGTCTTATGAATTCAGAATGATGCCATTTGGGTTGACTAATGACATGAATGCATTCATGAACTTAATGAATCTGATCTTCCATCCTATCTGGATCAGTTTATCAATATCTTTATTATGAGATCATAAGATTTATGCCAAGTTTCCCCAATGTAAATTTTAGAAATGGGAAATGAAATTTTTAGGGCACGTGGTCTAATAGAAGGGACTTTAAGTGGACCATCGTAAGGTGTTATCCATGTTGATTTGGGGACAACCCACGACACCTAACGAGGTCTAAAACTTTTTGGGATTGTTCGGTTATTATCTTAGATCCATTCGTTTGTTTTTAAAAGATACATAGGATGATGACTAAATTGATGAAGAAGGGAGTTCAATTATTTTTTATTGAGAAGTATTAGTAGGTGTTCGACACTATCAAGGAGAAATTGACTTAAGAGGAAATTCTCTCCTTACTTATCAGTGGAGTTGAGTTATTTCTTTACTTTGTTGCTTATCTACAAAGATTAGGTGGGATGTTGATGCAGGAGGTTAGGCTGATGTAATCATGCTTCTCATAAGTCAAAGATGCACGAGGTTCATGATCCGACTCATGAGTTGGTGTTGTAGGCCATTATAATTATTTTTCATGAGTGGAGGCAGTATTTATTGGGTAAGAAGTTTAGACTCTCCAACGTTCAAAAAAGTCTAAAAATTATGATGCGTAGATTAAGAGTCAGTCACTAGATGAGATGTGTAAAGGGAAGGAAAAGGATATTCTCGCTATCGATGTATCGTTCTCTTCAATGGGTTCAATGGTTGGGTAAGTTATAAGAGTAGACTCGTGGTACCCTCACATGAGGAGTCTAGGTGGGCCGTGATGCAAGATATTCATGGTTCAAGCTTTGTAGTACACCTTGAGTGGATTAAATGTACCAAGATAATAAGGGATAATATTGGTGGGTCGGTAAGAAGAAGGACATGGATGAGTTCGTATCGAGATGCATTACTTATTGAATAGTAAAGGTGGACCATTTGAAGCTATCTAGTATGCTTTAGACTCTACCCATTCCTGAGTACAAGTGGGATAGTATCTCGACGGATTGCATCACAGGGCTACCTCTGAACTCATTTTATCACGATTCCATTTAGGTTATTGTTGACCACCTTACGAGGGTGGCACATTTTTTGGCAGTATGTACCGATTGTTCGATCAAGAAGGTTATGCATTTTGATGGGGCCGGCATATTTTGAATACTAGATGTTATCCTTTTATGTTCTCATTTGACTGAGAATATAATAATATGTCATCAATGAACACTATGATAAACTGTCCAAAAATGGTCAGAATACCATATTCATTAAATCCACTAATTGTGTTAGCACATTGGTCAACCTAAATGGCATGACCCATAACTCATAATATTCATTCGATGTTAGTAATGCCATATTTATTATATCCTACTCTCGAAGCCATAGCTGATGATACCTCGAGTGTAAGTTGATTTTAAAAAATAATGAAACAATCCTCAACTGATCGAATAACTCGTTAATAAGTGGCAATGAATAGTTTTTCCATATCATGATCTTATTTATCTCCTAATAATCCATGCAATGCCTTAGTGTACCATCATTTTTGTTCACAAATAACTATGAAGCTCAACGGTGAGGCATACTTCTCTATATGAATGCTTGACTCAAGATATGAAAATATGATCCCATATCTCCCTACTATCCAATAGAGCCATACGATATGGTTCCCTCACTGTATCCCTAGTGCATAGTGCCGAGCCTATAACATGATCTATCTATCGTGCTATTAGTAGCTGCGTTATTAATAAATAAGCCACAAAACTCAATCAGCCAATTAAAACAACCACGTCCCTACAAACAAGATGTGAGGAAACTTCCCTATATAATGGGGAATCCTCGTACATAGAAACCTAGGTATTAATATCTAAAAACCTCAAAATAATGATAAAAGTTCTACTAAAAATGAGTGTGATGCTCCTGTGTTAAACAAAACTCATGCATAACTGCCATAAATATAAAATGTATCTTTTGTGGACTGTGGTGGGGCGTATAGACTTTGAAAACACGTTGATAATAGAACTATAGGTGACCCTACGTTGGGTCTCTAGGTGTTAGTGGTGGCAATGTTGGATATTGTTACGGTGGAATCAATGTCTCAAACTGAGGTGGGTCTGGGATAACTTGCTACTGCCCCTGATTGGCCTGGTTTCCCCTATATTATCTCTTAAATGAGTGTCCCTAATTTCCACATGTATAGTACACACCTCTGAATGGGTAGCTATACTTTCTCTATCCTTGAGATCAGTCCTACTGACCCTATCGGTTCTACCCCTAGTTGTCCATGGACTTGGTGTCCCTGATGCTATTGAACTCGATGGACTCAATAACTCTACCCCTCTTTGACTTGATGATGATGATCCTATGATCCTCAAAACCTCTTGGGGTATTTTTCCCCTGTCGTGGTCCCCTCTACTGCTATGAACCTCCTTATGATGGGGATGAATCATCGTTATCCCTAGTCTTTGGCGAGTCCCAAAATTTTTCTTCTTCGAAGCCCTTCTCTCTGAAAGTTGTGGTGGTCCAGGAAATGGAAAAAAATGGTATCCACTAGATGGGTATATATAGTGAATGTCGGGTTATCAAGATACACCTGCTTAATATTACTTGCAAGGCCGTTGATGAAATAATCCGTATTCTTCACCTCTGGATTGACCTCATCGGGGTAAAATAAAACAAGGCGAGCAAATAATAGCTCGTATTTACAACTGTACAATCCTCCTATAGTATCACAAAAAACTCTATCCTCATATTTTCTTGTAGTGATGGTGGGAATTACTTTCCCTCAAACATAACCCGAAACTATAGTTTGGTCATCCTCAACCTCTCCTCGTCAATGGTGACTGATTCCCACCACTAAAGAGCACACCTTACTAACTTGAATTTAGATATCATTTTCTTCATAACCTCTGATCACTCTATTAGACATATGTGCCCCCTAATATCTCGCCTCTAGTATAGGAAGATAATAGGGTTTGTATATCCTGCAAATTCTGGTGCATTTCCTTTGCTAAAGGTACTCATAACTTTCGCTTATGTACAAATAATATGTAGGGCGAGTATAAATATTAGTGATTAGAGTGGTGGAAGGTTCTTGCACATGGGGGACATAGTAGCTACTACATTTTGTGATAGGCACAAGTGTTGGTGTATTCCCCTATGATGAGGGGTGGGGCTATAATGCCTCTTTCTTGGAAGTAAAGACCTATCGGTGACGTGCCGATCCTTTTCATCCGTTCGCCATATGAAAGGAAATAAACAAAAGCATATCATTAATGTATTAGATACGAATATAAAGTTTGAACAATTTAGCTCTAACATATCAAAAAACACAACAAAGAAAAGCGATGGAAGCACTCAAGACCCTTTGACACTATAACCTAGAATGCTCTCACACCAACTATTACTCCTTGTAAAGTCCATAACTACATATCAAGTCCAAATATAAATAAACTAATCCCAACACAATTTGTATCATTATAAGCATGACTGAAATAAAATAAAATGACAAATAGTGACAGTAAAAATTAAGTAAAACAAATACAACTCTAATACTAATACAAAACAATAATAACTAAAATTTCGTCACTAAAATAAAAAAATGTCTCACAATAAGATCCAACTCTGAATATAAAAATAATTCCAACACAATACATCTTAAATACAATAATCGGAATATTTGACTACTAAAACGGAAATGCAATCACTGAAAGGAAATGTGATAAGTAAAGATGAGCACACATGATCAGCACCTACAACCTAAGACTAGAAGATGAAACTTGGAATGAATACTAGAAATCAGGGTTGTGGAGACTGCTATAGTATTTGAAAAAGGGGTCTACAAACAGGATTAAATATAGAAAATTAGTAGTGAGTAAGAATGGAACTATATTTGGGCCACGATAATAATAATAATATACACCCTCCTCTCATATTTTGGTTATTTCTAAGTTAATCGAAACCAAATAACCTAAATATAGCATGCACGTTTAATCCCAAGTCTGGAGACTAAGTTACAGAATGGGAAGGTGTTGGGCACCTATTCTGCCCTTTCGATATCTTATGGGATAATTTTAATCTTCTCCTTTTAGACTTCGTGAGGTGTGTGTACATGTGTATAAGTGATGGGATAATGGTATCATCTAAGTCGCGGCATGAAAGGGACGGATCTGATTTGTCCTTAGGAGTGTTCCAGAAAATAATGAAAAGAAAAATATGATGTAAGTGCTCGTCGAGCCACAAATCACTATGAAAAAGAGAATGTGCATGTCGAGTGGGACACAAGTATGTAGCAGTATAAAACTCACAAAATATATCTAATGAGATATAAAATAAATATATAGTCACGATAAATTGAGGAATCAAATGTGAGAATTATCCCAAGATGCCTACGTGGCCTAAGGGACATCAAAGTTCCGTAGTTTGAAAATAGCATAGGGGAGGGGTTCAACCCATAAATACAAATGTGGAACTCTTCTTATGTGTATGTAGGGAATATGTGTTTTAAGAGTGAAAGTGTGAAATGAAAATCCCACATTTGGAATTTATAAATAAATCCTCTTTTTCTTCTTTTTGGGTTTATTTTATGAAAATATGTAAAAATTTGGGGTCCCTCTATATGTGTGCGCTTTAGGTGAAAATAATTTTTTCAAAAAACTTTTTCTTAATTTTATTAACCACCAATTTTGTTAACCAAATTAATTAATCCAATTT
This sequence comes from Sambucus nigra, assembly GCA_949130495.1. Taxonomy (NCBI): domain Eukaryota; kingdom Viridiplantae; phylum Streptophyta; class Magnoliopsida; order Dipsacales; family Adoxaceae; genus Sambucus; species Sambucus nigra. Next base: position 147,866,919 of record OX422223.1, read on the forward strand.
TATCTTCTTAACCCTAAATATGCATCTAGTGAGATTAAGCAATATATAGTGAAGAAAGCTCATAAAACACGCCGATGTACGAGGAAACCACTAAGGGAAAAAACCTCGGACAACCACGGTCAGACAATACTCAACGACTCGATCCCCACAAGTCTTGCCGCCGCTTGTTCTCTTTAACCATCCTCCACATTGAAAGGTATAAGTCCACCTATTTTCCTTTGATTGTGCTGTGTGAAACCATAGATCAGAATGGGAATGAGGATGGGGATAGGGCGATAAAATTCGTGCGGAGGAGCCAACTGATGCTGACCCCCAAGAAGAGGTTATTCCCATTAGCATCGTCGGGCCCTCTTTGAGGCTACACAATCTCGACCTGAAAGGATACCTCTCCTCATGGGAGGTTTCCCAAGGATAGCACTAGCTGGGTCAAAGCCTACTTTCTTCACTCCGTGAATCAGAGAGAAACTCCCTTGTATAGTAAGGGGAAAACACGTTCAATCTTTGCGAGATCCGAAAGTGGAGAACTCATAGCATTCTCATGCCACATAGGATCAATAAAGAATCCCTTTCTTGGTAGTGTTTTAATTTGCAACACATGAATCCATGCATACGTTGGTATCTACCGATACAACAAGAACAATTGTTAATCAACAAGTATGGAGTCCACCACATGAAACAAGCTCTCCGAATGATAGAAAATCAAAAAGTGGTGCAAACACAAGATCTCTGATACATATGGTTATGTAAACTCGGATATTGGAAACAACAAAGGATGTTTATGTTCTGGAAATCTTTGGTAAACAATTATAGAAAACGTATAGGTTATATTCAGTTCTGTATGTTTCGCACACATGTTTTTTTAGAGAAAAAGATGCCTTAAATAATATTTTTGAGGTGGCGCGTCGTTGTAATGAAATAAGCATGCCGTTTGAACTATCACATCATCAACGAGATTTCCATGTCATTTGAATGACAACCTAATGTCATATGAATGATTGTTAAAGTCGTTTCAACCATAAAAAAATCAAGGAAAATTTCATATGACTCTAAACACGAATTATCTAAGAAAAATATTTTAAAAACATTTTAAAATCTAATTTAGATAAAATAACATCCTTAGAAAGATTTACCAAGATCCCATAAACCATTATGCGTTCATACCTGAGAGAATCTCGAAAAACCATGTGACGACGTAAAACATGCAACAAAAATCGATAATGATCTATCTTTGAAGCTTGACTGCTACGTTTTCAACACAATGTCATATGCTTAATGGTAATCATAACAAGTAAAAACTATCCTATGACTTAAAGTGGGTTTTGTTGGGAATAATGCCAATACAGACAAATTGACACTATTTAGAAATTTATCTTTAGAGATCTCCTCCTTTGGCTATTCCAGGACAAAACCAAAACAGTGAAATGCCTAAGTCAGGATGTCAAGTTGAAAGACCTAAAACCCATCCCATAAACCCAAAAAGAGAATACATGACACAAACTATCAAATGTCTAACCGACAAGCATGAACTATCTGAATGTGATGTAGCTAAAAAATATGAATCTCTAAATAAACCTAACACACATGAAACAAACAAATACCATGTTAAGTATGGAGGAACACGTGATATATAAAATCAAATGTCAGTATTCATATATAAGAAGTATTAATCAAATCAAATCACATAAATATCAAACATCTTAAGTCTCCCCCTACATCACATATGTATCTCTCCCCCTTTTTGTCTCGAATATACAACTAGTGGAACAAATAAACAAAATACATATCTAGCATGAGAATAATCATATAATGCATAACTAGATAAACATGAACAACTAGCTAATAAAGGATCAGTATATGACAAAGCATAGCTAGTAAACAGTCAAATAAATTAATCATAAATATATTGAATGATGTGACTAAACAAAATCTCATCCAATAATGCAATGTAAATAATCAAGCATGAATAATCCAATATACTGCATATATGTTATCCAGAAGTTCCAAATTAGTATAATAGAAGCATATGTATCAAGCAAATATGAATGAAGAAGAGAGGTAGTTTGAACGATATAGTGATGTCATTTGAACTATGTGAAGTCTCGCTACTAACGACGTAAAATAGTGGCCCTTCATTTGAAGCTCATTTGAAGCAAACCATCTAACGACCAAACATCGTACATCGATTTCATATCATTTGAACCTTGTTAGAACCAAAGATCGAATGATGTGTATAAGTAGTTCAAACGAATCGCGTAAGTCATTCAAATGACATAGGTAAGTTGTTCTAACGACTTCAAAAATTCGCAAATCCAACCCAAATAAGAATACACCAAAAACCTGAATATCAGATATAAACAACTGACACTATGAAACGAGTAGTAAAACAGACTCAAAAAATAAAAACATGAGTTACACGTTAACATAGTATCAATATGCCTAAACATAGAATGGAATGAATAGGTGTAACTAACATAAATGAATTGTTATCCAAAAACAAAGATAGGTTCAAGAAGCTCTAATTGATCGCTAAATATCATCAAACTATGTTTTAGTCACATGTGACAATTCAACTTTGTACTTAATGAACTAAACAAACATCGTGCACACAAGTCTAGAATTTTAATGATTCTATCAAACAATAGCGTCATAATGTGACTTTTTCAACCTAGGACTTGTTTGTGCAAACACGTTGATCTTCAACTAAAACTTCCCCAAACATAGATGATAATTATTTTTATATTATTTTTTCTTTTGAAGATCTACTTTCTCTTTTTAAGAGATTTCCTATTGGCCCCATTTTGGCATATTTTTCTTTTTGTTGCCTTAATTTTTTCTTAGGATCTTTCAGGTGGTGGATTTCACGACGAGTTCACATGCCTCTTACAGTCCTTTCTCGTGCACACTCATAACTTTTTCAATATGAAATATAAATCCTCATAGACAATGTAACCCCCCCAAGTCTAATATGCACGTAGATGACAAATTTGATAGGATAACGTCTCACCGAACTCAAATATGCTTGAAAAGTTAAACATTCAAATAAAGTCAGGAATGTGTGCAGTGGCATATTCATAGTCGAATCTAAATGCAAACCAACTTCGAAACAACCCCATTAAACAAATGCTTAAGATCAATCTATGCATCCAAAATTATGACCAAATGTACTAGCCACGTGGAAATATGGAATGGAGGGGATTCAGACACAGTAATATGCCATATCAAGTGTAAACTCACGACACAAAAAATGAAAATGATTTTGTGTTTTTAAAAATATTTCTGGCATAAAATAAAATCTTTTTATATTTTTCAAACATATATGAAACCATTTTTTTTTGTATTTTCCAATATGGCTGAAATAAAAAAATATAATACAAAAGATAAACATGTCATAAGACGAGCAAGAATATATCATGAAGCAAAACTAGCATATGACAAACATGCTAACACAATCATCTCTAAGATGAATTATGATAAGTATCATGTGCAAGTAAACGAGAGCCATGAAATTTAATTCCTAAAGCCTCTAAGTCCGATTTCTTAATCCAAGTAGATGTGTAACAATGCATGGGGGTTTGGGAATCGAAAGAACTTTATTCTAAAACTTCCTAGGAGCATTTTTAAGGTCATAACAAAAACATCTAAGGAGGTCCTTCCTACTACAATGAGTGGAAGTGTAAACATGAAGAGGAATGTTACCTAAATGTGGACCTCTCTGAACGTTCCTAGTTCGCTCTCTCACACGTATGGTATTGTCTTTGGGAATGGAAGCAATACGATCATCAAAGCCCATACCACACCTATAATATTTGAGTTGGACAATGCCCAACATCCTAATAAACTTTGATGACCTAGACTCCAAAATAAACTTAACCTTTCTTGAATCTCTCATTCTCTCCACAAGGTCACTAATCCAAGACTCAAGAAACCACATAGACTCCTCAAACTCTTGAATCTTCTTTTTCATAGGCTCTATCAAACCAAGAAGACTATCTCTCTCACCCTCAACATATTTTAGTTCCTCCCGAAGAGTCTTCCCTTGTTCCCTATGATCATAAATCAACTCATCACTATTTTCTATGGAACGTTCTTTCAACCTAGTATGGAACTTCAAGTTTTCCTTCTTCACATTCACTATTTCCTCATACAATTCATGAAAGGAAACTTGAAACTCACTCTCCTTTACTTCTTCATCCTTACTCTCTTCACCCTCACTCAGATGGGGTTTACACACGATGGCCTCGAAAGTGTCATTCCCATGATTATCTTCATGAGAAGATTTATTGTCACTTCTCAAATGATAAACTATGATCGCAGTGTAGTTGCATGCAATGAGGTATCCTTTCCCCCTTTAGGATCACTATCACTTAGGGTTGCATTATATGTAATCGATTTCTCTCCCTTTTTTACGTCAAGTGGGGTACTCCACTACGCTATGGCTGTAACCCTCACAGCCAAAACACCTATTCGAATCATCCCTCTTATCATTATCAATTCGATTCTTAGTGACATGATCAACCTTATTGTTCTTGAATTTATCAAGTCTTTTTGTATCTTTTGATTGATTTTGGAACTTAAGAAACTTTTTGAACTTATTTGCCAACAAGGCTACATCTTCGAAATTGATGTTGGGTTCATCATCCAAAATTTGTGTTTCCTCCTTCTAGGATTTCAAAGAAATTCCCTTTTCTTTCTTCGGCACTTGCCCCGATGTAAATATATAAAGATCATACGTTTGTAGGTCACCTACAAACTCTTCTAGTTTTTTGGAGTTAAGGAAACCCAAGGAGTTTATAATGGTAACCTTTGGATCAAATCTAACAGGCAATGACCTTAAGATTTATTTATGACTCTGTTGTCTAATATTTTCTCTCTCGAGTTAAACGAAGAGTTGACAATATGGGACAATCTGTCATAAAAATCATGAAATGTCTCACTCTCTAAGATCTTAATCATATCAAATTGGTTAGTGAGTTTTTTTTGTTTAGAAGCCCTAGTGATGCTAGTTCGCTTGTGAGTGCAAGAACATCCCACGCCTCTTTAGGAGTTTCACACATCATAATACGATTATACTCTTCTGGGGTGACAGAAGAAGAAATAACATTCAAACCTTTGGAATTGTATTATGCAAGTTTGTGTTCAACATCAATCCATGACTCAAGAGGTTTTAAATCTGTGGCATCACCCTCTCTCGTGACTTGTGGAGTCCACCCCTTTTCTACCACTAACCAAACATGCTCATATATGGTTTTAAGTGCACACTTCATACGCATCTTCCAATACGCATATTTCGACCCATCAAACATAGGTGTTCTAAAACCATCATATATATCAAATTTCATACCAAAAGACACACGGAATCACTTACACAGTAAAATAGTGTTTCTAGCTATGACACTAGTTTATAAAAACACGAGGCCTCTATGTGTGTGCGCTTTAGGTGAAAATAATTTTTTCAAAAAACTTTTTCTAAATTTCACTAAGCATAAATTTTATGAACCAAATTAATTAAGCTAAAGAAAGTGCACAAAACACACCGATGTACGAGTAAATCAATAAGGGAAAAAACCTCTGATGGCCACGTCCAGATAATCACTATGATACGACAATCATAAAGGAACAATTACAGTCCTACTCAATTAATCGATCCCCTCAACTCTTGATGCCTTTCATTCTCTTCAACCGCTCCTCCATATTGAAACATAGGAGTCCACATATGTAAGTTCCATGGCACGCGAGTCCAAGTGTACCTCGTTATCCACCAATACAGCCACGACAACCATAAATCAACAAGTACGAAGTCCACCACATGAAACCAGTTCTTGGAATGATGAAGAATCAAACAGTTGTGCAAACACATGATCTCTATTAAATATTATTATGTGAACTTGGATCTTATAAACAACAAGTGGTGTTTAGGTTTTGGAAAGCTTTGGTAAATAATTATAGAAAACATATAGGCTCTGTTCAGTTTTATATGTTCTGCACACATGTTTTTTAGAGTAAAAGAGACGTTAAATAATATTTTTGAGGTGGCGCGTCATTCAAACGAGATAATCACGTCATTTAAATGATCACAAAATCTCGCTTGAACGAGATTGTGATGTCATTTGAACGACATCCCAATCTGTTTAAACGACTATTAAAGTCATTTGAACCACATAAAATTCAAGGTAAATTTCATACGACTCTAAACACTAATTATCTAAGAAAAAACATTTTAAAATATGATTTAAAAAAAATAACATCCTTAAAAAAATTTACCGAGAGTCCATAAACACAACATCATAGGCCTGAGTGAATCTCGAAAAACCATGTGAAGTTGTGAAACGTGAACCAAAATTCGACACGATCTATCTTTGAATATTGACCACGACATATTCAACACAACATCATAGGCCTAATGGGAATCATCACAAGAAAACCCATCCTATGGCTCAAAGTGGGTTTTGTCTGGAATAAAGACAATACATACAAATTAACACTATTTGAAAATATTTCCTTAAAAAAGATATTATATGCAACATTATTAATTGAGAACATAGATTACTGGATATGATATAATAAACAAAGAATAAAAATAGAAATAAGGTGAATAATTCTAAAATGAATGAACTAGAGAAAGGGGTGGTCAAATAGACCTCCTTATGAATGCTTATTACTGACTTTAGGGATGTAAATATGCTGAATTTGGAGTGGTATGAAGATGTGGAATGAATTACCAATTGATGTAAGGAAACAAGATAAGAGAATGTGGCATAATGGGATATTTGGGAAAAGGGATAGGCACTGAATTCGAGGAAAATATTTTTTGACTTTTTGTGAAGGGTCGCTCAGGCCCATTTAAAGGTGAGGACATGGAACATTTTTATAGGCTCAAAGGGGTGCCGATCGAAAGAGTCCCCGACCTGCCTATTGACATAGGTTCTACCTTGTTGGGAAAGGAAAAGTACACCCTTCCGATAGGCAGGATGTCAGGGGTGCCTTTAGGCACTCCATAATGGATTTTTCGGAAAAATGGGCATAAAATGAAAATAGTATATTTGAATCGCTCAATGATAGAATCCTTGAAAATGGAATTTCGGGCCCTTTAAGAATCCATTGATCCAATCTCAAGTCCAAATGGGGCTCGAAAATGCCCAACAGTCTCTCGACATGAGGCTTTTTAAGGAAAATGGATCATTCGTCCGAACTATAAGGCTGATTCATTCACGGGGTGGACCATTTGAAAGGAAATTTAGTGACCCTAATGATTTTATTGAGCTTCAATTGGTTATGAGAGTTGACTAAGGTCAAATGGGGCCTAGGAGCATTCGATAACTCTTTAGAGAAAAATAAATTGTTCGTCTAAACTGTAACGCTAATTCGTGCACATGACGAATCGTTGGAAATGGGAGTTAGAGACCTTAGAGGATTCATTGAGATTTTTTTAAGATGGAGAGTTGAACAGAGTTAAACAGGCCTTAGATGTGCTTAGTGACCTCTAGATCAGCATTGAGAGTAAAATGGATCGTTCATCCGAACCGTAAGGCCTATTCATGGATGAGACATAACGTTAGAAAGGGAATTCAGAGACATTAAAGGATTCATTAATCTTATCTGAAGCTGGAGAGTTTAACGAATTCAAATGAGGTCCGGGAGCGCCCGGTGGCCTCTAGATCGATACTCAAAGTAAAATTGATCATTCATTTGAACCGTATGGCCAATTTGGGCATAAGGAGAACCATTGGAAATTGATTTCAGAGCCCCTTAGAGATTTCATTAAGATTTTGTTAAGATTGAGAGTTTTTTGTAGTCAAACGGGTCCCGATATTACACGATGGCCATTAAAATGGTACTCAGGTTATGACCTGGGATTTATGGTAAACGGGTGAGTGCTAGGGACCTAAGGATGTTCTTAAGGGGGTACTAGAATGGGGTGTCTGGGGAGGCCCTCGATGGGAGATCTTGAAACTAGTGAAGACTATTAAATGATAGACACGACAACGACATTAGGTAATAGGACTTTTGGTCTATTCCATGGACATAAAGGATGAAGCTGATCGATCTAGAGTGTCAAGGTTAATTCTGTAGTCTTAAGGAATGTTGACTAATTCTGAGGGCTGAGGTCAATTCTGAGGACCTAAAGTTGTGACGAATAATTCTGCGAGCCAATATCTATACTGAGGACCTTAAGTTGTGATGATTAAGTCTATAGGTCTAGGTCAATTATGAGGACCTTCAGTTGTGATGAAATATTCTAAAGTTTGAGGTCAATTATGAGGACCTTAAGTTGTGACGACCAATTCTACGGGCCGAGGTCAATTCTGAGGACCTGAAGTTATGACGACCAATTCTGTGGTACGTGGTCAATTCTAAGGAACTTAAATCGTGATGACCAATTCTGTGAGTGAGGTCAATTCCGAGGACCTAAATTTGTGACGACTAATTTTGCGATCCTTGGTCATTCTCAGGACTTTAAGTTATGAGGACCAATGCTTCGTGAAAGATAATTCGGAGTATCTAAATTTATGAAGACCAATTCTACTAGATGATATAAATTATGAGGATCTTAAGTTATGATGACCAATTCCACAGATCGAGATCAATTTTGAGGACCTTAAGTGGTGAGGACCACTTCTACTGGTCGAGGTCTATTCTGAGCACCTTAAGTCGTGATAACCAATTATGTGGGCCGAGGTAAATTCCAAGTACATTAAGTGGTAACAACGAATTCTATAGGCCGAGGTAAATTATAAGGATCTTAAGTTGTAACGACCAATTCTGCAAGCTAAAAAGAATTCTAAGGACCTTAAATGGTGATGACCAAATCTCTGGGTCGAGGTCAACTATGAGGACCATATGTATTGATTTATGGGAGTGGTTCCAATGGGGAATGTGTAGAATGATTCCACTGGGGATTGTGGAGTCGGTTTCGGTGCGAGTGCACTTTTAGTTCCCCTGGGGAGTATGTTGATAATAGAAGGGTGAGGTTAATCCATATGGGGATTTTTTAGAGTTAGTAATGAGCTTAGCTCTCCAAAATTATTTCCTTGGGGGAAAATAATGTTATGTATTTTTCAGGAATTTTTGGGCTTTTTTAGGAATTTGTCACGCAATTTTCAGATATTTTTGGCATTTTCGGGATAAATTTTGGAGGGGACTACCGATAGGATGGTTTATGTAAGTTCTTATCATCATAGGGCATGGACTCCTAGGATTCTTGGGAAAGGGGGAGCCCCCTCCTCATTTTTCACATCTCAAGTGATTGAATATATTTATTTCTCTCTCTAAGTGTTATTCCTAAGTCCTTCTTTCTTCTAGAGTACAAATGACAGTCATTTCTAGCGATGTTAATAATGAGTGATGGTCTGTTGATGATTAGGTAGGCCTGAAGTGATGGTCTATGGTACCTCTTTCACTGGGCAATGAAAATGTTTTGTTGATGAGATGATTTTGTTGCGCGAAACTATGCGCCATCGCTCGGAAGGGTGAAAAACCTTAATGGTTGTGAGTATTTGACCTTTGGTTTTCCTAATTTTTTTTCCTTTTTTGCTCTTTGGCTACTGGAGGGTTTTCTTTAATTTTTTTGCTGACTGATATATCTTCTTTGAGCATTCAGTCCCGGGGGACCACCAGGTTGAAGGATGTTTGAGATAAGCTTCATACGACGGTACATTAGATGGTGTCGTTTGTTGAGTTTGGACCGTTGGCGGATGCATTTTATGATATTCCGCGCTCTTCTATGGTGTTGTTTACTCTTGGAGAGAGGTTTTAGGATACGACCACACATTAAATTTTGCGTTAGAGGGTATGACCATCACTCCCATTGATGTCTACAACTGATAAGGCTAGATTGTGAGGGGCATCAAATCGTGGTGGACCGTACTCACGGGTCACACCGGAGGTGATGCTGGCTACTTTATGAGACGTGTGTAGCATCATGTATAGGGATTCTATCTGGAGTTATGCATTGAGGGATATGCTACTGAAGAGGAAGATTGATGAGACTAATGGGCTACAGGTGGGACAAATGGCCCATTTGTTTATTTTTATTTTGTTAGGAGGTTTTGTGGTGGCAACGAGCATGAACGACGTCCATCTATGGGTTTTTATCATATTTGACAATTATTATAAAGGTACATATATACGATTGGGGGAGCTTCACCTTAACATAACTTTATGATTCTCTGTATGCATTCCATCAGTGCTTCCTGCAAACTTTTATAGGACCCATATATTATCTCAAAGTAACTTTAAGTTTATTCTCCTTCATTTACTGCATCATTTATCTTGTTTCTTTCTTTTAATTTCTTTGTTTTCTTGCAGACTTGGTTCTACCTGGTGAAAGGTCATAACATGGGGTTGTTGTCATCAAAAGATAACGAGTTGTGGGACTTCTATAGGACGTACCAGTGGCAAAAGTCCTACCGGCCGTCGAATTAGTCCTTTCCCTAAAGAATGTGTGGAGGGCTCTGAACGATCTAACGAGTGATCAGGTTCACTTTTGTCTTTTTTTAAGTTTTCTAATATGTTTATTTTGGGTTGATATTGATTCTTTACTAGGGATGTAGGAAACCTTTTGCACTTGGGGTGTTTCCTCATGGGCCACGAGGGTTAGGGGTATGCACGCGTAGATGCAGTAGTTGTTGCTAGTGCATGAGTTCGGGGACATCTAGATCCTTTCGAAGAAAGTTGTGAGGATGATTTTGGGGAAGAAGGTTAAGGTCCATTAGTAGTGCCCCAAAAGTATACGAGGAGAGTGATAGAGATGACGAATGATGTCAGGGTGGAGACGATGATAGGTGAGCCCTATACGCTTTATATTGCTACGCCGACAAGTTACGACCAACTTAATTTCGTGACCAGTTGGTTGATGCCCTCCTGCATATATGATGTGGAGAATATGCCTCCGTCTACCATAGATTCGAGGAGGCGTACTAGTGCATCGGTGGCATCATCTCTCAACATGGAAAGTGGTGCAATAGTAGTGACAGAGGAGGCTCTACTTATTCAGGTCACTCTTCATTCTTATAAATTTTGGTTGAGCAGTGGGGAGACATTTAGGGTGCCCCTTCCATCATCATCCATCAATAGCTGGGTTGATGGGATTTACTAACGAGTTGTTTGATCCTGAGGTGTACTTTTCATCATATTTTATTCTTTACTAATTAGCTCATTTTTTTGTTATTTTTTGTTCTCTCCTTGAAGTATGAACGGTTGCTAACTATTTGGTTACATGATATTAAGGACTGGATGGCCTCTATGTCTGATTATGTAAATAAGTCATCCACCTCCTGTATGGTGCTTCTAACTACTTATGATGAGGGTTATGACTCCAAAAGTGAAGGGTCTATCGCCCGTCACAGAGGGCATCGTGTGCTTAGCGAAGGCTGAGGGTTTGATTTGAGAAGTTATGAGAGAGGGTTAGAGAAGGGTCCCATTGTATTTTTGCCTTTTCTGTTGTTCCTACAAAGAATGTAATAATGTTAAACAAATATTATATATGAAAAATCTTCATTTCTTTTTGGTACTTTTCTTGATTTAGTGACTTAATCGACATTCACTTTAATTTTCTGCTGAGATTCCTCATTTATTTACAATGATAGAGATAAGTATAAAAATGGTTTTGAAGAAAAATGTTTATTTCATAAAGAGAGGAGTAATAAAAAAGGAATAACTCTGGGTTTAACTTTTTTCAAAATAAATACTTTTGGAAATTGATTTAGGACAAAAGAGGAAAAATGAAATTTTTCTAAAACAAGGAGGTTGCCAATCGGCATATCCCTTGTCCTGCCTATTGGCATAAAGGGTCATTTTAAATCACTCCTTTGTCCTTAATTGCAATTTTTTCATAGTTGGAGTACTTGTAGGGCCGAGAGATTGATGAGGTTTTAGGTAATTTGTCTTTTGTGACGGTTTTTGGGTATTAAAAGGGGGTGTTAGGGGTTTATTTCTCACCATCATCCATTTTCTCTATTTTTTTTCTTTCCTCTCCTTTGTAAATGTCTCTTCCAATTTTTGAATACTTTTCCTCCTACTTTGAGGGTTTCGGTTCCATGTGCCTTTATAATGTTGACTATGACACCTTTAGCCTGTGTCGGGTCTCTTTACGGCATAATCGGGTTATAGATTATAATTTGCTGGAGGCGACGGTATAATTATGGTACTCTGAGGATCACTTATCTTGGTTTGTCTAAGATGAGGCATGTCTTACTTGTGAGGAGTTTTCAGTGATGTTAGGAATCGGCCCCAGTATGGCACCAGCTATGCTCGACTTGTCCCATTCTCCCCGAGTGTCTACGGCTGAGTTACTTAGTATCTCTCCCTCGATGGCTCGGCCATTGGTCCATGGCAAGAATATTGCTCTCTCGACGGTTATGAAATCGATGTCCTAGAGGGCTTTCTCTAATGCTGGATTTGCGGGAGATATTTCCTTGGGCCTGACTACTAGGCTGTTACTGGTGACGGGTGACCTGATGGTCGATCCGCAGGTGGCCATGATAGTGGCATGGATATTTTACCATTGTAGTCCTGCGACGGTGGTGCTGGTGGAGACCTTGAATGGTCTTTATGCTTGGAAGGAGGGTTGTTTTTATTTTCTATGGGGAAGATCGGTAATCTTGTTCATAGGGATTTTTTAGAGGTTTCACCTGGCATCCCCTCCTGAGTATCCCCTGTTGGTTGCCCCTATCTTCTTCCTCCTAACAGTCTTTAATTTTATCCCTTCGATAGAGAACTAAGCTAATTTTTTTGTGGAGCACGGGGCTTGGTGTCTTCGTTCATCTATGTCATGGTGGGGGGATTTGCATCCCATTTGTAGTTGGGAGAAAAATGGTATGTGCGATTGGTTGGCCTTCTCCAAACATCCTTCTATTTTCCTTGGAGGATTCTATGCCAAGTGGGGTGGGAGAAGACAGTGCGTGCTTATATAACTAAATTGTTTTAGGTAGAGGATTTTACTAAATCTTTAGGAATAATATTGGGACCTTAGTAGCAGTGTCGTTGACCGTTTACCCATCCATCACATCCTGTTGGAGAGGCTTGGCATGTGTCATGGGATTATCTAAAATCGTTATGAAAATGGTTAGTTGGGAAGATCTTGGAAGCAGAGACTGGGCAAAGGTGGCATATTGCTTTCGAAACCATGAAGAATGGCGTTATTGTTGCGATAAATCTTGTTAAGACATACCATTGCATGGAGTGCATACGAAGAATCAATTATGAATGGGAGACCTAGGGACCTATGGGAGTAGGCAAAAATGATTAGACAGGTCGTTTGGTAGCTGAGGGTATATTTTTTGAAGTTGGGGAATTTTATTTTAGGATGGTTTTAGGATTTTTCTAAGAAGCTGGTTAATTGGTAGTAAATGGGTAGATTGTTAAGGGAAATGAAGGTCGGTTTTGTAATTGGGAAAAGGTGGTCTGTTTGACTCCCTCTACTGATTTTTCATGTATGCCTATGTTCATTAATTTAGAAATATAAGTGATTTTAATCATATTTTGTCCTACCTTTTGAAGAACTTTTGTGTTTGATCTATTTATACCAATCACTAGGGCATACATAATCTTTTGTTTATGTTAATGATGAGATAGACTGCCGTTCATAGGGGTTAGAAAAGAATAGAATGTTGTGAAGAAGAATGGATTGTGCCCGTGTATGTCATATTGGCTGCCTACGTAGCTTTGAGGTTTTTAAACATTTCACGAGTTTCATCTTAAAAATAATTATTTTTTTAGGAACAGGCCCCACATAGTTCTGGGTAGGGGAAATGTAGATTTTTTTTAAATAAAAGAGGGATTAGAAGAGTCGTAGTGCACCGAGAGTTCGGATTAAGGGTAGAATTTCTTGATATGGTCCAGATTGACTGAACACACAATCTGTTTTCCGTCAAGATCTGTGAGCACAACTATCCCGCTTGACATAATTTCTTCATGATGTAAGGGCTGATCTAATAGGTTTGGACTTCCCTCTAGGGAACCAAACTGGTTCTACTATTTCTTTGAGACCAAGGTCTCCTTATTGGATACCACGGTCCTTGACTTTCCCGGTGAATGATCGCGTTATCTGGTGATGGTACCCCTTTATGTGGTATTGATAATTAAATCTCTATTTATCCAGGGTTGAGAGTTTCTTCATAGCGGCTCTGATCCCGGTCTTCTTCACTCACTTTGCTCTTGATCATGGCATGAAAAGAAGCTACTTCCAGCTCAATGAGGAGAACGTCTTCCATGTCATATACCAAAGAATGGGGGTAGGCTGAGTAGGTGTTCTGATGGAAGTGTGGTAGGCCTAAAGGGCATATGGTATTTGGTCGGCCAAGTCTCTCCAACTTTCATTCATCTTGTTGATGATTGTTTTAAGGCTTTTATTGGTGTCTTTGACGGCACCTAGGTTTGAGGTCGGTAAGGAGACGACTTGTGTCTCTAAATTCTATACTCCTCGACCAGTTTGTGACGTCGATTTTGAAGTGGAACCCATTATTAGATACTTAATCCCAAGGAACCTCGTATTGATAAATGAATTTTTTCAGATAAAATTGGCCACTTTCTTGAAGTTCAGCACTACGTGTGACACGACTTCGACCCATTTTGTGAAGTAATCAATGGAAACTAGGATGAAATCATAATTGTTTGAAGATTTGGGAATGACCTTCCATGTGATGTCTATGCCCCAGGTGGAGAAGGTCTAGGGAGAGGTCATGTTATACAATTACTGAGGAGGAAAGTGTTGGACATTGGAAAGTTGTTAGCATTTGGGGCATCCTAGCACATAGGAACTGCAGTCTTGAACCATGGTAAACTAATAGTGCCCTTGATTGATGATCTATTTGTCAAGCTCATGACTATTCATATGGGGACCATATTCCCCGCTGTGGATTTTCTACATTATTACTTCAATATCAACCCCTGCTATGCAATGCAAATGGGTTGTGTCAAAGTTTCTCTCAAAATTGCTTTATTGTAAAAGATGTACGACACATCCAGTTTCTTAAGGGTTGCACAACCTTTCTTATTTGCTTCTCGGGGATATCTACCTTGTTTGAGGAGGCACCAATTATCATAGTACCATAATTTGACCCTGTCAGAGTCTTTTTTTGTGATGTTCTCAATGTGGTAATAGTGGGTTGGCGTAACTTATTCCTGATGTTAGAAAGAAGCCATCATTATTCCCCAGGGCATATCGACCATGGGGGGCAGGGTCACAAGGGTGTTAGAGAGGCTATTCTTTGAGCCAGGAAGCTAATGGCAGTTGACATATTTGAATTTGTAGGCGAGATATTCTAAGTGGGTGTGGAAGGGTAGGAGGTTATCATCCTTCACTTTCGATTTTATAAGAATTTATTCGATAATGAAGACAGAGTCCCCATAGATCTCTAGGTGCTTGATGCCTTTCTCGAGGGAAATTTCAAGGCCTATGGTGCATGCCTCACACGCAGTTATGTTATTAGTGCAAGGTAAGTTAATTTTAATGGCAATGATGGTGTGCGAGTCATCGATATCAATGAGGAGTATCCTAATGCCGTACCTTTTCTTATTGGTAGCTCCATCGAAAAACATCTGCCATTTGAGATCCTCTTGAGAGGTGCATAGAATGTCTTCACCTTGGAATTCAGAGACCTAACCATCGATTCCTTTAATAGGACAATTGAAAAGGTATTCAGATATGGCCATCCCTTTCATGGATTTTTGCTTGATATACACAATATCGAATTCGGCTATAACATCAACCATCAGGCCATTCTTCTTGACAACGCGATTTTTTTTAGTTGGTATTTGATGGGAACCATTCGGGATACTAGTCTAATAGGAAAGAAAAGCATGTTGTGATGTAACGTCTGCGTGACCCAGACTAAGATAACACACTCTTTCTCTATAAAAATATAATTGATTTCGTACCTGACCATATTTTTACTAGTGTAGTAGATGCATATTTCTTTGATGGATTACTCAATGCATTAGGATAGTTAAGCCCATATTACGGTATTAGTGATGGTCAAGTACAGGAGGAGAGGGAGACTTGGTTAAATAGGTATGATCACCGCAGGATGAGTGAGGTATTGCTTAATTTGGTCGAATGCTTCTTGGTAGGCCTCATTTAGAACTTTAGTTGAATCCTTTTGGAGAAGTTTGAAAATGGGTTCACGGATAAAGGTCAGTTGGCTGATGAACTGACTAATGTATTTCAGTTTACCCAAGAATCCTTAGAGTTCCTTCTCCTTCAGAGGTGGTGGCATATTGAGTATGGCTTTCAGTTTCGCAGAGTCTATTTTAATTCCTTTCTCACTAACCTTGAACCCAAGGATTTTCCCCACTTTGACGTTGAAAATGCACTTTTTTGGGTTAAGTCACAGCTGGTATTATCGTAGTTGCTCGAAAAACTTACGGAGGATGGGAATGTGACCTTCCCAAGTCTTGGACTTGATGATCAAGTATCAACATAGACTTCTACTTATTTGTGAATAAGGTCATGCAGGATGGTTGTTGCATCCCTTTCGTAGGTAGGACCAATATTTTTTTTTATCCCGAATGGCATAACAATATAGTAGAAAGTTCTTGGGGGGTGATGAAGGAAGTTTTCTCTTTTTGGTTAAGGTACATCTTAATCCGGTTATAAATCCATTGTAAAATGATTTATGGGCGTGGTTGTCCATATTGTGCACAATCATGTCGATGTTTAGCAATGGGAAATTATCTTTCGGTGTTTCTTTGCTCAAATCATGATTGTCGATGCACATGCGGACTTTTCCTCTCGACTTTGGTATGGGGATGATATTAGCAATCCATATAGGGTATTAGACCACACGAATGAAATCCACGTTCAACTATTTGACCATTTCATCTTTGACTTTGAGTGACCATTCCGTTCGGAGTGTTATTAACTTTTCTTGACTGATTTGCAATTTAGGAATGTCGGGATCTCATGCCGAGTTATTTTCGGATTAATACTAGACATGTCATCATCAAGAAGTCCATGAATTCTTTCAACATCTCTTTAAATTGTTCACACTTCATCTTATTAAGGGTTGACCCTATCCTAATCTCGCGCTGATGGATAGTAGAACCGAAGTTAAGAGCAACAATGTCGTCATCATTACTTTTAACATGATTATGTTGTTTATTATTTTCTTATTGAGATATATTAAGCAGTTTTCATTTATAAAATCATCACCATCAAAAGTTTAATTAGAATCAATGCAATTAACGTAAGGCATGACATGATACTCAAAATCCTCATTTATTTCATTTTCAGGGATAATAATGTTTAGAACCTTGTCAAAAGAGGTCTCAGTTACATTTACATTAGGAAAAGGAGAAATAAAAATAAGTGCAGAGATTGAATAGGATAAATAGCAGGGTTGGGCTGATCTTGAACAGTCAAGATTGGGATGGCATGATAATTTAGGAGAGGGATATCAACAGTTGTGATATGGACGAACGTGTCCGATAGTGCAACATCTAAGAGGATTATGAAAAGACTCAGCTCGAGTGTCTGATGGTCAAAGGATTCCTTATAATTGCTTCTTTCAGAGTTCTCATTAATTTCCATAGGTTTCTCAGCCAAAGGTTGCACTTTATGTTTCAAGTCTTCATCCCAAATGAGAAATTTTTTTCTGTCATATTAGTCATCTGAGCTTTTAAAATCTTCACCCTAACCATTAGGGATGATATTTTCCTGCTAGGAGTGGTCAATTATCTCTACAACCTCGACAGCTTCATCATACACATCTTCCCACTCAGCAGGGAAGTGTAAAAGTTAAGAGATCAAGTGTCCCTAAAGTTTCAAAGAAGTGAGTAACTTAGAGATGCCACAAACTTCCCTTGTATGGCGAAACACATTCATCCATGATCTATATAATGTCATCTAGGTCGAGTTACTCAACGAGTACTACCATATCATCTAACTCTTGAGCCCAGTTCTGGGCTTCCATGAATAAGCCATTGAATATCGGCAAGTAGATTGACATGTTGGTGGGCAGTTTCACTGCAAACCTTTAGAGTTGGTCTAGCACAATAGATTATTCCATGCCTCCACCTCTGATCGGGTGCAAATGACTATACATGCCCTTATAAGGAGTGATATGCTTGATCAGTAAGGCATGTAGAATGTAGGAGAATGGAAGGGCAAACCCTAAGAGTTTTAATTGAGACTGTGGAGATGATATGTGCTTTGACATGAACACTTTGGTTAAAAGGGTCAAACATGGTTTCTTTCTAAGAAGATAGCATTTGTTCTGGTTCCATGTACTGAAAGAGGGTTATGAGTGGTTATGGGCTTGGGATTATCTGGCAGGGTGATGATACCCCGATCTATTAACCCTTGGATCACAATTATAAGATGGAAGCATTGGTTGGAGTTGTGGCCTGAGACTTGGTGAATGTCCAAGTGGGCATCGGGCTTGAAGTTTTTAGGGATTGTGTTTGGTAATGGTCAAGGTTCCATTGGTTTGATGAGATTTTGAGCTAGTAGTTCCTGGTAAACATTAAACAGGGGGCATGAAGCTCAATGTATTCTTTTCTGGCAGGATTTTGGCAAATTTTTAGCTCCCAAGAAGTAGTGGGTTGTGATATGTTCTTGATGGTTGAGACTGAGGAATTATCTAGCTTCTCATACTTCTTCGATGTAAATGTTCTAGTCATCCTCTTTGGTTCAGATTCCACTTTGGTGATACTTTCTTCGATTTCTGCACCAATTTCTCAGAGTGCTCAAAAATGCATTTAGTACTATCTTCTAATAGATGGTCGGATATAGGACATGAAGTTTTTCTTCACAATGCTCCCTTATTCCTCCTCTGAGGGCCTGTTGGTCATAATGGCGTCTTTCTCTCTCAAGCTTCCAATAAAGCTACTGACTGATTCTCAAGGGTTTTTTCTCGAACAACTCTAGGTCTCTATGTATAACATCTAACTTTTCGTTGTATTTGTAATGATATATGAATTCTTGGGCTATATATTAACAACTACGTATTTTAGATTATTTGAGAGACAAGAACCATCGAAGGTCACTTTCTTTCAAGGTATGCTGAAACATATAGGCCATTATCCCCTCTGAGGCACCATGAAGGGTCATGGCTCAGTGATAGCTTCGTAGGTGAACAATTATTGGCTCGATGCCCATGAAATTGTCGATGTCCAACATCTTCAAATTCTCTTATAATTTGGCCTCAAGTAGGGGGACATGCAGGTATAATCCATGTAGTTTCCGTATATCTTAACTTGATCAAAGTTCTTTGATAACTGTTTGAGATGTTCTTTGACCTTGTTTAATTCTTCTTCTTTAGGATTCATAGGTTTTGGAAGATTGGCCCCTCGCTGGGCAAGGTTCAGAATTAGGAGTTTAGAAGGTCGCGACCCATTTGTAGGTGGAGCACCCAGGACATGCGAGTATTCTTCTGGGACCCAAACAGGCCCGAGGGTAGGCAGACCCATAGCATAAAGAAAGAGGATTCCAGGTTCATGATCTTTAAGAATCTGGTCTCGATATCATTACATATCTTGGACTTCATTTGGAAGGTTATCAATATTGGCACTAGGTTGGTCTAGAATAGCCATCAGATCTGGCTGGACATTCGGTGCTTGATCGGTACCCTCTATGGGTAGCTTGTGGACGTAGATCCCAAATTCAGTTCATGTAAATGAAGAAGCAGTGGAGCTTTAGGGCGATTTAACGAAAGATCAAAGCCAATAGAGAGCCAGGCTAAAGTCGGCTATATGATCGACTTGGGAGGTAAAAAGGATTTTGGGTTTATTTTTAGAAGAAAAGGGTGAATTTTTGGTATTTTAAAAAAAGGGGAAAATATTTTTGGCTTTCAAAAATAAGGGAAAGAGGAGAGGAATCTCAATATATTTGTTATCATTATTAGGATTTCACTTGTACTATGTTTTCCTAAATTCTAGAAAAATGTCGGACAGGACCCGAGCCTAGGGAAAAATAAGGTTTAAAAATATAATGCACATTTTGACTTGTTTCCACGATCACAGACAGTGTCCTATTTTAAAAGTTGCAAAATAGCGCAAAAATTCGGGTGGTATTCCGACCCAAAATTATGGAAGAGTTTCACATGATAATCATTAAACTAATAATGAGTTACCTAAGCCTAACGACTATATTATGTTTATGAATTTGGTGGGATAGTGGAAGGGTTCCCCTTTTTGGCTTGACATCAATGACACACCTATTGCCTATAAGGGCAATCATTCATCAGTACATGTGGACAAGCCATTTGATAGAATTGAATGTATGTGAATTGCCTCTTGATATACCTCATGGGGATGGTACGTTTGAAAGAAAATTATATATACTCTACATATGTGAACGAGTTCCTACTATATACCTCCCGTCATGAGTTAGGTCAAGCGGTATGATGTGGGGGTAATTGATCGATATATGTAAATGGTACGAGGACAATGGAAGGTAAGAGACATATCTCATAGTTTAATCATGCCCTAGTGAAGACGAGACCCATCACAAAATGACCCCCCAGTATAGGACAAAATTTTTGCCAATATTTCCATGCTTTTGTGATTTAGTATGCAAAATGCATGAGTCGTAACTAGTATCCTACGAGGATTAGTACTAGTAATGAGGGGGAATATAAAAATATCATGAAAAATAAATCTAGCATAGACCATGAAGACTACATTAAGCATGGTGATAGGGAAGCATATGAATATACAATCAAATGAGATGTGTAAGGTGAGAGAGTGACATGGGATTAGTTCGAGTGATCATGTGAACATATACAAGGGAATGTGTGTGCTAGTAAGACCAAGCATGGATCATCTACAAATGGTGTGTGATATGTGTAAGTGAGCACGAAGATATATACAAGTGAGGGAAGTTTGGGTTTTTACCAGTGAAACTAAGTATGGATATTCTACAAGTGGTGTGTGTAGCATCCAGGTAGATGTGAAACTATATACAAGTGTAAGTGTGTGAAGTGAGCATGGAGAATATATATGAGTGTGTGAAGTGATCATGTACAAGTGAGTGAAAAGTGATATATGTATGAGGAGAAAGCATGGTAGAGATAAGAATGCGATAGGCGTATAAAATGTAAGTAAATGGGTAAAGGGAACATATAAATTGGAGCATATGCACACATGTAGAAAATTAGTAGAGCAAAGAATAACACCCATGCGTAAGTAGAGTCTAGTCCTTTAAGAAAATCCCCAGCGGAGTCGCCACTATGGTCATTCGTGATCGGATTCCCTCCTTCGTGCGCAGACACGAGTGTTAGTCATCACGAAATGTAGGTGTAACACTAAGAGATAGAGTCTCCAGCCTATTTTTCTCAATATAGCTAAAATATTGTAACCATTTGGAGAGAATGACATCAAGGTCAAACTGATGCATACGAAATCAAGTAGTTCGAGGATCCTGGGACTAAGTTACGGAATGGAAAGGTGTTAGGAACCCATTACACCCTTTCGGTCTCTCATGGAGTAATGTTAATTTTCTCATTTTAGACTCCGTGATGTGTGTGCACATGTCTATAATATAAATGATGGGAAAATGGAATCATCAACCTTGCATCATGGAAGGGATGATGTGGATTAATCCACAGGAGTGTTCTCGGAGATAATGATAACAAAAATATGATGTATGTGCTCATCGAATCATAAATCGCTATGAAAAGACAAATGTGCATGTCGGGCAAGACACAAGTATGTAGGAGTATAAACCTCACAAAAATATAAAATAAGATATAAAGTAAACATATAGTCGTCAAAAGCGAGTACTCGAATATCGATATTGGTCCAAGATGCCTACATAGCCGAAGGGGCATCAAAGTCCACATAGTTCGAACATAGCATAGGGGTGGGGTTCAACCCATAAATCCAAATGTGGTACTCCTCTTATGTGTGAATAGAGAATATGTGTTTTAAGAGTGAAAGTGTGAAATGAAAATCCCACTTCTGAAATTTATGGCTAAACCCTCTTTTTTTGGGGGGAGGGGGGGGGGGATAGATTATGTTCAATATTACTAATAACGAGAAGACATTAGTTGATATGATATGATATGATATAATAAAACAAAGACCAAATATAGAAATACGATGACTAATGTTATAATAAATCAACTAGAGAAAGCGTTGGAGAAATGGACCTCCTTATGAATGCTTGTTGCTGACTTTGGTGATGTAAATATGCTAAATATGGAGTGGTATGAATAAGTGGGGTGAATTACCAAGTGAGGTAAGGAAATGAGGAAAGAGAATGTGGGAAAATGGGCTATTTGGAAAACATAAAGGCTACGAATTCGACGAGAATGTTTTCTGAGTTTCTAAGAAGGGTCTCTTGGGTCCTTCTGAAGGTGATGTTATGGCTCCTTTTATAAGGTCAAGGGATTGTTGATCATCATGGACCCTGTCCTTACTATCAACATAGGGCCTGATTTTATGGGCAAGGAAAAGTACACCATGCCGATAGGCAGGATGTGTGGGGTGCCTATATGAAGTTTATAGCGAATTTTTTCAAAAAATAGGCACAAAATGCAAACTGTAAGTTCCAGCTACTCACGACCAAGACCGTTGGAAAGTGCATTTAGTGACCTTTAAGAATCCATTGAGCCACTCCCAGGTATAGGAGTTGAACGAAGTCAAACAGGGCTTAAAAGCACCCACTAGTCTCTCAACGGGAGGTTTTCAGAGGAAAGAGATCGTTAATCCAATTAGTAAGTCCAGTTCGTGCATGGGGTGGATTATTGATAAGGGAATTCAGTGCCCTTAGAGATTTCATTAAGGTTCACTTGTTATGGAGAGTTGACAAAGGCCAAATGAGGCCCGAGAGAGCACGATTATCCTTTAGAGTAAAATGAATCATTTGTTCAAAACATGAGGCCAATTCGCACACGAGATGAATCATTGGAAATGGAATTCAGATCCCTTCATGTATTCATTGAGCTTCGGTCAAGTTGGAGAGCTGACTGGAGTCAAATAAGGCTCGGGTGCACCCAGTAGCCTCCATATCAGTATTTGAAGTAAAATAGATAGTTCATCTGAACCGTAAGGCCCATTCACACATGGAATGGACCATTGGAAAAGGACTTCATATCCTTTTGAATATTCATTGAGATTTTCTCAAGATGGAGAGTTTACTAGAGTTAAATGGGGATCGGTAGCGCCCGATGGCCTCTTGATCGATACTCGGAGTAAAATGGATCATTTGTCTTAATCGTAAGGTCGATTCATTCACAAGATGGACTGTTCGAAATAGAATTCAGAGCTATTCAGAGATTTCATTAAGCTTCCCTTAAGATGGAGAGTTGATCAGAGTCAAATGCGGTTTGGGAGAGCCTAGTAGCCTCTCAATCGGTACTCGAAATATAACTTAGGGTATATGGTGAATAAGTGAGTGTTGGAACCTAAGGATGTACTTATGGGGGGTCCTAGGATGGGGTGTCTACAGGTTCCATAAAATAGTATTTTATATATACTTTTCTTGTATAATCTTATAATTCCAATATCCAAGTGATTATTCCCCACTCGGATACAAAGAGATGGGCTATGCACAAACACGCAAATAAAAGAACGAAGTACTATGCATATAACAATATAAGATCACTCATGCATACTTGGCAAAGTTATAGGCCATACCACTCATATAAACTTAAATTAATAACAAAAGGAAAATTACCACGCCTTCCTGCCTGTTGTATAGACTCCATACCCAAGGCTATATGAAAGGTTAGTCCCACTTACCCCACTCAGGATACAAGTATGTTAATAATAGGTTTAGGGAAAATAATACCATATTAACCCCGTCAGAATCATCGGGGTTCCAGTGGGATCAACATTGTATGCAACCAATAAAAATCCCTCTTATTACATCCCTTATGAGTACACACACCCTATGTAAGCTTACACCTAAATCAAATATAATCAATCAATCTTACTCTAAAGATTTCTTAAAATAGCAAATTAAATCTCATTCTAATTATCTGTAACTATTTAAGAATTAATTTCCCAAGTTTAGCAAAGTTGTTCGAATGAAATCCCTAACTCGTTCTAATGAAAACCCCTATCTCATTAGAACAAAATCCCTAACTCGTTAAAACAGATCCACGTCCTTCAAACTAAAATCCAAACTAGTTCAAATTCAAAAGACTTATAAATCAAATAAGAAACCTATCTCATTTGAATGAAATCCTAAAGTCATTGGAACAAGATCATGTATATGTCTTCTTCCCTAATTTAAAAACTCAAATACTAAATTTAAAGACTCTAAACAACATAATACCCATTCTTCGTCAAGCATAACATATTTAACAACATTAGTAACCCATATTAACAAGGTTTAGGAGATTATAACTACAATTCATGACTCGATTTTGGATTATATGATTTGAATCCTAAGTTAATAGTTTACGCTAGGTTTACCAAATTCCTTATCACATTCAATTCACTAAGTAATTAGACATGAAGGTTTTTACAAGTTATAATTACTGTAATTGATATCTAAAGTTATTACAATAATATGACATGATTTTTTTATTCAATTAAGGGATTTAACATCAAACAACCCTGGTTCATCAAAATATGATTAAGTCTTAAAAAAATAATCAATTGAATTGTAGAAATTAGGTTTTAATATGATTAAAATCATATTATTATATTAATTAAGTTCCGATTTTAATTTTTTACAACTACCATAACACAAATTGAATAAATTTTTTTGTAAGAGTAGACTTACATATGACTGATAATATGAATGGAGTCCTAAAGCCTCAAGTTTTTCAACTTATGTTGCCTTTTCAACCTACTTAACTACTAGCGTTTGTCTCTAATGTGTTATTAGTTTTTTAGGTTTTAGAAAATAAATAATTAATGGATCTAATCTCAAAATTAATCCTAGGCCCAAAATTGCCTTCGCCAAATGATCCCAAAACATGCTCTAAATCTCCCGAAACATGATCCAAACCATATACTAACCCAACAGACTTAAACTCCACAATTTTAAGTAAAAATTGACTTTCTAAGTGTCTCAAAAGTCAATCAAAAAGAAAATATATTTTAACAAATTGATTATTTCAATAAGTCAATTTATCATCCGATACGAGTCGATTAAGTTAAAACATAGTTATTAATCTGTAAAGTGTGGCTAGAAATTGTAAGAAACTACTTAAAGGTAGGCAGAACCCGATAATGAGGGAATAATCCAAACAAATAAACCACCAACACCTACTCCCTGACCATTCCATATTCGCCCATGATACCAAGTCATTTAAAGTATTTATTTAGTCCATTACCATGTAGTTTGTCGATATCTAAAGAGTGTGAGTTCATGTAACACAATATGAATCATATAACAATATATAAAAATATACTAAGCGAAATGTCACATGTACTGGAAGGAAAATAAATAATCAACTACACAATTTAAATAAATGCACAAAAAATATGGGGTATTACAGCTAATGTGTATGGAGGGTCTTGTGTTAGTTGGCTATTGATAATATATATGTGCAAGACATAGGCTATCTGAATACATTAATGGGAATTTATTTGTGTGTCATGGTATGTGCAAGGTCTAGTGTTGGGTCACTACTTTTGTATAGGAAGGACTTAGGTTGTCTGACTATAGTGACGAGATAAGTTATGTGAGCGCATCACGGTATGTGTAGGGTCACACTTTGGGAGTATATTGCTATACTGATGTGGGTGTTAGTATTATTATGATGATGTAGTTGGTACACCATGGTATGTGTGGGGTCATGTGGGAGGTCGACTAGCTATAATGGTGTAACTATAAAAGATAATTAATTTTAATGAGATATGAAAGTTGAAAATTTATTTATTCTCTATTTAAATGTTTTAATCTTAATTATAAGAATCTACAATGCTATTTACTTCATTTAGTACTTTTGATATGGCTCATGTAACATTATTTGGGATCACGTACCTTATATTCTTTCGATGGGTCTGACCCATCGTTATGGACTAACATATAAGGTTAGGTTGCTAGAGTTCTGGGGAGTTGGAGTAGCACGGGTTGCAACTAAAAAATTTTAAAAAAAATTACTGGCTTATTAAGTGTTAGAATATTTCATTTATCGGACATATAGGAGTTTATATTGTAGTTCAAGAAAATATACTTGACAATCCTTCTGTGTATATATGCTTGATTTCCTTACATGCCACTATCCTCCTTTGAGCCATCTTTCATTTCATATCTCATTTACTCAAAGGCTTTAGTGGATTTTTAGACATTTTCGAATCTTTCCACATTTCTTGCACTAGTTCTTATCTTCAAAATGTTATATTTTAAAAACGTGTGTAAATGATGCCTTTTGGTTCGATTTTTTTGAAAGGTTAATTATATTCTACCCAAAACTATGTTCACGGTTGAAAAATGACCCCGTGCGCGTGGATATGGCAGTGACTTAGCTTTTGACCATTTTTAATAATTGTATGCATGGTTAAAAAGTCATTTGTGCGCACAAACTTCGGAGAAGCAGGAAAACTATTTTTTTTCTATGAAAGATAATTTTGGCTCGACTTTTCAATTAGAACTCTTACTTTTCTTTGATGAAATTTTTAGATCTAAGAGATTATCATTCTCTTTCTAGAAACTCTAGGTGATTTTTTTTTCTTCACTTCAAATTGAAATATTTGTTGAGATATTTTTGAGTGATTCATTAAATCAACCATCAAAAATCCTATCCTTTCTCATTTGACACTAATGATCTTAAGTTTAAAGGTCAACAAGGTGGAATATAAAATGAATTGAAGATGCTAGCTTAAAATTGGATGCGTGGAAGCTAATTGGAGTGTATTCTCCTCTCTATATAGATGAGATTTGGTGAGACCAGTTAGATTTGGTTGAGTATTAAGGATTGGGCAGTGTGAGAAATTGTAAGGGAACTAAAGCTGGGTAAATGGATGATATCTTTCAACATATTCATTTTTCTAGTGGATTAGTTATAGCATACACAGGTTTTTTCCCTTAGGTAGGGGTTTCCCTCATAGGTCTTGGTGTTGTGCTCACTTTCACATTTACTTGCATTCATAACACACAACATCACATAATTTTAGATTAATGATTTATTTAGGTTACAAAATACTTAGAATAACTCAAGTTAAAAATGAAAAGCATCGTTCAATATTTGATAATTTTGATTCTTCTTATACTCAATTTAACATTACTTTTGTGAAGCAAAAAAATTAACACATGAAACAATAAGAGTGGTTTGATACTCTTTGAATGTGAATGAGAACATCAAGATTAGAGGAAAAATATGTTTGATTCCCAAAGTGTTTTAAACAAAAAAAATGACCAAAATTATTTCAAGGGTCATTATTCTTAAAATGGCCATGAAATTTGAAAACAGCTTCCCAACAACAAAATTGCACATATTGTCACAGAAAGGCCCATTTGAGGAAATTTCGATACAAGTTGTTTAACAACCAATGAAAGCTGAGAAGTGTTCCTTGTTATCATTCAAAGGTGGTTCATCGTCAAGCTTATGTCTGCACTCATTGTCATATAACCGAAAACCTTAAATATTTTTGTTTAATTCTTAGATATTCTCACTTTCACGTGACCTTGATCACTTTTATTCTTTAAAACAAGAATTAAATGTGCTTTTTACCAAAGTGAATGATTTCACTATAGATTGTGATTGGGAGTTTTTGAGGTAAACATTTTAAATAGAAATATCGCGTTTAGACCATATGGAGATTCTCTTGAGAGAAGCATACCTTATGTTCCTCCTCATAAGCGTGGAGATGTTTTTTTGTGAGGGACGTATATTTTGTGAAAATAATTTTTTTTATAATGGAGGCAATGCGAATTTTAAGCCTAAAGTTATTTAGAGAGTTCTCACTGAACCCAAGAAACTCATTTCAAGGGTTATATGTAGAAAGAAAAGTGGGTTGGTTTTTGGTATGTTTCTTTTCACCTTTATGAAAGAGTGATCCTCTTGTGTTCCTCCACATCTCAATAGTTCTGAAGAGGTTCCTCCATACAGATTACTTTCTAGGTGCTTTTTATAGATAGGATCATCTTGTCTCATGTTCCATATCTTGTCCTAGGCTATGTTTTAGGGATTAGCTGTGTTTGAGGATTCAATTTGTGTGCCATTTGTTTTCTTACTCAGTTTGGAGTCTCATTGTTCCTAGTTAGGTGGGAATTTTTACATATCTTTTTAGGATTTGCCGTGTAATATGTTGCATTTTTTTATATAAATCATTTTTGTGTCTTTCTTTGTTCTTGTCTCTTTATTTTTTTTTAAATCCAAAAATATTTAAGTTACTTGGTTTTTATATGAAAGTGTGTTTTTAATCATGTGTGATTTACTTATATCATATTTTTTCATGTATATGATTTTGTACATACTTTGGTTTACTTTTGTTAAGTGCATGAAATGTACAAAAAGACTTTTTTTCTTTATTTTTTATGTGCTCTTAACCATAATATATATTAATGGATAAATCTTCTTAAGAAAAGAGAATTTGATATTTTTTTCATGTGTTTATGTGATTCATGTAAAAGATATCTTAAAAATACCATAAAAATAATTTTTACAAGTGCATTGTGGATTCTTATCTTGTATCTCATGTACATCGTACTATCACACTTGTTTTGGTAGTTTATAGAGAGACTTATTATGATAATTGATCTTAAATTCTTTTCTATTATTATAATATGTTTAACTTGTTAAATATTCATGGTACACTTTTATGAGTTTTAGTATTATATATATTCATATTTTTTGGGATTTAAAAAAGATATTTTATATCTATTAATAAGGGATACATTAGAGTGATAATGCCGAAATTGAATTTAGGTATCATTAAAGTGTGTATGAAAAAACAATCCATGAAAAAAATTCTACATGTTATGTAAAAGCCAATATCCATGTACTAACAGAATGATAAGGATAAAAACATATAGGGGATAAATTATTTTAGTTGAAATGTTTATTTAGTTTGGCATTAAATGATTCAATTCAACATGTGCTTGAGTGAGTTTATGAAGTGGATGAATACTTCCTTCATAGTTCATAATATGATTATATGGTTTTGAATGCTGGTTCTATTATTGATTGAATTAGTGTTATTTAAAACATTTGTGATTCATTTTGTTCTCTTGCACATACACGCTAATATGTCCAACATCATATGTTAATTTGAGGTTTATATGAATTAAGATGATTGTCATATTATTTTGCATAAATTTTGCATGTTTAATCAACTTCATGGGTTTTAATGCTAAATGAGAGTAAAAAGTTGATATTTAGGTTTTGGTGAGAAAAAAAGGCAAGCCCTGTATTTAGTGAAATGCGCGACACGTGTATAGAAGTAATATAAGATGATTGATTAGTCACGAATACTTCATTTAAAGCCCCATATATTTATGCATTCTAGCATTCTCGCATGCACGAATCTTGAGACTTATGATCCCGAATTGGATAACCTCTATTTTCATTGTATATATTTTGTGCAAGGTTTATTTGAGGTTTTATTGGTGTTGGGAATGCTAGGCATGAAGTCTTTTTGATTTTTGAGAATGTTTCGTCTACAAACAAAACTTTGGGAGAATTTTAGGAAATTCATCACTTGGGCTTCGGGCCTAAGATCTACACAAAAGTTGAATCTATTCAACTTATGTTAGCATGTCCACTGATGGTAAATGGTTACGATTCGTAATGAAGAAGTTACAGAAGTTTTCGCAAGATGATCTATGTGAAAAGTAAGGTAGCAAGGGCTTCTCAATCTCATTGATTTACCGAATTAATTAGGGCTTTATCCAAATTGATTTGGACCCTGGAAGACTCGAATTAATTCTGATATGAATCGATGTGGAACTTATCCGAATCGATTTGGTCCCATTTTTTATATTTGATTCTTTATTCACAAGTTTGGTAATTCTCATGTTGTATATGTATAGTTTTCCCTTCCATTTTATTAGGGACTTAGTTTTTATTTTAGAGAAGATAATATTGAAGAGAATTTACTCCCTTCTCTAACCTAGGTTAACATTCAAAGATCTCTTTTTCTCTATTGTCTTCCATTAAAGAGGTAATAGTTGTTGGCTAATAGTTGTTATAAAGTTGAAATTTGTATTTATTGAATGACCTTAGGTAGATATCTCTCTTAAATGATGTTTTCTTTATTGTTAAATCTTGTTTTTTATTTTGTATCTCATGTTTTCCATGAATAGGTAATTCTTACAAGTTAGGTATCATAATCCCACCATGGATTATTGCAATTCAAAGTTAGGGATTAATTTATATTCACTGAAATTGAAACTCATATGTTAATATTGCAATATCATACTCTATTAACTTCCCTATTATGCAATGGTAGTATTTGAAGCTTTAGAACAAACTCAACCCATTTGTATATATAACTAATAAAAATTTAATTTTCCATTGTTTAGTTTGATCTCCACATGGTTCATGTTTCGACTTAATTGACTAGGATTTATTAGAATTGAATTGTATTGGATTATATCATTTTCTCACCAAGTCCAAGGTGGAAGAATGATCTTGAATATTTTTTCTCTTTCAGATTGCAAGTTTCCTAGTTCGTTTTTATCATAATTATATTGTTTTATTAATTCATATTTATTTTATTGCATGCTAAGATATTTTTTAGTTTTACTTCACCACTCCCATTATAATAATATTTTTCACTTTAATTTTATGGTGTATAGTAACTTTATATAACCAGAATTTGTTCTTATCTATGTGTTTAGCCCCTGTGGAAATTGATCCCGGACTTATCCAGTTATTACTTATTACAATTGACTTAGACTTCAATCAAGAATAGATTTTCGAGCATCAATTTTTTAGATCCATTGTCGGGGATTGGGAATAAAGTTCACGTTATACGACATTTCTATGTAGAGTTTGGTTCCCTGGGGTCACTCTGACAACACAATTTCTAAAACCTATCCAAAAATCTCATAAAAGTATTACATAAAATAACAATTACCAAAATAATGTAGTGGAATATCTTTTGTCAAGTGAGCATTTTGACTACAGGAAATCATCTCCTATTCCTTCCATATTCTCACATTTCCAAGCCAACTCCAATTCGGTCACCATGGGTGAGAATTTAGTCGAGCATGATAGTTGGGAAGACGTCGAAATACCATATGAGCCTATTATAACACCCCATAATTTTGAGGATTTAGTATTTAATTATTTTTGGGAGAAATAAAAATATTTAAATTGGAGAAACTTAAATTTATGAATTGGAGAATTTATATGAGTGGGAAGAATTATTTATATTTGACGACTTTAAGTTAAATTGTCTGAATTAATGTGTGTCGCATTTTTGAGGTCAAAATTGGAGAATGTTATAGAGTATTTCGGATGACGATTTTGAGTGCGTGGTTGAGTTCGAATGGGTTGAGATAGTCGAAAAAGAGTGCTCGGGGGTAGTAATCGGATCTCGGGGTATTTTTGGTCATAACCTGGCCCACACGGGGTGATTCAGGCCATTTTAATTAGGCCCATGTGGCCAAAAATGGGATTAAGGGTTTTAAACCTAATTGGGGAAATGTTGAATGGCAGTTAACACAACTCTAAACATAGGGCTTGAGAGGGAATTTGGAGAAAGCAAATCAAGAGCCAATTGGAAATCTTTTGGAGTCAAATTAAGGGACAAAATTGAGTGTTCGTCATCAACACCTTCTCTACACCAACAGATCAGACTCTACGAACAATTCCAGGCAAGTGGTAAACTGTTATGATTCTTAAATTGATGATTGTCAGTTCATACTATAGTAGGTGTAAACAAAAATTTATTATGGGTGGGTATTCATGTAAAAATTGGGTTTTTGGTAATTGATATACTTTAATGGGATTATGGGTGAAATTTATTATGTTTATGATTCTGGAATGTAGAGGAATGAACCATATGTTAAAACTAGTAAGAATCGATGGTTAATTTATATTAATAAGAATGAAAATCGTATTGGAGATTTGAAACCCGAATAAAACCCAAATCGGGAAAACGTTGGAATTAATGGAAATTAGTTGATGAATTAAGGTTTCTAGGATGTTTAGACCCTTTTCTTATGTGGAGATAATGTTGGTTGTGATTGGGTAAGGGTTTGGAGTGAAAACAAATGCTTGAGGGTTCATTAATGGCTGAAACATCTAGTCGAAGAAGACGAATACCTGTTAGATCGATCGATCGACCCAGGGGATCGATCGATCGATGGTCCCAGAATTTTGATAGTTCGGCCAGTTTTATACATAAATGGAAATTAATTTAAGATTTAATTTCCATGCATTGTTTAATGTTAAATAATCATGAAGAACATATTCCTAACAATTATAGGGAAAAGTAATTGGAGTTAGGGAGGATTCACGTGAGGCACTTTATGGATAGATTCGGGGAATTAGATTCCAAATTAATTATATACGGATTGAGTGAGCAAGTTCAGGTATATTGGTTGAGCGACGCCCAGGTGTTAAATTAATTATGGAGATAAACAAATTAATTTTAAGTCGGAATATAGACTCAGGAAATATTAAGTTATGGGCAAAATGAGCGAGTCCGGATATGTTGTTTGAGTGACACACGGTAATAAATTAATTAATGTGTAAATTAATTAAATTAGAGTCGAATCATAGATTCGGGTAAATATTATATAAATTAATGTGCAGAGTATTTATATTAGAGTCAGACCATAGACTCGGGGGAAATACTATATTAATTGTCGTGTGAATTAAATAAATTAGAGTCGGACCATAGACTCGGGAAGGTGATAAATTAATAAGTGAGAAAATTAATAAAGTTGAGTCGGGCCAGAGCCTCGGGAAATTACAGGCTAGTGTTAGGGGATTTTGAGTACGCGATAAAGCCAGGGTTTATATTATTTATATACGGTGTAGTGATCGTTTATATATATATATATATGTGTATGTATTGTTTGTGCTATTAAATATCAGTGACTAGATATTTATTTAATCTATATACTCTAGTGCTATCAAGGGAGGTTGCCCGATATGAGTGAATCCCCTAGCTTGAGGAGTAGGGTGAGTATATCCTCAGGTCATAGCGTCCGGTATATGGGTGAGGGGCTTATCTCACTTTCGGGGAAGGAATATGACCGCCTCCACTACATTTATATTTTGGTCCAGGTTGGTGAGCGATTCGAACTCGGGTAACTAGGTTATCTGAGCACACCTAGTGAGATCGAACTTTAGAGGGAATCATCGAGTGAGGGTATACTCGGAGGGATTTGGCGACTTTAAGTTAAATTGTCCGAATTAATGTGTGTCGCATTTTTGTGGTCAAAATTGGAAAATATTATAAAGTATTTCGAATGACGATTCTGAGTGCTCGATTGAGTCCGGATGGGATGAGATAGTCGAAAAAGAGTGCTCGGGGGTAGCAATCGGGTCTCGGGGAATTTTTGGCAATAACCACGCCCACACGGGGTGATTCAGGCCATTTTAATTAGGCCCATGAGGCCAAAAATGGGATTAAGGGTTTTAAACCTAATTGGGGAAATGTTGAACGACAGTTAACACAACTCTAAACCTAGGGCTTGAGAGGGAATTTGGGGAAAGCAAATCAAGAGCCAATTGGAAATCTTTTGGAGTCAAATTAAGGGACAAAACTGAGTGTTCGTCATCAACACCTTTTCTACACCAACGGATCAGACTCTACGAACAATTCCAGGAAAGTGGTTAACTATTGCTATTCTTCAATTGATGATAGTCAATTCATACTATGGTAGGTGTAAACCAAAATTCATTTTGGGTGGGTATTCATGTAAAAATTGGGTTTTTGGTAATTGATATACTTTAATGGGATTAAGGGTGAAATTTATTGTGTTTATGATTCTGGAATGTAGAGGTATGAATCGTATGTTAAAACTAGTAAGAATCAATGGTTAATTTCTGTTAATAGGAATGAAAATCGTATTGGAGATTTAAAACCCGGATAAAACCCAAATCGAGAAAACGTTGGAATTAATGGAAATTAGTTGATGAATTAAGGACTCTAGGATGTTTAGACCCTTTTCTTATGAGGAGATAATGTTGGTTGTGATTGGTTAAGGGTTTGGAATGAAAGCAAAAGGCTTGAGGGTTCATCAATGGCTGAAACAGCACGCTGGATAAGACGATTACTTGTTCGATCGATCGATCGACCCAGGGGATTGATCGATCGATCGACCCAGGGGATTGATCGATCGATGGTCCCAGAATTTTGGAAGTTCGGCCAGTTTTATATATAAATGGAAATTAATTTAAGATTTAATTTCCATGCTTTGTTTAATGTTAAATAATTATGAAGTACATATTCCTAACAGTTATAGGGAAAAGTAATTGGAGTTAGGGAGGATTCATGTGAGGCACTTTATGGATAGATTAAGGGAATTAGATTTGAAATTAGTTTTATACGGATTGAGTGAGCAAGTCCAGGTATATTGGTTGACTGACGCCAAGGTGTTAAATTAAATATGGAGATAAACAAATTAATTTGGAGTCGGAATATAGACTCGGGAAATATTAAGTTATGGGCCAAGTGAGCGAGTTCGGGTATGTTGTTTGAGTGACACACGGTAATAAATTAATTAATATGTAAATTAATTAAATTAGAGTCAAGTCATAGATTGGGGTAAATATTATATAAATTAATGTGAAGAGTATTTATATTAGAGTCGGATCGTAGACTCGGGGGGAATATTATATTAATCGACGTGTGAATTAAATAAATTGGAGTCGGACCATAGACTCGGGAAGGTGATAAATTAATAAGTGAGAAAATTAATAAAGTTGAGTCGGGCTAGAGACTCGGGAAATTACAGGCTAGTGTTACGGGTTTTTGAGTATGCGGTAAATCTGGGGTTTATATTATTTATATATGGTGTAGTGATAGTATATATATATATATATATTGTGTGTGCTATTAAATATCAGTGACTTGATATTTATTTAATCTATATACTCTAGTGCTATCAAGGAAGGTTGCACGATGTGGGTGAATCCCCTAGCTTGAGGAGTTGGGTGAGTATATCCCCATGTCATAGCGTCCGGTATATGGGTGAGAGGCTTATCTCACTTTCAGGGAAGGAATATGACCCCCTCCACTACGTTTATATTTTGGGCCAGGTTGGTGAGCGATTCCAACTGGGGTAACTAGGTTATGTGAGCACACCTAGTGAGATAGCACTTTAGAGGGAATCATCCGGTGAGGGTATACTCGGAGGGATGGATGTACATATATATATGTGTGGTTGTTCTTAATAGAGGTACGTATATAATGGTAGTAAATATTATATGCGGGAAATAATATAGTGTGTTATGTATCTACTTTATATAGCTTATGCCATGGTTATATGTTATGATTTAAAAGAAATTAATTAAGTTAATTGGTGAGATAAATTATAATCCAGGAATTATTATTCTCAGGTTAGAGTAGTATGGCAAGGGGAGATTATATCAGGCCTAGTTGGATGGGGTAGTACAACTAGGTGGGGTTGAGGTAACCATTAGGTGTGCACATTAGTGGAGGGGTGAGTATCTCCTCAAGGGAGTGCGACACTAACTTAAATATGAAGAGCATTCATGCATTTTAAATTAATACAGTTAATTCACTTGATAAATAGTTTCAAAATGTTTTGGGTTCTAACCCTTGCTATAAAACTATTTTCAAAACCTTTTAGGTGTCCAGCCACAGGGACGCCAGACTTGATATTCTATTCTAGGGACACAGAGCTACGGCATATGTGGATGCTAGCAGGATTTTAGATTAGACGCATCGTTCATTCCTTCCTAGTGTTGGAATCATTTATCAGTTTCAGTTTTCTTAGGGCATGTCACCTAGAATCTTCAGTTACAGTTTTTAGTTATATTTATTCTAGTGTGGGTTGATTGTTGTTGGACTATTTGCTTTGGTGGCCGATGGTTTATTCGGCAATTTTTTTTTATTAATTATTCAGTTGATTTAATTTTAGTTGTGTGAATGGTCTATATTTATTTCCTCATTTACTGTTTTGTTTAATTAAAAAGATAAAATTTGGCACTAACTTTTGGAAAACTAGGTGGTTAGTAAGTTTTAAAAACTTTTCGACAGTGATGCTATGGATGAACCAACTGGGATTCCTGTTTTAATTTGGTATAGGAGTGATCACCCGATATTTTTTTAGGCAGGGTGTCACACCTATGAGAGAGTATCTTAAGTTGGAGAGGACCACATCTCCTTCTCGTATCATTTTCCATTACGATGTTGTGTAATTCCTCTTTCAGAATTGCATGATACAATTATTCCCAACTTTTTACAGCATGGTAAGTGAACATCCATACATACATTTGCGAGAGTTTGAGGATGTGTGGGATACTTCTAGCACCCAAAATTGACCTCTTGGGGGTACATGCCTCAAACTCTTCCTGTTTTTTCTTAAGGACAGGGAAAAAACTTGACTTTGGTCCGTAGCCCCAATTTCTATTGGGAGTTAGCGCAATATGCAACCCCAATTTTTAAAGAAATCCTTCCCCACCCATAGAACTAACACTATCAAAGTAAAACTTTAAACATGCACCTAAGGTAAAAATGAGAACTTTGAGAGATGTTGGGAGAGTTTTAATGATCTCTTGGGTAAGTGTCCCCACCACGTCTTTGAAAAGTCGATACTCATATCCATTTTCCATAATAGGCTTACATATAATTCTAAACAAATGTTGGATACCATGTTCTAAGGGGGATTTTTTGGTTTTGATCCGGACGACGCGGAGGCATAGTTCAAGTATTGTGCTGAAACTACTCAAGCATGGGACATTTCCGAACCAAAATAAGGTTAATGCCTAACCTTCTATTCCCTCCACTTGTACCCAAGGATTCTATCACCTTAAAGATGAGGATGACATGATAATGATGCTTGATAAACTATTAAACAAGGTCGAGGAGTTAGGCTTAAAGAGTTAAGGTACCCCCGTTCCAATGAATTGTTCAAGTGAGGAGTTTCGTGCCATATGCGACATTAATGGTCACCCAACCATGGAGTGTTACATAATGTAGGACTACAAAGTTATCCTCTACGATCAAATCAGTGCTAAGGTGTCTTTCAAAAGGTACCAGAACATTCCTCTTGGACAAGGGTACAAACCTTCTTGGAGTAACCATCCTAGTTTTCAATGTGGATAACCCCCACAAACTCGAAGTACTCCACCCCTAAATTGTCAATCGCTTTACTCACAAACACCTTTCCCTTATCTACAAATTCAAGGCCTTCTTCCTATTCCTCCTTTTGTGCCCCACATAAGAAAATACTCTAGGGCACTTTGAAATAATTCATATAATTGCAAACGATCGTCAATAGCCAAAATGCTCAACAGTTTGTCCTCATTAAGTTTCAAATTGGAAAATTGACCATGACGTTGGATACCTAAGAAAAGGCAAAAGCCCTCAACTAATGCTAAACATGGGAACAAGATAACTCTATAACAACTCTTAGGTGTGTGAAAGTGATTCAAAATCATATTCCACCACTCCTTAAAGAATCTGAGAAAATCTCACTAATGGTCTGATAGGGTAAAGTGATTCCGTAAAATAGTAGTGATAAGTTTCCTATCCAAGAGCTAGAAGAACCAATCTCGTGTCCTACTCTCGCGCCCTACCCTCAAAGTCTTTTCCCATTATGAAGCCCACTAATAATCAATAAATAATTGACAATATTAAACAAGTGAAGATCAATGTTTCTCTCCTTGATACTATCAAGAAAATCCCATCGGATGTAAAATTTCTAAAAGACATGGAACTTTTGAAGAGAAAGAAAATTTATCATAAAAGGTTAGAGTTGACTGGGTAAGTGGGTTCCATTTTCCAACACTACACGATTCCTAAATTGCAGGACCCTGGGTGACCAACAATATCATGTATGATTATGAATTTCTCTATAAATTGATCCCTCCTTAATCTCAGGGCTAGTGTGAACATCTTACCTTATTCGGTCTATCTCCAATTATGCTTAGGTCAGCTTAGCCGAACCAAGATGAGAATCCAATTAGATAACGGTTCCATAAAAAATTCAAGGGGTTTGTTAGAAGATATCGTCGTCCAAATGCAATACCCCGTATTTTTATTGATTTTATTTATTGGGATTGATTGAATTAAATGGGATAATTAATTTAAATACTAGTGAGTCGAGAGTTAGTATTTTCATATTAACAGATGATTATGGACTTATTAAGATTGTCATGAGTTAAAAATACGACAATTTGGAAAATTAAGTTGGGACGCGCGTGTCAGGATCCAATTTAATGGAATTATGAGTAATTTATTTTTATATCATCCGTATGGTTATTTTGAGTACGCCAACGTATCCGAAAGGGTTGAGATAGTCCAAAAATACTAGACGTGGATTTAGTTTGGGTCCCGGGGCATTTTAAGCCTAACCGGCAACCCAGGAGGGTATTTTTGTCATTTTGAATTTTTGAGGAATAGTAACCAATGAATTTTAGGATGATTATATCATCCAACACTTAGGGTCCTTAGGGTTTCACAACCAAATTTCACAAACATCCATTAGAGAGCACTAGGAGGAAGTTTCCAAAGAAGAACCACCACTTAGAGGCTTTTTGCACCACCGTCACCACCACCGAATAGATCGGGAAGAGAGGATTACTCCTATACCATCTGCTCCAAAGGATCGGAATCTCTAATTCAAGGCAAGTGATTTATCTTGCAATGATTTAAGTCATATATTTTACATGATATTTTAGATTTGAAGACAAATTAGGAATAATTATAATGATGTGAAATTAGAGACTAGATTATTGAACTTGGATAGGTTTACATGTACTGGATCTTTTGGAAATATTAAATGAACAAATTTACAAATTAAGAGTTATGAAATAAAGAAATTAAATGAAGATTTATGTTTATTATTGAAGAGATATCGTAGAATTAGGGTTGTAGTAATATTCAAGAATTTTGACCCAAGAAATCGACATTCTATGTTGGTTTGATGAATCTTGAACGTTCAAACTTGTGTAGATATGTTGATTTAATGTATAGTATACTTATTTTGGAGTTTAGGACGTTTTAATGGAGAATTGGAGGTGTAAAAATAGGAATCTCGTAACTATTAAAAGAATTCTGGGCAGATAACTGCTCGATCGATCGATAGACTCAAGAATGTCAATCCACCGCTTGTTCGATCGATGGCCGAATTTCTTCGATCGATCGATCCCTTTGGAAAATGTGATTATTTCCCTTAAATAATTAATTAACTCCTAACCTTCTAAAATCCCTTATTGATGATTGATTGAACATATTGTTACTTAGGGAAGACCAGTAGGGAGGTATTTGAAGCCCGAAAGAAATTAGGTTAGTTTGGGATTTAATGTTAAACTTACGAATGTCCGACGAGTGAGTTACCTTTGGAAGTTGTGAGAACTTGAAAGTGATTCACAAAAAAAACAACATAAGGTTAAAGACTATAGTAAGGGGACCTTAATTACTGAAATAACCTTAGAGAGTAGAGGGAAACTTAGTAACCTTTTGGGTTAGGTGTAAGTACCCGAATTTATACGAAGAGAGTTATCGCGCTAAACTTATTACGTGGAAGAAACGGGATGATACTATGATACATATGAGACTTATGATATAGAGCTGGGATACACCCATATTAATATGATAATTACCTAAGTTTGTGAGTACTTAGTATATGGATTATTTTTGTATATGACATACCTACCATACTTGCTATCACGGGGGGGTGATTTTCGAGAAAGGACCATATTATCTTTGTGTACCTTTGGGAGGATTTAGATTGGTATCTAAAGAACATAGGACTATCAAGACTTATTTGTGAGTTGATAAGTCAGCCAACCATAGGAGCGTAGGTATGTGCGTGACCCATGGGTATGTGAACTATGTTCGCCTCCAATATGTGTGATTTTTATTAAGATGGTTCCTGAGCGATTCAGAACACGTGATCCTTATGTACGTGATGTACCGGGATTCTATAGCAGAGTATGCGTGCAACAGAACTTAGCCTAGGGGTTCCGTATATGTGTATATGTAATGAGAGTGACTTATATATGTACTTGTGACTGGTTCACTGTTACTTAGTAGATTCGAATGACTAAGAGATTAAAATGGGTTAAGAATAATGTGAACTTACCTATTACTAAAGATAAGTAATTTAATTAATGAACATGTGAGTTAAGAATATAATTTATTTTAATAATACGGGTGGCATCTAAAATAAGACCGTATTGATAGGATTAGAATTGACTAGTCCTGGGGTAACATAACTAGATGTAATTTAGAAGATGCGTTAGGCATGCATAATAGTTTGGGGGTGATGATCTCAAGTGAGGGCACGTGATAGCATGTTTAATATATGTGTTGTTTAATATTGTAATTTAAACACTTGCTGTTTTTAAATTATTTTCACCTCGGGCTCTGACCTGTTTGCTTACAAACCTATTTATTTTTGTAAAAACATTTTAGGTGCCTATCCATAGGGACGCCAAGCATAGGAGTTCCATTTTGTTGACGTATTGTAGCTGTTGTGGAAGTTATAAGACCTCGGTATTAGACGCCTCTATATCTACGTTTTCTTCCGCCGGAGCCATTTATATCTGCTAGGGCATGTTGCCCATTTCTATCAGAGATAGTAGTTCAAACATTTATTTCATTTCAGTTGCCATACTTATTTATTTTGTTCAGACTTTGTTTTGGGTTTATTTAGCCTTGCTACTACCTATTGGAGTGTTTACTCCTGATATCATTTATTTCATTATGTTGATTTACCCTTATGAGATTGTTCATGCGATTTTTGAATGATGGTTTAAATTATTTGCTTGATGGTTAATGTAATTAATAAAATTTGACACGTCACTACTTTAAATATTAGGTGGTTAATAATTAATTAAATGTTTTTCGACAGTGACGCTATGAAGTGAACCAACTTGATATTTTATATTAATTTAAATAAAGGAGTAGCTACCCGGTATTTAATTAGTCGGGGTGTCACATCAAATAGATAATTTTTTCTTTTTGGTCGACTTTATGGTTCTTGACACCCATCTAGCGTAATCTCAAGCACTCAAGTCCGTTTCATCCTAGGGTGATCATTCCTTACAATCGCGAATGCTTAGTTAGGAATGAGTAAATGAATTTATCATTTTGAATAATGACATTAGATGTTAATATTTTCAACATTTCGCAAATCTTAAATGAAGAGGATGGATGTATCAAAGAAGCAAATTTTTTAGAGGTGGTGTTAGACGAAAATGAGCAAAGTGTGAGAGAGTATATTTAATGGAGTGTGTTAGATGCATGTTTTTACATGCTTGGAGAGCTAGATGTCCGTGAGAAATCAAGATAGGTGTGGAATTTGTAGGTTATGTTAACACCATGATTCATGACTCGAATGTACTTTGAATAATATCCAAATATGAGTTACCAATCACCATTGTGGTGAATTTATCAGATATAACTAAGGATTCTGAGGTAATTAAAA
The DNA here is from genome assembly GCA_949130495.1 of Sambucus nigra. Lineage (NCBI taxonomy): Eukaryota > Viridiplantae > Streptophyta > Magnoliopsida > Dipsacales > Adoxaceae > Sambucus > Sambucus nigra. Next base: position 147,908,344 of record OX422223.1, read on the forward strand.
AACCTTACGTGATATTACCTAACCTTTGCATTTAAAATCCGTTCCCTCAACTCTTGAATCTTTATTCGTGCGAGAGAACCCATTGCGTGTAAAACTTGGAAATTAGTAATGGTATTGATCATCACATCATCGATTTTAGAATCTCACAATTATGTTAATAGGTGGAAGTCTTAACGAAATGCCATTGTGAAAGTCAAAGGGGTATTTCTTAATATACATTATTCTATCTGAGTTATGTCCACAGATTTGTTGTCGGACATCGTTAGGCAAGACCCCATTTATGTGGCCATTTAGGTCCTCCCGAGCTTACTTTTTTGTGCCTAACAACCCCCGACATTTATTGGGGTTAGATATTTTTGTTAGAAATTGACATTAGTTCATTTAACAGCATTATAAAATAAGTCCATTCTCAAGATCCAATAAATCCTCCTATTTTTACCAAAATATGAGGTAGTGTCAAATCTAGCAGTTACCGAATCGATTCGAGCTTTTTTTGAATCGATTCGAAACTCGATAGTTTGTAATTTGGGTTGTGCAATTAAATTTGGACGATTTATGAATCAATTCGGAACCAATGTGTAAGAAAATTGAGGCTTTTAGGTAAATTCCCTTTTAATTTTTTATAACACCTTTCCCAATTCTCTCGATACCTCCTCAACCCTTATCATCCCCAAACCCTATTTCTTAACCTAAATATTTTTAGGCATCCATTATATAACTTTTAAGTATGATTTCTTTCACCATTCTGATTGTTTATAACTTGACTTGTTGTATTTTTTGTTCTTGCAATGTTTTGTGATTTTTTTGTTATGTATTGATTCAACATTCTTGTTTGTTATACAAATGCTTAATTCATGCTACTATTTCCTTCAAATGCAACCCATTCTTGATGATAATTGTTGTTTTGTTGATTTTTTGGGTATAGATGTTGAATCAATAGTACCCCTACCCCAACTTGAAGTATTTTACCTCAAAGTGTTTGATAAAATTCCCCAATGGGTTGTGCATTCACCAAATTTCACATATCTTGCACAATTATCTATCATAATTGTACTGTCACTTTTTCCACAGTTTTCACCGTCATGCATGTTTTGACCAAATTTCTCATTGCTAGTTTAATTTTCTCATTGCACGAATTGTGTTTTGTAGTAAATTATTATTTTGAAGGTCTAAAATGGCAACCAATCCCCTCTATCAAAATCTAAGGAAAATAAGGTTTCGAAGGATTTCACTCAAAAGCGAAACGCAATTGGTTCAAGGCGAGTTTCAAATCAAGTAGCCTAATTTCCATCAAACGGGCCTTAAAATTGGATGACTTTACCAATATTGTGAGATGTTTTATCCAAAAACATTTAATGGGAGAGACATTTAGCTAATTCAGGGGTGGTGAATGAGGAATTGGTGCGTTAGTGTTATGGCACCCTAGTCTAGAAAGTGGATGGAACCTTTGAGGCTTTTGTTTCTGGATGCATGCCGTATTCCTTTTACAGTTGGACGGGGAGGCTAACCTTGGTCCCTATGACTAACATTTTGTTGATGACATGGTCAAGGTTCACTATGTGACCTTGGTGGAGCGTTTGGATCTTGGGATTCCTAGATGTCTGATACTTTCCATCTAGACCGTATATGCGATGTCTATAGCCACTACACCAAATCCTGCGAATGGTCACGCCCAATGGGTCACGGCCCAAGTCCACGACCAGCTGGTCGTGGACTTGGGCCGTGACCCTCTCAAAATTTGGCGTGACCATATTTATTATCACACTAAATTATCGACGATCGGAAAGTGGTCACGGACCAAGTCCGTGACCACAGTGGTCGCGGACTTGGGCCGTGACCGGGTCGTGACGATCTGGGTGCCAAAATCGCGCCAAAATTCCCTCCAAGCTTGGTCCCGGGTGGGTCACGACCCATGTCCGGTTTGAGAATACGACGATAATTTTCGTATTTCTAGACATAGGCTTAAAAACATGGCGTTAGAGGGTGAGAACTAGAAACATCCCCCGAACGTCTCCGTGGGTGGCACCAACACCTCCCATGGGACCAATATAACTCGTAGGAACTGATCCCGTAGCCGCGGGACTCCCGATTTGAGAATACGATGGTAATTTGCATATTTCTAGACTTAAGAAAAACATGGCAGCAGAGGGTGAAAACTCAAAAAACAGCCCCCGAACGACCCTGTGGGTGGCACCAACACCTCCCACGGGACCAACATAACTCATAGGAACTGACCCCGCAGCCGCGGGATTCCCGGTTTGAGAATACGACGGTAATTTATGTATTTCTAGACTTAGGCTTAAAAACATGGCGTTAGAAGGTGAAAACTCGAAACAACCCCTGAATGGCCCCGTGGGTGGCACCAACACCTCCCACGGGACCAACGTAACTCGTAGGAACTGACCCCACAGCAGCGGGTCTCCCGGTTTGAGAGTACTATGGTAATTTGCATATTTCTAGACTTAGGCTTAAAAACATGGCGTTAGAAGGTGAAAACTCGAAATAGCCCCCGAACGGCCCCGTGGGTGGCACCAACACCTCCCACGGGACCAACGTAACTCGTAGGAACTGACCCCGCAGCCGCGGGTCTCCCTGTTTGAGAATACGACGGTAATTTGCATATTTCTAGACTTAAGCAAAACATGGCATTAAAAGGTGAAAACTCGAAACAGCCCCCAAATGACCCTGTGGGTGGCACCAACACCTCCCACGGCACCAACGTAACTCGTAGAAACTGACCCCACAGCCGCGGGCCTCCCGGTTTGAGAATACGACGGTAATTTGCGTATTTCTAGACTTAGGCGTAAAAACATGGCGTTAGAAGGTGAAAACTCGAAACAGCCCCAGAATGGCCCCGTGGGTGGCACCAACACCTCCCACGGGACCAACGTAACTCGTAAGAACTGACCCCGCAGCCGCGGGTCTCCCGGTTTGAGAACACGACGGTAATTTGCATATTTCTGGACTTAGGCTTAAAAACATGGCATTAGAAGGTGAAAACTAGAAACAGCCCCCGAACGGCCCCGTGGGTGGCACCAACACCTCCCACGGGACCAACGTAACTCGTAGGCACTGACCCCACAGCAGCGGGTCTCCCGGTTTGAGAGTACTATGGTAATTTGCATATTTCTAGACTTAGGCTTAAAAACATGGCGTTAGAAGGTGAAAACTCGAAATAGCCCCCGAACGGCCCCGTGGGTGGCACCAACACCTCCCACGGGACCAACGTAACTCGTAGGAACTAACCTCGCAGCCGCGGGTCTCCTGGTTTGAGAATACGACGGTAACTTGCATATTTCTAGACTTAAGTAAAACATGGCATTAAAAGGTGAAAACTCGAAACAGCCCCCAAACGACCCTGTGGGTGGCACCAACACCTCCCACGGCACCAACGTAACTCGTAGGAACTGACCCCACAGCCGCGGGTCTCCCGGTTTGAGAATACGACGGTAATTTACGTATTTCTAGACTTAGGCTTAAAAACATGGCGTTAGAAGGTGAAAACTCGAAACAGCCCCAGAACGGCCCCGTGGGTGGCACCAACACCTCCCACGGGACCAACGTAACTCGTAAGACCTGACCCCGCAGCCGCGGGTCTCCCGGTTTGAGAACACAACGGTAATTTGCGTATTTCTGGACATAGGCTTAAAAACATGGCATTAGAAGGTGAAAACTAGAAACAGCCCCCGAACGGCCCCGTGGGTGGCACCAAAACCTCCCACGGCACCAACGTAACTCGAAGAAACTGACCCCGCAGCCGCGGGTCTCCCATTTTTAGAATACGATGGTTATTTACGTATTCTAGACTTGGGCTTAAAAACATGGCGTTAGAAGGTGAAAACTCGAAACAGCCCCAGAACGGCCCCGTGGGTGGCACAAACACCTCCCACGGGACCAACGTAACTCGTAGGAACTGACCCCGCAGCCGCGGGTCTACCGGTTTGAGAATACGATGGTAATTTACGTATTTCTAGAGTTAGGCTTAAAAACATGGCGTTAGAAGGTGAAAACTCGAAACAGCCCCAGAACGGCCCCATGGGTGGCACCAACACCTCCCACGGGACCAACGTAACTCGTAGGAACTGACCCCGCAGCCGCGGGTCTCTCGGTTTGAGAATACGACGGTAATTTGCGTATTTCTGGACTTAGGCTTAAAAACATGGCGTTAGAAGGTGAAAACTAGAAACAGACCCAGAACGACCCCGTGGGTGGCACCAACACCTCCCACGGGACCAACGTAACTCGTAGGAACTGACCTCGCAGCCGCGGGACTCCCGATTTCAGAATACGACGGTAATTTGCATATTTCTAGACTTAGGCATAAAAACACGACGTTAGAGGGTGAAAACTAGAAACAGCCCCCGAACAGCCCCGTGGGTGGCACCAACACCTCCCACGGGACCAATATAACTCGTAGGAACTGACCCCGCAGATGCGGGATTCCCGGTTTGAGAATACGACAGTAATTTTCATATTTCTAGACTTAAGCAAAACATGGCGTTAGAGGGTGAAAACTCGAAACAGCCCCCGAACGGCCCTGTGGGTGGCACCAACACCTCCCACGGGACCAACGTAACTCGTAGAAACTGACCCCACAGCCGCGGGTCTCCCGAATTGAGAGTACTACTGTAATTTGCGTATTTCTAGACTAAGGCTTAAAAACATGACGTTAGAGGGTGAAAACTCGAAACGGCCTCCGAACGGCCCTGTGGGTGGCACCAACACCTCCCACGGGACCAACGTAACTCGTAGGAACTGACCCCACAGCAGCGGGTCTCCCTGTTTGAGAGTACTACGGTAATTTTCATATTTCAAGACTTAGGCTTAAAAACATGGCGTTAGAAGGTAAAAATTCGAAACAGTCCTCGAACGGCCCTGTGGGTGGCACCAACACCTCTCACGAGACCAACATAACTCGTACGAAGTGACCCCAAAGCCGCGGGACTCTCGGTTTTAAAATACGACGGTAATTTGCATATTTCTAGACTTAGGCTTAAAAACATGACGTTAGAGGGTGAAAACTAGAAACAGTCCCCGAACGGCCCCGTGCGTGGCACCAACACCTCCCACGGGACCAATATAACTCGTAGGAACTGACCCCACGGCCTCGGGATTTCTGGTTTGAGAATACGACAGTAATTTGCATATTTCTAGACTTAAGCAAAACATAGCGTCAGAGGGTGAAAACTCGAAACAGCCCCCGAACGGCCCTGTTGGTGGCACCAACACCTCCCACGGGACCAACGTAACTCGTAGGAACTGACCCCGCAGCAGCGGGTCTCCCGGTTTGAGAATACGACGGTAATTTATGTATTTCTAGACTTAGGCTTAAAAACATGGGGTTAGAAGGTGAAAACTCGAAACAACCTCGGAATGGCCCCGTGGGTGGCACCAACACCTCCCACGGGACCAACGTAACTCGTAGGAATTGACCCCACAGCAGCGGGTCTCCCTATTTGAGAGTACTACGATAATTTGCATATTTCAAAACTTAGGCTTAAAAACATGGCGTTAGAAGGTGAAAACTCGAAACAGCCCCTGAACGGCCCCGTCGGTGGCATCAACACTTCCCACGGGACCAACGTAACTCGTAGGAAGTGACCCCGCAGCCGCGGGACTCTCGGTTTTAGAATACGATGGTGATTTGCATATTTCTAGACTTAGGCTTAAAAACATGACGTTAGAGGGTGAAAACTAGAAACAACCCCCGAACGGCCCCGTGGGTGGCACCAACACCTCCCACGGGACCAATATAACTCGTAGGAACTGACCCCGCAGCCGCGGGATTCCCGGTTTGAGAATACGACAGTAATTTGCATATTCCTAGACTTAAGCAAAACATGGCGTCAGAAGGTGAAAACTCGGAACAGCCCCAGAACGGCCCCGTGGGTGGCACCAACACCTCCCACGGGACCAACGTAACTCGTAGGAACTGACCCCGCAGTAGCGGGTCTCCCGGTTTGAGAATACGACGGTAATTTATGTATTTCTAGACTGAGGCTTAAAACATGGCGTTAGAAGGTGAAAACTCGAAACAACCCCGGAATGGCCCCATGGCTGGCACCAACACCTCCCACGGGACCAACGTAACTCATAGAAACTGACCCCATAGCAGCGGGTCTCCCTATTTGAGAGTACTATGGTAATTTGCATATTTTAAGACTTAGGCTTAAAAACATAGAGTTAGAAGGTAAAAATTCGAAACAGTCCCCGAACGGCCCCGTGGGTGGCACCAACACCTCCCACGGGACCAACATAACTCGTAGGAAGTGACCCCGCAGCCGCGGGTCTCCCGGTTTGAGAATACGACGGTAATTTGTGTATTTCTATACTTAAGCAAAACATGGCATTAAAAGGTGAAAACTCGAAACAGCCTCTGAACGGCCCCGTCGGTGGCATCAACACTTCCCACGGGACCAACGTAACTCGTAGGAACTGACCCCGCAGCCGCGGGTCTCCCGATTTGAGAATACGACGGTAATTTATATATTTCTAGACTTAGGCTTAAAAACATGGCGTTAGATGGTGAAAACTCGAGACAACCCCAGAACGACCCCGTGGGTGGCACCAACACCTCCCACGAGACCAACGTAACTCGTAGGCACTGACCCCACGGCAGCGGGTCTCCCGATTTGAGAGTACTACGGTAATTTGCATATTTCTAGACTTAGGCTTAAAACATGGCGTTAGAAGGTGAAAACTCAAAACAGCCAACGAACGACCCCGTGGGTGGCACCAACACCTCCCACGGGATCAACGTAACTCGTAGGAACTGACCCCGCAGCCGCGGGTCTCCCGATTTGAGAATACGACGGTAATTTGCATATTTCTAGACTTAGGCTTAAAAACATGGCGTTAGAAGGTGAAAACTCGAAACAGCCCCAGAACGGCCCCGTGGGTGGCACCAACACCTCCCACGGGACCAACGTAACTCGTAAGAACTGACCCCGCAGCCGCGGGTCTCCAGGTTTGAGAACACAACGGTAATTTGTGTATTTCTGGACTTAGGCTTAAAAACATGGCATTAGAAGGTGAAAACTAGAAACAGCCTCCGAACGGCCCCGTGGGTGCCACCAACACCTCCCACGGCACTAACGTAACTCGAAGGAACTGACCCCGCAGCCGCGGGTCTCCCGTTTTTAGAATACGATGGTTATTTGCGTATTTCTAGACTAAGGCTTAAAAACATGGCGTTAGAAGGTGAAAACTCGAAACAACCCCAGAACGACCCCGTGGGTGGCACCAACACCTCCCACGGGACCAACGTAACTCGTAGGAACTGACACCGCAGCCGCGGGTCTCTCGGTTTGATAATACGACGGTAATTTGCGTATTTTTAGACTTAGGCTTAAAAACATGGCGTTAGAAGGTGAAAACTCGAAAAAGCCCCAGAACGGCCCCGTGGGTGGCACCAACACCTCCCACGGGACCAACGTAACTCGTAGGAACTAACCCCGCAGCCGCGGGTCTCTCAGTTTGAGAATACGATGGTATTTTGCATATTTCTGGACTTAGGCTTAAAAACATGGCGTTAGAAGGTGAAAACTAGAAACAACCCCAAAACGGCCCCGTGGGTGGCACCAACACCTGCCACGGTACCAACGTAACTCGTAGGAACTGACCTCGTAGCCGCGGGACTACCGGTATGAGAATACGACGGTAATTTGCATATTTATAGACTTAGGGTTAAAAACATGGCGTTAGAGGGTGAGAACTCAAAACAACCCCCGAACGGCCCCGTGGGTGGCACCAACACCTCCCACGGGACCAATGTAACTCGTAGGAACTGACCCCGCAGCCGCGGGACTCCCGGTTTTAGAATACGACGGTAATTTGCATATTTCTAGACTTAGGCTTAAAAACATGACGTTAGAGGGTGAAAAATAGAAACAGCCCCCGAACGGCCCTGTGGGTGGCACCAACACCTCCCACGGGACCAATATAACTCGTAGGAACTGACCCCATAGCCGCGGGATTCCCGGTTTGAGAATACGACAGTAATTTGCATATTTCTAGACTTAAGCAAAACATGGCGTCAGAGGGTGAAAACTCGAAACAGCCCCCCGAACAGCCCTGTGGGTGGCACCAACACCTCCCACGGGACCAACGTAACTCGTACGAACTGACCCCGCAGCCGCGGGTCTCCCGAATTGAGAGTACTACTGTAATTTGCGTATTTCTAGACATAGGCTTAAAAACATGACGTTAGAGGGTGAAAACTCGAAACAGCCCCCGAACGGCCCCGTGGGTGGCACCAACACCTCCCACGGGACCAATGTAACTCGTAGGAACTGACCCCGCAGTCGCGGGTCTCCCGGTTTGAGAATACGACGGTAATTCATGTATTTCTAGAAGTGACACCCCGACTAATTAAATACCGGGTAGCTACTCTTTTATTAAATTAATACAAAATGCCAAGTTGGTTCAGTTAATAGCATCACTGTCGAAAACATTTTAATGATTTCTAACCACCTAGTATTTAAAAAGTAAGTTGTCAAATTTTAAATATAAATCTGATTAACATGCAATACAAGAATTATGAAAGAATAATACAGTCTCATTAGTGAAATCAACAAGTAATAAAGAGTCTAGAGGAAAAACTCCTCACAACAATCCCAATATGGAAAAGTAAAACAAGTCTGCATCCTGAATTAATTACAAACCAAAAGTCCGAATAACTGAAATATAAAGTATCTCTAAAAGAAATGGGAGACATGCCCTACAAATGATGAATCTGAATATGGAATCAAGACAAGAAAAGGAGGCGTCTACTATCAAGGCCCTGTAACTTCCACAACAGCTACAGCTCGTCACCTGTATAGAATTCCTATGCATGGTGTCCTTGTGGCTGGGCACCTAAAATGGTTTTTTACAAAAAAGATAGATTTGAAAGCAAACGGGTCAGAGCCCGAATGTAGAGAGTATTTAAAATAGCAAGTGCTTTAATAACAATTAAAACAATGAATGCAAAATACATGTTAGGACGTGTTCTCACATGAAATACTCACCTCTCGTGTAACTGTGCACTCCTAACGTTCCTGTACCCATTCATGTGTTAGTTATATCTAACTAAACCGTCATAAGTTCTAACACAACTACTCGATTCACAAGTTATCACTTAAATAAATAGCTTTACTTAGACTCGGATTCTCAATTATTAGCATTTCCGTTTACTGGAGGTTATCCCCTTTTTATCTTCTCAAGGAGTTACTATAAATTATTCTCATAATTAAACATAACAAATTCCTTTTCATTTAACCGTATATTATTCACATCATAAATATACAATACAATCACCCCGAGGCTAAGCTGCGGTGCACACATACTCTGCTATCCATCCCGGTACATCACGTACATAAGGATTACAAATTCCGAATCTCTCAGGAATTGTTAGAATAAGCACAACACACAAAAATGGAGGCGAACATAATTCAACATATCCATGGGTCACGTACATACCTACGCTCCATAGTCAGCTGACTTAATAACTCACAATTAAGTCATTTCCTTGAACTATGTCCTCTAGGTACCACTCTAAATCCGGGCACACAAGGATTAGATGGCCCTAAGCGAACGTAAACCTCTCGTGATAGCAAGTATGGTAGGTATGTCATACACGTAAAGATCATATACTAAGAATCCACACATCTTAAATATCTCAATATTAATAAAGGTATTTTCTACATCCTTATACCATTATTCCAATTTTATACATTTTAAGTCTTCCGATAATATATAATGTAGACTGTCGACACATCTCACGTCATAGATTCTTGTACTTAAAACCTATCTCAAAGGGGTTATTAAGTTTCCTATTATTCCCACATATAACATCATTATTCTTAAGGTCCTTACTTCTTCCCCAAACCTTATTTAATCAATTTATTCAAATTTACTCTTTTAACCCTAATATTATCTCACTCATCGAGTTTTATTAGCTTTTAGAATAATTCCTCAAATTGAATTCTAATTAAGGTCCAAACTTTATAACCATAACTACTGGTCTTCCTTAAGTCTAAGGATATTCATAAAGTCTCCAATAATATTTTCTAAGGGTTAACATCATTAACATTTAACTAGGGAAATTTTATTCATTCTGGGAAGGTCGATCGATCGACCTTGAACCTCGATCGATCGAAGGTGGTCGATCGATCGACTGATGAATGTCGATCGATCGATCGCACCAGGTAGGCTATGGACTGCTTCGTTTTGCAGTCCTCAACTCGTCCCAAAACTCCATTATAATGCATGAAACTCTAATTTAATGTTATAATATCATCATACAACCATCCTACAACATTGTTAACGTTCACAAACTAATAATTCATCAACCAAGGGCTTTATTTGGATCAAAACTTCATCAAGAACCCTAGTTTTCTATTTCTTTCAAGAACATTAATAAACCTCTTCTTAAATCCGTTTTTAGATCATCAAGGGTTATATTTCGAATTCATAATTTCGTCCAGAATGTTTCTACATGTAATTCCTAACATAGTTCATTGTTTTAATCTTCAAATTCATGGGTCTATATCAATCTTCCAAGATAAATTCGATAATTTCCTAAACATGGAAGAACACATTCATTGCAATAATTGAAACTAAACCACTTGCCTTATGTTCTTCAGATTTGTTGTTGGTTGAAGATGGTTGAATTCCTCTCTCTCTCTCTGCAGAATTTTCCTCTCTCTCTCTCTCTACAAGTTCTTCTCAAAATGACAATGGAGGTGGGGGTTGGTTTTTGGCAAGTTTATGGTTTCTAAACTTCTCCCGTAGCCCACTACCTAGATTGGGGTTGGAAATGGTTTAGTGGGTTAAGACTAAGTCAGATTTTTAACTCTAATTTTCGTGGGTTTTAATTCCCAAAATTCCGAAATTACCAAACTACCCTTTTGGGTTGCCGGTATGGCCTAAAAATGCCCCGGGACCCAAACTAAACCCCCGGCTAGTGTTTTCTGACTATTTCGACCCTTCCGGACGCGTTGGCGCACTCAAAATGACCATACGGTTGATAAAAATAAAATTCACTTTTTAATTTAAATTATTATATTCCTGACGCAACTGTCACGCGCGTCCCAACAAAATTTCCCAAATTGCCGTATTTCTATCTCACGACAAATTCAATATTCTCAATATTCATATATTGTCATATATACACATTATAATCAAATACCAACTCACATCTTGCTAGTATTTTATCTAGATTAATTCTCAATTAATTCACATTTAATTTAATTAATCCCATAAATAAATATCACAAAAATACGGGGTGTTACACTAGGCTCCCTCCTAATAACAGAATTTCATCCCCGAACGGCCTCGTGGGCGGCACCAACACCTCCCACGGCACCAACGTAACTCGTAGGAACTGACCCCGCAGCCGCGGGTCTCCCGATTTGAGAATACGACGGTAATTTACGTATTTCTAGACTTAGGCTTAAAAACATGGCTTTAGAAGTTGAAAACTCGAAACAGCCCCAGAACGGCCCCGTGGGTGGCACCAACACCTCCCACGGGACCAACATAACTCATAGGAACTGACCCCGCAGCCGCGGGTCTCCCAGTTTGAGAATACGATGGTAATTTGCGTATTTCTAGACTTAGGCTTAAAAACATGGCGTTAGAAGGTGAAAACTCGAAACAGCCCCAAAACGGCCCCGTGGGTGGCACCAACACCTCCCACGGGACCAACGTAACTCGTAGGAACTGACACCGCAGTCGCGGGTCTCTCGGTTTGAGAATACGACGGTAATTTGCGTATTTCTAGACTTAGGATTAAAAACATGGCGTTAGAAGGTGAAAACTCGAAAAAAAAAACCCAGAACGGCCCCGTGGGTGGCACCAACACCTCCTGCTGGACCAACGTAACTCGTAGGAACTGACCCCGCAGCCGCGGGACTCCTGGTTTGAGAATACAACGGTAATTTGTATATTTATAGACCTAGGGTTAAAAGCATGGCGTTAGATGGTGAGAACTAAAAACAGCCCCCGAACGGCCCCGTGGGTGGCACCAACACCTCCCACGGGACCAATGTAACTCGTAGGAACTGACCCCGCAGCCGCGGGACTCCCTATTTTAGAATACGACGGTAATCTGCATATTTCTAGACTTAGGCTTAAAAACATGACGTTAGAGGGTGAAAACTAGAAACAGCCCCCGAACGGCCCCGTGGGTGGCACCAACACCTCCCACGGGACCAATGTAACTCGTAGGAACTGACCCCGCAGCCACGGGACTCCCGGTTTGAGAATACGACAATAATTTTCATATTTCTATACTTAGGCTTAAAACATGGCGTTAGAGGGTGAGAACTAGAAACAGCCCCCGAACGTCTTCGTGGGTGGAACCAAAACCTCCCACGGGACCAATGTAACTCATAGGAACTGATCCCATAGCCATGAGACTCCCGGTTTGAGAAAACGACGGTAATTTGCATATTTCTAGACTTAAGCAAAACATGGCGTCAGAGGGTGAAAACTCGAAACAGCCCCCGAACGGCCCTCTGGGTGGCAACAACACCTCCCACGAGACCAACGTAACTCGTAGGAACTGACCCCGCAGCCTCGGGTCTCCCGGTTTGAGAGTACTACTGTAATTTGCGTATTTCTAGACTTAGGCTTAAAAACATGACGTTAGAGGGTGAAAACTCAAAACAGCCCCCGAACGGCCCCGTGGGTGGCACCAACACCTCCCACGGGACCAACGTAACTCGTAGAAACTGACCCCGCAGCCGCGGGTCTCCTGGATTGAGAATACGATGGTAATTTGCGTATTTCTAGAATTAGGCTTAAAAACATGGCGTTAGAAGGTGAAAACTCAAAACAACCCCGGAACGGCCCCGTGGGTAGCACCAACACCTCCCACGGGAGCAACGTAACTCGTAAGAACTGACCCCAAAGCAGCGGGTCTCCCGGTTTGAGAGTACTACGATAATTTGCATATTTCTAGACTTAGGCTTAAAAACATGGCGTTAGAAGGTGAAAACTCGGAACAGCACCAGAACGGCCCCGTGGGTGGCACCAACACCTCCCACGGGACCAACGTAACTCGTAGGAACTGACCCCGCAGCCGCGGGTCTCCCGGTTTGAGAATACGATGGTAATTTGCATATTTCTATTTTTAAGCAAAACATGGTATTAAAAGGTGAAAACTCGAAACAGCCCCCGTACGGTCGCTTGGGTGGCACCAACACCTCCCACGGCACCAACGTAACTCGTAGGAACTGACCCCGCAGCCGCGGGTCTCCCGGTTTGAGAATACGATGGTAATTTGCGTATTTCTAGACTTAGGCTTAAAAACTTGGCGTTAGAAGGTGAAAACTCGAAACAGCCCCAAAACGGCCCCGTGGGTGGAACCAACACCTCCCACGGAACCAATGTAACTCGTAGGAACTGACCCCACAGCCGCGGGACTCCGGGTTTCAGAATACGACGGTAATTGGCATATTTATAGACTTAGGGTTAAAAACATGGCGTTAGAGGGTGAGAACTCGAAACAGCCCCCGAACGGCCCCGTGGGTGGCACCAACACCTCCCACGGAACCAATGTAACTCGTAGGAACTGACCCCGCAGCCGCGGGACTGTCGGTTTTAAAATACTACAGTAATTTGCATATTTCTAGACTTAGGCTTAAAAACATGGCGTTAGAGGGTGAAAACTCGAAACAGCCCCCGAACGGCCCCCTGGGTGGCACCAACACCTCCCACGGGACCAATGTAACTCGTAGGAACTGACCCCGCAGCCGCGGGACTCCCGGCTTGAGAATACGACGATAATATTTATATTTGTAGACTTAGGCTTAAAAACATGGTGTTAGAGGGTGAGAACTCGAAACAGCCCCCGAACGTGCCCGTGGGTGGCACCAACACCTCCCACAGGACCAATGTAACTCGTAGGAACTGAGCCCGCAGCCGCGGGATTCCCGGTTTGAGAATACGACGGTAATTTGCATATTTCTACTTGGTTACTGATAATTTTAACTCATATATGCAATTTTTCTGCTTGATTAGATTTTTTGTAAAACTACTTTGTTACTGATATTTTTTTTATGTATCCCATCATTTTTAGGATTTTTGCACGCTGAACAAACGAAGGAGGCAATGGTCTAAAGCATTAAGATTGTTTATAGGTTGTGGACAATCAGGATTTTGTCAGCCATGCAGGCTTTTATTGTTTAGTTTTATGGTCGTGCAGGCTTTTATAATTTGATTGTTGAATTTTATGGTCGTGCAGGCTTTATAATAAGTAGGTTTTACATTTACAGGTTTTGGAATGTCAAGAAAATAGAGGAAACTCTGCCCAATTTTTTTTTGGTCTGTGAATTATTAAGACGTGTAATATTTATAAGTTTGTATATATATTTGTTTATTAACAATGTTCTCGATTCGCAATTTGTGATTTTTGTTATTGTTTTGCCAATAATAAATATTTGTAACACCTCGTACGCGTCAAACGTTACACGTAGCAACTGATGGTGCACTCACAGGACCCCCAGTTTTAGGATTGGACCAAAAAAATACATTTTTTTTAAATTATAGTTAAATATGGTCATGGACTTTGTCCATGACCATTTTTATTTTTTCGTCATGCATTAAAATGGTCGCGGCTAAAGTTCACGACCATTTTTTTCGTCACGGTTGTGGGTCACGGACTTGGGCCGCGACCATTTTTTTTTCACAGTTGTGGGTCGCGGCCAAAGTCCGCGACCAATTTGTTACGGTTGTGCGTCACGGATTAAGACCGCAACCAATTTTTTTTAATATTTTTTTGTCACGGTAATGAGTCGCGGACTTTGGCCACGACCAATTTGTCACGGTTGTGGGTCACGGATAAGGACCGCGACCATTTTTTTTAAAAACATTTTGTCACGGTTGTGGGTCACGGACTTTGGCCGCGACCAATTTGTCACGGTTGTGGGTCACGGATGAGGGCCGCGACCCGTCACGACATGGGTCACGGCCTAAGTCCGTGACCATCTGCCGTGACCCCTCTCGGCGGTGACCATTTTTTGGTCACGGACTTGGGCTGCGACCCACGAAAATGGTCACGCCCGAAATGGTCATGGCCCATGTCCGCGACGCACAGCTTTGGTCAGGAATTTTGGCCGTGACCAATCGCCAGTTTTGGTGTAGTGAGCCTCCTCCACCTCATAAGGATTAATTCCATCTTGAAGATAAAGAACAAATCCACCCTTCGATATAAGAATGGGTTATTTCTTTATAGTGTTCTGGAGGCGGATACATGCATTAGCTTCCCACCCTTTGTGCTCAAAGAGATGGGGGCTGTGCTATTTGGTATATTGACCACGAGGATGCTACCATATGCATGTCTGGTCACGAGCATATTATTTCGATACTTTGTGTGGTTCAGGAAATTGACAAGATCCCTAAGATACTCAAGATAGTGGATGATACTTCGATCAAGAAATGTTTTGATTGTTATTAGTGGGATCATAGGAAGAAGATAAGGCTTGAGTGGGATAAGGCCGGAAAAGAATCCTAGGAGTCCGATTCAAAGGAGGAGAAGAGATTGGATGGTGGTGAGGATGCCCCACTATCAGGGGGAATTTATGATCTTCGGTCACTGGGCATCAGGTGGATGCCCTTCAGTCAGGCGTCACTTCTTTTGAGGTTGGTATTACTTATTTACAGTTTGACTACTATCGGGAGATCACCATGCTTACTCAGATCTAGATGGACATGTACCTCTACCAACATGGGACAGACACAACATTACTGCTTATTTCCGTGATCCCTACACATCATGTGATCCTGATGCTCCTAGAGACTTTGGTGGTGATTGGGCTATTTCCACCACATTTATATATCTATGGTTGTAGTTTAGTTAGTTTGGGTCTTAAGATGTTCGTAGTGCAATGTAGGGTTGAGAGGATCATATTGACATTCTCGTTTTGTTTCCAATCATTTGTATTGCAACTCTAATTATACTAAATGACATAACTACATTTTTATATCTTGTTCTCATTTATATATATCTCTTGTATAGTTTTGGTTGTGAATTCTCCTTTTTTGGTACTAATATGTTTTGTTGGTTTTTCCTTACACTTATTTGGGATCGCTCCATATGGGGTGACACATTCATTACCCTCTCTTCCATTCATGTCCTTAGCAATAACATGTTCATATACATACATTCATACATACACACACACACACACACACACACACACACATATATATATATATATATATATATATATATATATATATATATATATATATATATATATATATATATATATATATATATATATATATATATAGAGAGAGAGAGAGAGAGAGAGAGAGAGAGAGACCCTCTTATAAGGACTCTTTATGGTACAGACCCCGATACATACCATTTTTTTAAAATAGGAAAAAAATAAATTTTTTGATGAAACTGCATGGATAGGATTTCCACCGTAAGATCATATCCAATTATTTAAATAAAAAATTAAATAAAAAAAATCTTTGAGATGTGGTGATATGTAAAAAATGGTATAAATATGCAATTTAGACTATTGAAATGTTGGCGATCATATCACCCACTTTTTGATTGATTTTTTTTATGAAACTTCATGGATATGATCTCGACACTTAGAAGATCATATCCATGAAGTTTGATAAAAAAATTCAATCACGTGGCTGGGCCAACCTAACTTTTCAATGGTTGAAAATGAATATTTATACCATTTTTTTACAGATCACCTCATTTCAACAACTTTTTTATTGAATTTTTTGATGAAAACAATTGAAGATGATCTTATCACCGTAGAGATCGTATCCATCAAGTTTTATCAAAAAATTCATTCTTTTACTATTTAAAAAAAATGGTTTATTCCGCGGTATGCACCATAAGGAGTCCTTACATGAGATTCTCTCTCTCTCTCTCAGACACACGCGCGCGTGCGCAAATTATATATATATATATATATATATATATATATATATATATATATATATATATATATATATATATATATATATATATATATATATTACTTATTAGAAAAGCATTTTAAAATTTTATTTCTTTATTTTCTCCTTTTCTCTTTCTTAAGCATATAGACCATTTTTCCAATGATTACTTAAATGATCACCCTATCTAATTGTATATCAATGATGCATATATAGATTTTATCATCTGTTAGAGTTTAGCCCTCAAATAGTTAATATTATTTTAAGAAATTATAAATTAAACTGTGAAACCCATGAGCACATGCACAATTACATGTTTATGATTCGGTGTAAGGCTATTATACCTTAGTGATCATATGATGCGTTGTATACACTTACACTAAGCGAGCTTTGTGACTAATATTCACTTGTGAGTTTTATACAATTACTCTCTCTTTCTTAAAAAATGTAATTTTGTCGATCATCTCATTATTCTTTCATTTATTTTTTTATTAATTGAGTTCATCATGAAATTTTACACTCGAGCATGATTTTAATATTGTTGAGTCCTGATAATCACATAAAGCCCTAGGAAAGGATCATAGTCCCCATTTGTATTAGACACATATTGTCATTTCCACCTCATCTACTTTATCATCCCTACACTGTAACACCCCAAGACTTTTGGAACAGTAATAAATTTATTTTGAGAGAAATAAATAATATTTTATTGGAGAATAATTAAATTGGCAATCGTGGTCAAAATTTAGAGTCTTTAGAAAGTGTGTCGAATGGAAATTCTGAGGGTACCATCGTTTCTGGAAGGGTCGAGAAAGTCGAAATGACTGTACTTGGGGTCTATTTGGGTTCCGAAATAATTTAGGACCGTTTGACTCGAATTAAAGTTACCGGGTCATTTAAAGTGTGTATTATCATTTAAAGATGTGTACCTTGGGAGATTAGGCTTAAAAGCCACGTGAGAAGTCATTCTCACTTAAGAGAAAGAGAAAAAAGAAAAGAAAGAAAGAGAGAAGAAGAAAGAAGAAGAGAAAGAAGGAGAAAAAGAGAGAGAAAATGAAATTTTCTGGCATCCACGCGATCTCAAGGCAGATTCAAACGCTACAAACCCGAGGCAGGTGATTAACCTTGCTAAATAATTATTGTGAACATTTATTGTATGATTTGTGGATTGATTTTTTGGGTTTTAGGTTTAGTTTTAACAAAACCTAACTTTTGGGTATAATCTTAGATTTAATATGTAGATCTTTGATTTGAGGATAGAAATTAGTTTATATGTGTTCCAGGATGAATATTAATGATATATTTGTGATTGGGTTGAAAAGAAATGGAGAGAAAATGATAAATATGAATTTAGGGATTTTTGGCTTACTAAAAAGTAGCCATTTTCGAGCCTCCAGGTAGGCTGAATCGATTCGGCCCCCTAGCCGAATCGATTCGGAATTATGCAGGTGCCCAGGTCTGAGTGACCGAATCGATTCGGACCCCAGCCGAATCGATTCTGAATTGGCCCGAATCGATTCGAAAATAGGGCTTTTGAGGGATTATTTTTCTAAAAAGAATTTAATCCCGTTTTGTTCGAGGTGATCGATTGGGGATCTATATAGGAGATATTTGGAGTATGTTTTGGAGACTTTTAGCGAGTTTCCCTTATAAGAAATTTGGAGTCATATTGACTAAATTTGAGGAATACCGATTAGAGATTTTTGGTATTTTTCTAATTGGGGAAGCCCACTTTTATTTGGGGGTTTTATTTGGTGATAATAACGATTTCACAATTTGAGAATGAGAATAACTTAGAGATAATGGATCTTAGGGTTCTATCCCAATTGGGATAACTTTAAAGGTTCATAAAATAAATTGAACCCTATTATGGATGGAAAATTATAAATGCAAATCGATGTGCAAACGGATATAGGAATATCCTTATTGATGATTGATTTGGGAGATATCTCACACAATGAGAAATGCTAATTGAGGTGCATTAGGATAAAAGAATATCCTTAACTTAAATAGAATTGAGAGATAATTCACAATTAGAAGCGACATGTGAGCTTCAAGCGAGAAATAGTATAGTGTATACTAAGTGGGGAGAATGTGTGAGAATTGACGATTAGTATATCTTAAGAGAAATATACTAAACAATGATGTTAATCAATTTGCGCCAATGGGCGTATAATAAATATGAAGATGATGTTGCAGGTATACCTTATAAAATGGTATATCTTTATTATGTGGGATGTATGTATACCGTATATGATGGTGTATATACATGTTAAGCATACCCCCTCCTTGCTATCATTGGGAAGTTTCGTGCGTAGAGGGTGAGCATCCTGACAAATAAAGCAGGGTGTGGATATTCCCCAGGTCATAGTCGTCCTTTGTGGTCAGCAAATGACATAGATGATATACATTTATTTATTTGGCGGTGAGAGGTCGTGGGTATGTGTCGCTCTCATTGCCGGTTAGGAACTATGACCGCTTCCCGAACGTTGTGTGCGTGATTATATCACGAGGTGGGTGTCGTTGAACCCCGCCAGGTGGCCCCAGTTTGTTATGTATATGGGCAACTGGAAGATGATAGCATGTGAGCCTACATCCTTCGAGTTATAGCTCGGTTGGATGGTTATTATTGCTTGTGTTTGTATTTAGGTATCAAGGGCATAATGAACCTCAACGACCTACATTGCTAGGATTAGTGTATCGGGGGGGTTCCTTGTTTGGATTTTACTTCGGCGAGACGTCCCACGCACGAACCGTAGTGTAATGTTGGAACTTGGGGATAAGTTTAGTCCTTAATGCTCATAATTAATTATATATCTATCACATATCCCGACAATCGACAGTGCCAGGAGTAGTGTAACGGGGGGGTTCCTTATTTGGATTTCGCTTCGGCGAGACGTTCCACGCATGAAATGCCGCGTACTGTTGAGAATTGGGAATATTAATTACTTAAAAATTTGAATAATAATTTGGGTTACATGCATCTTGCATTGAGGGCATAATGAGCCTCTAGGATCGATATGGTCAGGAGTAGTGTAACGGGGGGGTTCCTTGTTTGGATTTCGCCTCGGCAAGACGTCCTACGCACGAAACGCAGTGCCGTGTTGAGAATCGGGAGGAGTTTAGTCCTTAACTCTTGATGCTAATAACTCATATAAAATAATACTATATATATATATTTACATGCCAAAAAGGGCATCACTAGAATGTATAATATTCTAGCAAATGAGATTGTTGATGTATCGTGATGATGTGGACATGATTGGATCATGTAACTTTATATGTTCAACAAACGAACATTATAAAGATAATTATAACTATTACATTAAAGTTAATGTACATAATTTATAGATTATTGAAATAAATGTAGATTGAGAGATAGGTTAGATGGTTTCACTTAAATACTTCACTTGGGTTTAAGTTAGAATCCTCTTACCTAATTAGAATCGAGCATCCATTTGGAGACCACGTGCATACGTTTAGTGCGTGCTTTAGTTGAGAGGCCAGTGAAATTATTATGGAGTGTTCGATTCCAACTAAATCATGTAATAATGCATTTATAATTATTATGAATTTTAATACACTTGCTATAAAAAAAAAATTCAAACTCGGGCTCTGACCCGTTTATATTTTCTCCTCCATGTATATATTGTACTACTTCAGGTGTTCCTCCGCAAGGACGCCTTTGATGTTCCTCCATTCAGGATTCGTGGAGCTGTGGCAGTAGCGGACTATTGCGGCACTTTGTTTTAGTCGATTCCTATCTTTGTATATCTAGATTAGGATTCGGTTGTATATAGAGTTAGTATTCAAGTGTTGGAGATTAACACTTTCTTATTTCATTTCTCAGATTATTGTATTGTCTGTTACCCGACATCATATTCGGGTATTTCATTGTTGATATTTTATTTGTACATTGTATTGTACTCCTTTATTTTATTGGAGTTTGCACTTATCACTCATCATAGTTAGATGTATATTGTTGGTTATGTGCATTATTGGTTTTGTTGTTGTTGTTAAATAAAAAGTTTTAATTTTTTTGACAATCCACTTTTAATGATTTCGGGTAGTTAGCCTTATATTATAGTGTTTAGTAAGTTGATGTTGAGACTGTGCCATCTGAGATACCTGATTTATTATAGTATAGGGCTGGCCACCCGTTATTATTTGGAGCGGGTTGTCACATACACACACACACCTGAGCTTAAATATAGCCCTTCGATTCATACCTAAATCAATTAATCAACTCTAAATTGGAGTTGTAAATCGTACATACACCTTGCCCACCACAATTTAGGTGAGCTTACGAATTTATGATATTGTTTTTGTGTGGATGAAATAAAGCGATGGGTAGACTTATATTCAAGAAAAGATTATAAAATAAATGAAAAGAAAGAAAAGAAAATAATGAAAAGAAAGAAAGAAATGAAATAAAAAAATAAAAGAAATAATTTCAAAAAAGTTTGAATTGCATGCTTTTGTGAAAGAATAAAAAAGACATACCCAAACTGAGAATTTGTTCTTATGGAAGTTGAATTCTAATTTTGAAACTTCCCACTCTTACCATTATCCCTCATTTTCTTGTTGAAACCCTTTTAACCATAAATGTACCTTCATTTCTTAACCCTAACCTAACCTAACCTAGTTATAACCCGAAAAAATCCGATTTAGTTGGTCAAACTGATTTGAATGTCGAACATTTGCATTAATCAATTAGAGTTCTTTTCACATCAGGTAATGAACAATATCTATTGATCAGACTAAATTTCTTACTTTTATGTATCATTATTCATTTATGACATGTGTGCGGACTAGTTTCCATTTATAATTACTCCTTAAGCCCGGTTGTCTCGTGTGTGTTAAAACATTTTTAAGTGGTTTAGTTTGTTGAGTGTAATCACTAGTCAGAATAGAGTTCATGAATTCTTTAATGTTTGTCAAGGATATAAAATCTTTATCAAATATAAACTGTCACACGTGCTCTCTCATCTCACATGTTTAAGGTTTCAATTTCCTTGAAGTTTCTCTAATAATGTTAATAATTTAGGACTTTTGTTCGAATTCTCATTCAGTTTGCTAATAAGTGTTGCTATCTTTGTTATAGTTGAGCTTTTGAATTGAATTTCGGACAATCATAGTATGAAGTGACCTGATGTTTGTGGGTATCATCCCTAGAAACCCTCACGAGACAAAACTTCTACTTTAGGGCCACCTAGGAGTTTAACGGCTCATTGCATACACTAAATGCAATCGTTCTCCAACTAAAGTGTCTTTTATGTATTGTACATATATCCTACTTATGATTTCTTTTGTGAGCCTTATTTATTTGCGCTTCATTGTTAGGGACTAGAAATGTGTAAGTAAAGGGGTGTGATTTGTCAAGAATATTTCACTTAAATCCCCTTATATTTACGCATTCTAGAATTCCTATATGCATTAATCCTATGATTTATTCTCATTTATTGGATAACCACAATTTTCATCGAATATATCTTATGAAATGTTTATTTGAGCTATTATAGATGTTGGGAATGCTAGGCATGAAGGTTTGGTTGATTTTCGGAAAAGTTGCATCGACAAATATAACTTCAGGAGCATTTTAGTTCATCCATCACTTGGGCTTCCAGCCCAAATTTCACATGAAAATTGTAGCTCTCCAAATTATTTTTGTGTGGGGACTGACGGTGCAAGGTTTTGACTCATAACAAATAAGTTATTGCAGTTTCTGCATCATTCTGTAAGTGAAAAGGAAGGCAACAAGGACTTCTTAATATCCTTCAAGTGTCAAATCGATTTGGTCCTAATCTGAATCGATTCGAACCCCGACAAACTAGAATTAATTCTACTTCGAATCGATTTGGCTCCTCTTTGAATCGATTCAGTCCCCAGTTTTGTCTTTTATTCTTTATTCAAAATTTTGCCATTTCTTATGTCGTATACATAGTTTTCCCTTTTATTTTATTAGGGACTTAGTTTTTATTTGGAAGAAGATAATATAAAAGAGAATTTACTCTTTTCTCTCTTCTAGGTTAGCATTTAAATCTTGATTTTTCTCTCTTTCTTCCATTAAAGAGGTAATAGTTATTGGTTAATAGTTGTTTTAATAATATGTACACTTCATTTGGTTGGTTGTAAAGTAGGAACTTGCATTTATTGAAGAATCTTGGGTAGACATCTCTCTTAAATGATGTATTCTTTATTGCCAAAGCTTGTTTAAATTTTTTTATCTCATGTTTTCCATGACTATGTAATTCTAATTGAACTTTAAAGTTAGTGCTTGATTTATATTAATTCTAATTTAAACTCATATATTGATAGTTAAGTATCATAGTTTCTTAACTTCCATTGCCATGTAATGGTAGTATTTAAATCTTTACTACAAACCCAACCCATAGGTCTCCATAACTAATTAAACTTTAACTTTCCATTACTTAGTTTGATTTCTACATTGTTGGTTTAGACTTAATTGGCCATGATCGAGTAGAATTTAACTGTATTGGATTCTATCATCTACTCAACAAGTCCAAGGTGGGATAATGATCCTTAATATTTCTCCTCTTTTTAAATGTCATGTTTCCTAGTTCATTTTATTGTAGTTATCTTCTTGAACTAATCCACACATATTTTAGCGCATGCTAAGGTATTTGTTAGTTCTAGTTCACCACTCCCAATATAATCATCCTTTTCACTTTCCTTTTATAACATATAGTAAATTCATATAACCCGAATTTGTTCTTTTCTACGTGTTTAGTCCATGTGGAAATCGATCTCGGACTTATCCGGTTATTACTTGTTGCGATTGATTTACACTTGAATCAAACATAGTTTTTAGAGCATCAATATTATTATATTTAAGATAAATATTGAGACTATATTTAAATTATGATGCTAATGATAACTTATTATAATACTACAATTAGTCTCTTAATACAAAAATAAAGGGGAAACTGCAGTACAAACAACATAAGCTTATATGAAATAGTCAATATATTGCACATAGTGCTTCCATTGTTGACTAACCTCGCCCACATGTAAGTAAAAAAAAGTAACATTATTGATTTAACTTATTGAAAATCCATGGGGTCGGGGATTATTTTTCCTTCCTCTTGCTCACTTTCTAACTGGAAGACGAAATAATAAGAAAAACTTTGCCAAATAGATAATTCTAAGAGTATAAAAATAAGTCTTAAAGTATATGCAACAATGTAAAAAGATGAATGGTAGGTAATAATAAACTAGTAAATGCAGTTGGCCAAATGGAGAAATGACATGGAGATTATGATACCCAATAAAATCCATAAATATGATCAGATTTAATACAAAAATCACGAGAATAATTTTTTTTTATAACATTCTTAGCACAATGAAACTGAATACAAACAAATAATTAACGGTACAGTAAGATAACAACTACTGAATCAAATACAAAATATTTGATACCAATCATTTCCATGGAAACCAAACCGAACTGTGGAATAAAAAATCTCAACTACACATTATCCATCTTCAAATACATGTACAACACGTATAATATCTTACTTGGGATAAAATAAAATAAACACCACTTCATGTAAAGAAATATAACAAAATACAAAAAGGTAAATGAGCCACACTTATCGACTTATACATCCTTATAACGATGAATAGTTAGTCATGAGATATACTCCTCCCAAGAATAAATCAATTCTACCACAAAAGCAATGATATAAGACATGTAGAAAACAATACTACAATGAATGTTATAAAAAAATCTACAAAGTGTAATAATTTAAATGAAGCTGGGCCAGAATAAGAATAAGAATAAGAATAAGAATAAGAATAAGAATAAGAATAAGAATAAGAATAAGAATAATAATAATAATAATAATAATAATAATAATAATAATAATAATAATAATAATAATAATAATAATAATAATAATAATAATAATAATAATAATAATAATAATAATAATAATAATAATAATAATAATAATAATAATAATAATAATAGTAGTAATAATGCATCTTCCTCCCATGTTAAGTTGATTTTATGTTATTTAAGTAACCCAGCCCAAACAACCTAAAATAAACACGCGTATCTACTCCCAAATCGCATGAGTTCCATATGAACTATATACATATCTTAGTTAAGTATCATTTACTTTAACATTCGGAAGTTCGTATCTTGATTTAGGAAGCCTTTATTCTACTAAAATCTCATAATTTAAAAGTAACTCATTTACTAATCGTAGTATCAATAATGGTGTCCAATTATGATTCCAAAAGAGTGTCTTAAGTCTTATAGTCTTAAATAGTCATAGCCCACTGATTTAGTATGTATGTCTCTAGTATATTTATTACATTATTATAAATTATAAATCGGTACAATCATCTCAGGTACCATGATACATAATCATCGTATGAATCATAGTTCGGTACTACCATCTTAAAGTAATCACGTATGAACCACATAAACCATAATATCAATGAGTATAAATAACCCACATCCAATCTCATGGGCTAAACTCAATTCCTCAAATAAAAGTATGAATGGCTATCCCTATTGCCTTCAGGGATCACTTGTGCATACTAGGTATAATTATAGGGCATCCCAACCCTATAACCTCACAACATCAGCACTCGGAATATCACCATGCCTTCATATCAAATGTACGAGCCCCATACATAAGGCTATATGAGAGGATCCTACCATTAGTCCCAACTTGAGAGACATCCACTTTTAGCATCTAATATTAGGGTAAAATAAGTCATAGATAGGGACTGTCAAATCACAGGGAAACATCACATGCGGGCAACGTTGTATGCAGTCCATCAAATTCCTCCTAGTACATTCCTGTGAATACACACACATAATTGGTATGATTTCATAAAAATCAAGTAAACAAGTGCAACCTTACGCAACCGGCTAAAATAAATAAGTACAAACCCAATTGAACTGGGTCACATATAATATCTCTATTATTATTAGTTAATATGCATGCTAACAAAAATTGGTTATAGGTAACATTAGCTCAAACTCCCATGCTCTTATATTTTAGGTATTGTCTCGCAGCTTATACAAGAAAAAGCTTAAAATAATCACTACCCTAATCAACAAGTCATAAATAATTCTAAACTAATGTGTGATCTTCACAATCACTAAGAATTCAACATTCTCCTATAATTTTTCAATACTCCGTCTCATACTCAAGGTCCTCAAGATAATATACAAAAATCCCATCTACTCATGGGTTACTGATAGTGTTTTATGTTCTATATTAATATATTCGATTAATTAAGAAATAATCTCCAAACATTACATACATCAATCAAAACTAAACTCTAGATATTAGTTCAAACAATCTCCCAATATCCACTTAGGATTTTACCTAACCTTCTATAAACATTTCCATAAAGAATCAACAAGTATTCTTCCTGCCTCTACCATGTACACGAGTCTAATAACTCTCATGCACACGAGGCTACTTAGATTTGCAGACAAATATTGATAACCAGATTTCCATGTGTTACGGGGTTCTTCAAGCTCGAACCCTAAAATAAGAATAAAAAAACCTTAGTTATTCATTAATGAACCAACCAAGCTTCCTAACAAATCAAGAATAACTTATTATGATATTTAATCTCCTATAGATAAAAAAATTAAGCTCTTGAGTTTAGAAATTAACAATTAATCTAAGATTTGATTTAAGTGTGAAATTAACATGAGGGTTTCTATGAATTATGTAATATAATTTAGATTTACGCTAAAATAATCATATTTTAGAATGTTATTCTTAATTCAAGGGATGAAAAATTAAACTACTAAAGTTTATTGATTGGATTAAGGATTAGCATCCAATTTTAGTCAAATTGCTAAAGGTATGAATTAGATGAAAAAATCATATTTATACAATTTTGGTCTAGATTCCAATGACTACCACTACCACCACCACCACCACTACCACTACTTGTATAACACAACTCGAGTTAGATACTTAACCGATATAAACTTGCCTATCGGATGATTAACGAACCAAAGTCATAAAACCTCCCTATTTCTAATCACCCTTGTATGCCTATTATGTTATTAGCCTTTTAGGGTTTCTCTATTTCCTAAAAAATGTGTTTGAGGTTAGTCTAATAAACCAAAAAACTAAGCTTCCCATGAAATTAGCCTTAGGCCTAATATGGTCCTCAACCCAATGATCCCAAATAACACGCCAAATGGGCAAAAACTCTACCCCGAGTCTTGTACTAACCCAATGCACTTAAATCTAATTGTTTTAAGTAAAAAATGGACATTCTAAACTTCCCAATTGTTACCCATAACAGAACATATTTTAATAAATTAGTTTTCTCCATAATTTAATTTATTGAGCCAATACAAATCAATTAAGTTAAAACATAATTATTAAACTATTACGTGAGACCTGATATTATAAGAAACAACTTCATGTAATACCCGTAATTTTAAGAAAAATAATTACATCATCTTATAATAAATTAATTATAAGTATAAAACAATTTCTGTGAACATATTTTAATTAAGTAGAATGTCTTTGAAATTTATTTAATTTTTATTTGACTATTTCTTTTATAAGTACTTAATATTCAATATGCTAAAATAAGTGGACATCATTTTTTATTTTTACTTTTTTGTATTAGTAATGATACATAGTATAATTTGTATATGCTATAAGTTATTTTAAAAAAGAAAATGAGATATAAATTAAATGGATATTTGTTGTTTTGTCATTAGTAAGGGCTATTGTGCTAATTTAATGACCTATATTGCGAAATTAAGAGAAATTAAGTGAGAAAGTTGATAGGAGTCATATTGATTCGACTTTTAGCCCCGCACGATAAGCCAACACTCTATATCATTTGTTTCACACTCAATATGATTATAGAAACAAATATTTATCTCTAGAAGTCATAATGGCAGAGGAGAACTATTGCAGTGACAATAGAAAGGGTTAAAGTGTCAAACTTAAGGCACAATGATTGCATTTATGTGTTGTGTGTAAATCACATGCATTAAGTAGGAGAAATATTAGTTTCAAGGATAATGTCATTAAATTGTAGCATGTGAAAATTAGATAAAATGATTTGAATTATTTCAATGAGATAACGTCAAGATAGGTAAAACTCCTATGTTATTGAGAGAATGAATAAAATCACGATGTTCCATGTAAACTCCCATTGAAAAATTAAAAAGTCAAGTAATTTTAATAAAGTTATAGTTTAACCATGAATATGTTGCAACCCATAACCCAATTAGAAGATGAAAATTGAACTTATTTATACTTAAAGAAGGTCAGCTCAGTTAATCATCTGGTCAACCAATGGAGTTTTGGTCGGCCCTAGCATTACTAGAGGTCGACTTAACTCAGCTAACTCACAACAATTAACACTATTACATAACACCATCAAGGCAAGTATGTACCATGTGACAGGGTGCCATCATCAGTACACTCATGCACTAAAAGCAAACAAACACCCTTCCGTGCATGTTTGCCCATGCTAACTTGATAATTATCCCCACACTATCTTGTAAAATGGGTACTTGTTAATTCTATAAAAATAAGACCCCTCGCATATTCTATTGGATCAGTTGTAATAGTCCATAAACAAATACTCTCACACCCATATTTAAGGAGGAAGGGAGTACGCCAGAGGGAGGGACGAAGATTACACACTCTCACTCTACGAAATTAATATTACCAACACTTGCACCTGTGGATGTAGGCACCACCATTGGCCAAATCACATAAATTTGATTTCATCCTTTTTCTCTCATCCCAGTCTATAGCAAGTCCTAGATACATATTTCATTAATTTCATCTCTTTTTTTGTTTTTATTTGATCTTTTATGCTTGAGAAAATATCAAATTAGTATAGCAGGTTTAGGAGAAAACACATTGGCACTATCGGTGGGAACGAAACAAGTGTTTTGTTACTTTCTACCATTACTTTCCTCTTAAACTCAAAGACATCCACTTTTTAGTAAACCAACGGATTACATTTCAATTCACTTGGGATTTTATGGGTTAGAATTATTTTCAATCGACTCTCAATCGATTTTATTTAATCCTTAAACTCACTATCGAATTTACCCTTTGCTACCTTAACAACCTTCTTTTCAATAATTGTTTTACTAAAACAATTGTTATACTCTGTTTTCTAGCACTAAGCTACTGTGTTTTGCTATAAATACTTGGAATATGGTGGAAAACCCAAAATTTAATTGAGCCACTAAAGGAATTCCCCCTTCTAAGACCCACTGGGAATTTTAATGAGCCTAGTGAGGGGTTAAAATACTATGATATAACGCATGAAGTAACTGACACAGAGTTTTCTGAATAGGAAAAATAAATTGATCAAGCCCAATTACCCTGACAGCAGGTGGATATTCTATCCCCAATTCTCTATAAGGATAAAAGTTGTGATCATCGTGATAAAGAAGCTAGCAATCCTAAATGATTGTATTTGGCCTGAGGAGGTGAAGTTAGTAGATCTAAACACTCTGAATCGAATTGGGATGACGGGTCCTATCGCCAAGGGGAAAACTCCACCCTTATATTAGAAGGATATGATGATGATCAAACATGTTCCTTAAGACGTCCAAGTATTCTGGGAAGACTAATTAGGAGCTCCGCATTTAATTGGTTAATCCCAAGAGTAATAAGGGAACATCAACATTGAGAAGGCATAAAAAAGATAAGAAGGTATGAGAAAAGAAGGGTAGAATTCTCAAGCCACTGGAGATTTGATTATGGTTCATAATGTGATTCCCCATATTAATCATCTGATACCTGCATAGTCATGTCAATTTTCTACTTATTGACTTTGAGAAACATCTAATTAATTTCCTTGATTCTCAAAATTAACTTAATTTAATACTATACTGGATAAAAAAAAATAATCATTGGATCAGGCTTAATTAGTGGAAACAAATCTTATAAGTCTATCAAGGGGGTATATCAATCCTCCGTATCCATGAATGTGGATTCCTCTGAATTAAGATCTCAAACCTACTCCCATAATTGTCACCCAATGTTCAAGGATCATATCATTCAATATAAAATTAAATTCCACCCATGGCAATCAAAGAAACAATCATATATGTATTTCAATCCTCATAATTTTGGGGATTAAGAATGTATGCCCCCTTTGACAATGGTATGTCTCTTGCCTCAGTCTAATGAAAACAACTTTTACGATCGTATCTTTTGCATGGTCATGTTCAGTACATTCCTGGGATATACCTATCACAATCATTTGTATAATTATCGTACAAGTTCTTAAACCATAATATAGGTTCTCATAGTCGGAGACAAAATACTAGGACATATCAACTCCCCATCTAGGTTGTGAACATTTGAATAATGTTAAAACTGGACTTCTGATCTTCTTGTCATCAACCCAAACCCAACTCACCTGAATTTTTATTGGGCTCTATTAATGAAATTTAGATAATATATTAAAGCTAAATATAAGGTATTTTAATAATTAAGTGTAATAGTTAACTTCCCTAAATGAATCACACCCAAATTACTTAGGAAGTTTTGGATCCAAAAACCTTCTTTGTTGCCTTCGAAGTGACAACATATTCAACTTCCATGGTTTAATTAGTAATATATG
Organism: Sambucus nigra; assembly: GCA_949130495.1. Lineage (NCBI taxonomy): Eukaryota > Viridiplantae > Streptophyta > Magnoliopsida > Dipsacales > Adoxaceae > Sambucus > Sambucus nigra. The sequence continues at coordinate 147,938,884 of OX422223.1, forward strand.
ATTACTTGACACTCCATCTACTTATAACTCGACCTCATAAGGTAAACACATATTCCGAGGTCGATCTCCTGGAATACCATTCTGCTTGAAAATTTGAGATCGTGTACCTAATGGGTTCTAGACTCTTTATTGAGTATACCAGCACATAATATTTAGTCCTCTTTAGGTACTTGAGAATGTGCTCCACAAAGGACTAGTATTCCTCACCTGGGTTAGACTGGAATTTGCTTACCATGATAGAAGCCTAACATAGATATGGTCTAGTATAGACTATATCATACATGAGGTTGCCAACTGCCCAAGCGTAAGCTATATTCCTCATCCTATCTATCTGGTTAGGTGTCTAAGGAAACTAATCATTAGATAAAGAAACTTCATGCCTAAAAGGGAGAAACCTTTTGTTTGAATATTTCATCATAAACCTTGTGAGAAAAATGTCAATGTAAGTGTCTTGGCATAATACTATCATCCTATTTTGCAATCACATGTACGCTTGATCCCACGGATCTGTTAGTCTTATCCTAAGCATTTCATATCGAACTGAATATACAACCACACCCTTACACTAGATAATATACCCGCATTATTCCTAATTATAAGAATGTCATTTACATATAATACTATAAATACCACAATATTTCCTTCATTCTTCTTATACACATAAGTTTCATCCAAACATTTATCAAAACCAAAATATTTGATATCCTAATCAAATAGAAATTCAATGAACTTGATACTTGCTTAATCCATAAAAAGGATCTGTTCACCTTGCTTTATTGGCCCTATTATATCGATTCTATGGGATGCATCATATATATGAACTCGTTAAGACTACCATCTAATAATGAATTATAAACATCCATTTGTTAAATATCGTAATCGAGATAAGATATAATAAATAATAGAATCCAAATAGACATAATCAAGGTTACTGGTGAAAAGGTCTTCTTATAGTCAATCATGTCTTTTTGAGTGAATCCTTTCAAAATGATTTGTGCCTTAAAGGTTTCCACCTTCCCGTTTGACAAGTCTAAAAGTTCCTATACTTGATTCGAATACATTCAATCCATCACGATATTCATAGCCTTTACAGAAATTTCATCATCTTTGTCATGGAATAACTCCTCACAGTTGTCGGGATCTAATTCGTGTTCCCCTGGTACTCCATGAATTTGACCTCCTAAATGAACTACTCTATCAAGATGATTTCTGACTATACCATTATGATGTGGATTCACTTGTTATCTAGTATAAGTGACACATGTATCTTTATTGTCAATAATACTCCCACTACAACCAGGTAGTGTATTATAGATATCATGTTGCATTTAGTCCTTTACGGACTGTCCTAATGAAGTTACTTCCTCTTTTCCTCTTTGTTATTACAAGATAATGTTGATTTTGTACTTTTGGTTTATCATATAATCGTCCTCCAAGTACAAGGAATTTGGGAAAAAATGACCATCTGGTCCTTAGGATTATAAAATAAACCAGATTTGGCTCCATTTGAGTAATCTACAAAGATAAACATTTGTGTTCTAGATTCTAACTTGCGAGGATCCTTCCTTAACACCTACCAATCAATCCCAAATTTTAACATGCCTTTGAATAGGTTTGTAAACATTCCAAAGTTTTTTGGGAGTTATTGAGATTTATTTATAAGGAACAATATATTCAGTAAATAATTAGACACCTATATTGCAGAACCCTAAAAAGAAATTGACAACTCCGAATAACTCATCATGGATCTAACTATGTCCAAAAAAGTCTTATTCCTTCTTTACAATGCCCCATTTGTTGTTGAGTTGTCGGTGCGGAAAAGTTGGTTATAATACCCAACTCCGATAAGTGTTTTCTAAACTCTCCCAAGTGGTATTCTACTCAATGATCAGATCCTAGAGTATAAATTAGTGTATCATGCCTACACACCACCTCAACCTTGTACACTTTGAACTTATCAAAGGCTTCAGACTTGTGGTGCATGAGGTAAACATATCCAAACCATGGGTAATAATAGTTGAGAATGATGAAATACTTGTAACCACCTATTTCTCGGATATTCATAGGTCCATATATAATAATATTGAACCAATTCAAACACATATTTGCTTCTATAGCCCTTAGTCATAAAGGGCGTACTGGCCATATTACCCTTTAAGCACGATTTACAGACTGCAAGTGCCTCCACTTTCAATGAACTCAATTCTAATTGCAATGAAGTTTTTGTATCCTTTTTTACATTTATATACCCGAAGCATAATTGCCCAAAATACGTTTGGTTCAACTAAGAAGGTTCCTTTCTCGTTAGACTATTTCCATTCACGTTATTCCTTGTAGTATTAAGGAGTAGTGGTGAGTCATGTCTTGTTATATAAATATTGTTTTCCAATGTGCCAGAACATATACAAGATTTTCCATTTTGATAAAAACTCCTTTATTTAAATAAACCAGGTATCCATTAATCACAAGCTTAGAAACCAAAATCAAATTTCTTCTAATGCGAGGAACTAATCCGAGAAACATAAAAACAATCCGCTAATATAAATGTATTGTCTCCACTAAAATTTAAAACTAAATTTCCTATTGCTACTAATTCCTTATAACACCCTATATTTTTTAATAATTATGAATTGAATTATTTCTAGTATTTTAAATTACACGTGCGTAGTAATTTCATTCAAATAAAATATTGCGTATTTAATAGATAATATTTTATGGCATAAGATAAATATTTATGAGATAAATTTAATAACAGAGTTTATAGTAAATAAAAGATGGTGAACGTCGTAATGAGTAACAACGACGGGATTATAATGATATCTCAACCGAGGCTTGTGAGTAGACTTTGTTCAGGTTGAGATGGAAATTTATGTATACTGATTTGAATGGCGAATTTAAGTGCACGGTTGGTTTCGAATGGTTAAAATAGTCAAGAATAAGTACCCCGGGGATGGTAATTGGGTTTCAGGGGCTTTTTCGACTAGCCCGGACTCATGTAGGGTCAATTTGGGTCATTTTGATGTAGCCTAATAACCTGATTTCATCATTTGTGTTTTAAACTATAAGGGCTAGGTGGATGAGGAACCCATATCATTATTTTTAAACCCTGACAGATAAGGAAGATAGGAGAAAGGATATAAAATAAGGGAGAAATCCAGAGGCGGCCAACTCAGGAAGGGATTCAGGGGAAAATCTAGCAACAATACATCACACAAAAAGTAGATAAGAATTTAAAAACATCATAAGACAAGTAATTGCTTTTCTTTAATTGAATAGTAGTAGATTATATCCATATAAAGTAGGTGATGTGAAAAACTTTTTTGGGTGGGCTTTTCACATGTAAAAAGGGGGGTTATGCGAAATTCATCTCATGTAATGTACTAAATGATTAATTGATGTTGTTATACGAATCAAATTTGCTATAATTAGAACTTTTTTAAAGATTCATAGGTCGATTAATGATTAGTTAGGGGTTTTGAATGAAATCTAGGGATATATTGAGATGTTCTTCATGTAGATCCATTTTAATAGATTAATTAGACGATGTTAGTTAATCTTTGAAATTGGGATGATTGTTGAGGCTCTAACCATTTAAGAATATTTTCTTTAGGCTCTATATGTTTTGGGAAATGTATAATATCATGTTGATGGTTTGGGGGATGAAATTGAAGAAGGAAAATATGGGCTGAAGTAGCTAAGTAGGTTCAGTGAACTAATTCTCCCCCAGGCCAAATTAGCTCGGTTCCCCTATTTAGTCAAGTCATGGATTTGTAAATATTTTCGTTATGAACATGTGGCCGCAAATTTTGTATTTTTATGATTTTTTTTAATAAGTTATGAATTTTATACGAATGGGTGTACGAGACCAAAAACTTTAGTTGGTAATCTAGGTATGGATTTTATCATAGGCCTGATTATGTTTTGGATGATTACAAAATCTTTTAGATATATTCCCTTAGTTGATATGAATTCATAGTTGATGATATTAAGTGTAAGTTAAAGATTTTTAATATTTCTACAGATTATGTTCAGTAACGGAAATTTTGGGTAGACGAGAGTTAGCTCGATATACTTATTCATAGGTTATTTATGGAATAATAATAACACTCGAGGCGTAGGAGACTGAACAAATATAGTGATTTCTAATTTATGCATTCAGTAATAGTTGGGAGAGTCTAGTAGAATTCAGTAATGAGAAACACGTTACATTATTTAATTAAGAGGAAAATATAATTAATTAAGAGTCAGGGAATAGACTCGGAATAACTGAGTTTTGTGAATATATATATATATATATATATATGGATTAGTCGAATTTTGTAAATATATATATGGGTATAGAGACAGTATATATACGAATATGAAAAATAACAGTGTGTATGATATTTATGTGAAACATACCCCTCTAGTGCTATCAGCGGAGGTGGCGCCATGTCGATGATCTTCCTTAGCGAAACACAGCAGGCTAAGTATCGACCCAGGTCATAGCACCGTGTTTATACCTTGTGTGATAGTTATTCTAAGTGAGAAGATTACGGTATGGTTGGGACTCACTGTCAAAGGACTACGATCACCTCTAATACATTTTCCATTTTACCAAGTCAGTGTGAGAGCATGACTGCCAGTAACCGGGATGAAGTGAGTATGCCCTGAATGATGATAGCATTGTAGATAAAGGCATCCAATGAGTTGTTACTCGGGGGATGGAATTTAATGAGTTATTACTAAGGGTATGGTAACATATAATGAGTTATTACTCGAGGGATGACAACATCTAATGAGTTATTACTCGAGGGATGGCGACTATATATAACATATGTGTGTTTGTTGTAATATATCTTTACGTCTATAATAGTGTGGTTAATTATATATGTGCTTAACACATTAAGAGTGAACACATGTGTGTTTATTATAGTATCTCAATACGTAAATAATAGTGTAGTTAATTATATACGGGCTTAATACATTAAGTGTGGATGTTTATAAATAACTAGAGTGAAATTATAAGAGTGATAAATGATGGAATGATTAATTAAGATAACGAAAGAAATAGCTAAGAAATGAACAATAAACAATACTTGTAGTAGAATGGTGTATTAGTAAGATTTAAAATAGGACTATTTAGGCGGTGTAGTGTAACTAGGCGGGTTAAGATATATGTGCTAGGCATCCACCATAGTTGATAGGTGAGGGGTATCTCATATAAGTGAGACATGAGCTAAAATATTGAAAGTTTTACTGCATATTTATTTACCGCATCTTAATTACTTTTAACTATTTTAAAAAGGATTTGGTCTCTGAACCGCATTAAATATATTTTCCAAAAACTTTTAGGTGAGGGATGCCATGGATGAATATTCTTTCCAAGGAAATGAAGTTTCACCTGATGTGGAGGCTTGTAGGTTGCTGAGTAGCCACTTCACTTTTTGCATTCTAAATTAGGTTCTCTATTCTGGTATTGGTTAGGCATGTTGTCGCTTTTTATTCAAACATATGTATTTCATACTTGTATTGTAGTTTTACCCAATGGTTTATTCGAAAACTTTATCTATTTATCTTTACTTTACACTTTACATCATGGTTTTGTTTATATTGATTACCGTGCATGGGATTATGATGGTTTGACTATATTTGTTGTATGTTTATGGAAGATAAAATTTGGCACTGGCTTATTTAATTAATAGGTGGTTAGTAATTTAAAAAAAATTCCGATAGTGATGCTAAGAATGGAGAAAATGAGACTCATGTTTTATTTTAGTAAAGGACTGATAACCCATGATTGAAATAGGCGTGGTGTCATAGATGGTATCAAAGCATCAGATCTAGTGTACTTAGGATCTGTGAGGACTTATTACATTTTCAACATTACTTTTCTTGATATAGAACCCTATGCTTAGGAATGTTGATTCATAATGCGACTTATATTTTCCAGCTATTGAGTATAGTTTATACAAGTTATATTCGAATTTGATTGGGCTTCATATACCGAACCATATAGTCCATTAGGAATACTACAGGAGGAGAGGCTCAGCCCAAGATATAGAATATTCTTGGAATGGTGATCATGGTAGGATTCGCCACTAATATTGTTCAGGTAGTTGCAGTAGTACCTGAGTACCATCGCAGCAGATCGTGGTGCAAATTCAGACCTACCTAATATAGTCAGTAAGGGAGAGAGTCGAAGGTGATTTTTTAAAGGGCTATCCGCAAGAATTTGGGGAATTGCAGAAGTGTGATTGACCAATGGAAGGAGATCATGCAAAGGTAATAGCGTAGGGTAGAGTGCAATGACACTTAGAATTAAATTTTGGGAAAAGACTTCTTCTCATAGGAGCAGAGTTGTAGTGATGGGAGTTAGTCACCACATCCGAGGAGAGATATTATGAATATCGAGGAGTTTACACTGTGTTTTGAACGCAAATCCTTTCATCGGTTGTTTGAATAGAGAGGCGAAGGAAATTTTAGTACTTATTACTAGAGGACTGGACAGTGACTGAACATGGGGGAGAACTTGCCTTTTTAGTGAACTTCATACTTGTCGAGGTCGATATAGAGAATAAAAATGATCTTTGAGGTCATGACGGAATCATGGGAACGCCAGCATTAAGGTGAAATCCGATTCCAACGACTAATGGTGATGTCGTGAATGTCATACTTTTGCAAGGGAAATATAAATGCTTCCATGTAAAGGGGGATAAGAAATTTGAGAGTCTAGTAAGCAAATAAAGAATGAATGTCATTGGTGCTAGTGAGCCACCACGTGGGGATACCCAATTGGAGACCGATTTGAATGCTTTCGATTAATGGAATTCCTACCAAGTGACGGTGGATTCAGTCAGGGCTAGTAACATGCTCCATATGGCCAGTAGAGCTAAAGAAATAATAGGGGTAGCAATTTAGGCCACTAGGGCCAGAGACATGGGAATGACACAGAGAGGTGTCTTATGTGTGGAGAGTAGGGCCACATGTCTTGATCTTGTCTGCACGAGTTAGGGTATAGGAGCGGGACACCCAAAAGGGTCAACAATTATAGAAGTTTTTTATTTTGTTTGGACGAGAGTATTATGTCCAAGATGCATTTGAATTGCGAGTGCTATTGGCGATTGAAGGAATAAGTTTTATCCATGGGTAAATGGGATAATATTTATGTGACACGGGTGAGTCACGGTGTTTTGTTAGCACTAGATTCATTCATGAGATGGGTTTATTGTGTGTATCGTTAGTGTTATTATTGTGTCTATATATTTACCATTGGGTAGTAGGGCTCTCTTTAGTTCCATCTGCAGGGGGCGGGTGCAATCACCGAGAGAATATGTTTTTGTGGATTTACTCATTTTAGAAATTTAATATGAGAGTATGATGTTGTCTTGGGTATGGACTAGTTATAAATGGTTTGAACGATGGTGGGCTATCACAGGAAGGCTATCGTGTTTGCTGTTCTAGGGTAGGATGTGTGGTTTTGAGATGTATCACCTTGAAGAGGGTCAAGCTTTCATCTATATTATATTGTGGAGGACACTTCAGAAAGTATAATTGTGTCGTTATATTTGATCTCAATTTGTAGGGATTTTACATATGTGATTGAGGGTATATTGAGCTTTCTATCGAGCGAAGAGATTTAGGTCGTTATTGATTTAGCGCTAGGGACTTAGTGATAGTGTGAGCACTTTGTTATATGACTCCTTTAGAGATGTGGGAGTTTATAATTAGATTATACAATGGGGGGACATGATTTTGAATATCCCGATTATATGCTTGGGTCCTACGGAACTCGATGACCGATAATTCTAGGTGATCGTGCATCGGGGGAATTTCTTATTTGATTTTCATTTATAGGACCTTCTACGCATGGACCATTGTAAAAAATATCTTTTGTTTATGCCATTCTGTATATCTTGCAAATTCAAATTGGTATTAGAGTGGGAACAATAAGTTATTATTTTAGATCAGTGTTTAGGCATGAATCCAAGTCATTTTTATATGGATGATCAGTCGCATTTTAGGACACTAATGTTTGATGGGACCAATTACACATACTAAAAGGCGAGAATGAAATCAGCACTTATGTCGATAGATGAGCGGGTATGGCAAGAGTTTGTTAAGGGTTGGTCCCCACCCGTATCCCTAGTAGGTGATTAAAGAATTCCAAAACACGTAGAAACCTGGAGTGAGTATGGACAAAATTATTCTAATTATAACTCTCCAGGTTTAAATGCTTTAGTTTGTGCCATCACATAGGAGGAGTTTCGGCGTATTATGACATGTGAGGCATCTAAAGAGGCTTGGGACATACTTCAACTCACCTATAAACGTACTAGTGTTGTTCAGGCTTCCAAATTAAAAAAAAAAAGTCACCACTCAATTTCAAACCATTAGGATAGAGGAGAGTGAATCCGTTGATGAGTTCTACCACTAAACCAAATACATTATTTTATAAGTGTTTTAAACAGTTAAAAAGAAAACAATAATGGCTTCAAACTATTATAAAACACGGGGTTATAATTTATTTCTATCTTTTAAAAATCATTACAAATGAAAATTAGTAACGGTTCAGTCGGTTAATATTTTCAAATGTATGTGTGCTCTAATCAACCCATTGTAACGGTCATGAATCGTTAATGTTTGACTATCTATAATTGTTCAAAACCGTTACTGTTTGACATTTTATAAGGGTTTAAAATTGTTACTGCTTAACATTTTATAGGTGTTCCGACTGTTACTGATTGGTCATTTTTAACGGTTATAAACATGTACTGATTAAACGTATAAGGGCCCAAATATTATATTTAATAACTATTTAAAACCCGTTATAAAGGAATTCATATGGTAACAGATTTACACAGTTACAAATGTCAATACAAATTAAAAAAACACTTCAATCGTAGTAACCTCGCAAAAAAAATTTAGCACTAAATCGTTTGGTAGTATTAACAATCACCAATTCATTCACAAAATGACAACACAACTTCATAATACTAACAACCTTTAGAGTGACAGTGAGATAACCAAGACCATTTGGTGAACAAGATTTAATAACAACCACCACCTAACCAGTACTCATTTATCAAATAATGTAACGAGAAAATGCATACAAATAGCAGTGTTGAAAATAATACAGTCATGCACAAATAATACATGATTAACGTTTTTGGATTTGAGCAATTTCTTAACAGAACTCAATGGCGTACAAGTCAGTCTAGAAGGTAACAAAAATAGTCAAGTTACGTAAATAAATTAAAAATACGTAAACAAATTAAATGAGTACCGACGAATGCGAGAAAGTGAGTATCATGAATCTAGGGAGTGCATTTGAAATATGGGGCTTCCTCAACATCTTTGGCCTATGTAGCTATGGAGTGGTGGAGAGAGAGAGGGGTGGGGGGACTTACTATTCCAACAACAAATTTTGACGACATGAAAGTGTTTGCCCTAAATCATGATAACCCAAAATCACATACCTGAGCATAACATGTAAGATAAAGTTAATTTCTGACTGGTAATGAGAATATTTCATGGAAAATATATAAGAGGTTAATAGATAAGACTCATCCCTTAAGAGTCTAATTTGGAGATTGTGACAACCCGTGATCCGAAACAAGGGTTGGCCAGCCCGATACTCTGATAATACAGGGATCATGGATGGAATCATACTTAGCATTGTGACAACATAAAGGGTATACGGGATAACCACTCAATAATTCCGAAAACGGGTTGTCAAAAATTTTGTTTTATAATTTAAAGATAGCATTTTAAGCAACCCATAATTGAAAAAGAAAATGGAAACCCCAAGAACAATGTACACTAACAACATGTATATAATAAGAGGACCGAATGAAATGTCGGTCAATAGAATTTCATACAACGTACAACAAGTTCAATAAATTACATATTACATTCATTGTACAATTATAAAAGTTGGGCCACACGCCTGAATAAAGACCCGAACATAACTAGAAAACAACAATGAAGGCGTATACACAAAATATCCCGTGATATCCGCAAAATGTCACGGCTCCTCAAAAGACACTGGAAAGGGGAGGTCAATACGGGTGTCCTTGCGGTGGAACACCTGAGCGGTTATAATATTTATACACAACAAGAAAGAAGAACGGGCCATGGCCCAATTTTATGTGATCACCAGATAAATAATTAGTATGACAATTCTGAATAGTTAATCATGGATAATAAAGACGATATTCTAATATGGTGACCTCATATGATAAACTAAGACAATTAAATTATTATAAAGTAAAATTCAAGTATGCAAGAGGATATGTATAAACATCATTAATCTAAAATCTTTATCATTATTCACCTTTTCATTTTATCTTTCCATTCCTTATCAGGAATATAATTCTATCATATCCACTTATGGCATGTATCTCATTTGTATGCTCTTTACGACAACTATTTCATTTACATGCCCTTTGTGCCATGTATGATGCTCTTTATGTCATTGCGTTATGCTCTTTGTGGCATATATATATCCATCAAGTCCCACTTGATGTAAGAAAAGTTATAAATATATATGTATAACGATTCTAGGACCGCCCGTCCGGGTTTCCCACTTGAGGTTCTGCATAAATTTTGAATCGATTCGTACCATCCGAATCGATTCGGTCAGGAAAATTGGGTTTCTACATAAATGCCGACTAGATTCGGATCAACCGAATCGATTCGGTTCACTTAGTCCTAGAAACTGTCCCTGTGCGAATCGATTCGGCCTGGCCAAATCGATTCGCCCTTGCGAATTTTTGCCAATTTTGGCTATGGAATCTTGGACTCCAAATTTACCCCCAACTCAAATCCATTCAAACCAAACTAATTTATTGTCACCAATACAGCATAAATACCACTAACTACTACTATAAACCTCAATAATCATCCAAATCATTCTTTAATGATTCAAACCCACAAATCCGCAAAAACCCTAAAATAGTTAAACCATGATTAATACACAATTATCACAACTAATCATTTATCTTAAACCACAATATAGCAAGTAGAAAATTTGCCTCAAGCTTGAAATTTTAGATTTGAGGAAGATGAAATCAAGATCAATCTCCAATATTCAATCTCTCTCTCCTTTCTCTACTATTTCTCTTCCTCTCTCTTTCTCTCTAGGTTTAGGAATATAATTAGGGAAAAATAGAAGACTTAACAAGGCTAAACCGTGTCAGAGGTCTAAAATTCCAACTTAAATGATCAATACCGCGATAAAATAACACGCAACTACACATTTAAGGTATAATCAGTCAAAAGTGCCCAAAACCTCCAAATACAATATGGCACACATTTTGACTATCTCCCACACTCCGTAACAAACTATGGCCTCCAAATTATCGTTTGGAGATTTTATAATTCATTTTAAGTTCTGGTTCCATTTTAAACAAAAATGTCTTTTTTAAATCTTATGACACTATAAAACTCAACATGAGGATATTTACAAACACATACAGTAAATATACAACGAGTTAGTAAATATTAACTTTTCTTCATTAAATTAATACTTACTCCATATTCCAACATTTTACATATAACTACTTCACATAGTAAGTAAATATAAAATTGGTTCTCATAAGCGAGGGTTATTACATACTCCCCCCCCCCCCCCCCCCCCCCTCCCCCCCTTAAGAGGGAATTTTGCCCCCAAAATTCAAGCGTACCTTGTAAGAAGATATGTGGGTACATTTCCCGCATGTCGTCCTCACGTTCCCACGTCGATTCTTTAGCATTGTGATGACTTCATTGGACTCTCACCAAGGGCACCACACGAGACCTCAACCTATGCTTCCCATGCTCTTCTTCATATGAAATGTTGGGTTGCAAGTCAATATCCTCGAAAGGGATATGCCAAGGGGCACCTTCGCATCTCTTATACTTCTTCAGAGAGGAAACATGGAATACATCATGAATTGTTGCAAAGGTTCCGGTAAGGCAAGTTGATACCCCACTGGACCGACTTTCGCAATAACTGGAAAAGGTCCAACAAAATGCGGCGCAAGCTTTCCTTTCTTCCTGAAACGCTTAACGCCCTTCATTGGTGACACTCGCACCAAGACTTGGTCCCCAATCTCCAACTCCATGTGTCTTCTACCCGCATCGGTATAGCTCTTTTGGCGATCTTGGGCTATCCGAATGCGATTCCGAATGAGTTCAATTTTAGAAGAAGTATCTTGGATCATTTCAGGTCCAAGGAATTTATTATCACCCACTTCCAACCAACAAGAGGGCGACCTACATGGCCGTCCATAAATAGCTTTATAGATCGCCATTCCAATATTAAATTGGTACGAGTTGTTATAAGAAAACTCAACCAATGGGAGGTATTGTTCCCAACCACCCTTGAAATCAAGCATACACATACGGAGCATATCCTTCAACATTTGGTTTACTCTTTCAGTCTAACCATCTGTTTGAGGATGATAAGAAGTGCTTAACTTCAATTCGGTCCCCATCGCCTCTTGGAAACTTCGCCAAAAGTGGGAGACAAAGATCTTGTATCGATCAGAAACTATATTTAAAGGTACCCCATGAAGTCTAACGACCTCCTCGATGAATAATCAGACATAGCGAGTAGTGTCATAATCAGTACGCATGGGTAGGAAGTGTGACGACTTAGTTAAGCGGTCGACAGGAACCCAAATAGAATCACAACCACTCTGTGACCTTGGCAAGCCCGTAATAAAATCCATCGATATGCTCTCCCATTTCCACACCGGAATCTCCAACGGTTGCAACAACCCTATCGATCGCTGATGATCGATCTTGACCAATTGACAAGTAGTGCATCGGGATAAAAACTTAGAAATATCCCGCTTCATGTCTGGCCACCAATACTGGCGGCGCATGTCTTGATACATCTTGTCCCCACCAGGATGTATGGCAAATTTTGACCCGTGAGATTCTTCCATCACCGCCCGTCTCAAAACCCCCTCCTCCGGAACAATAAGTCTTCCATGGAAGCGTAATCCACCCTCTGAACTTATCGAGTAGGATTCCGCTCCCTCGGATAGTAATCGGTGTATATGGTCCTGACAACCCTTATCCCTTCCTTGGGCTTCTACAACCCTTGCCACAATGGTAGGAGTAACAGTCATCACTGACATGAACGCTCTCACCACCGCATCCTCCTGACTGAGCTCTTTCCACTTAGTTTTCCATACATCAGCTAAATCTCCCTCGGGCCTCCTACTCAAGGCATCCACCACAACGTTCGCCTTGCCCGGATGATAATGGTTATCGAATTGATAATCTTTCATGAACTTCAACCATCGGCACTGACGCATATTCAAATCTTTATGTGAAAATAAATATTGCAGCGATTTATGGTCCGTGAAAAGACTGAATTTCTCCCCTAAGAGATAATGCCTCCAAATCTTCAAGGTAAAGACAACCGCATCGAGTTCTAAGTCATGCACCAGATAGTTCCTTTCATGGCTTTAGCTTGCGGGAAGCATAAGAAATAGCCCGTCTCTCTTTTTGAAGCACACCTCCTAATCATTGAAGAGATGCATCGGTGAAGACTAGATATTTCAATCCCGATTTTGGCAATGCGAGGACTGGAGCCGAAGTTAACCTCTCTTTGAGCTTGCTAAAAGCAGCCTAACAAGAGTTATCCCAAACAAATATCACCCCTTTCCAGGTCAAATATATCAAAGGGCTTGCGATTTTTGAGAAACCCTTGATAAATCGACAGTAATAACCCGCCAAATCCAGAAAACTATGAATCTAGGTAGGTGTCATGGGTTGACCCCACTCCCTCACCGCTACCACCTTGCTCGAATCCACCGATATACTCTGGGATGACACAACATGGCCCAAAAATTTAACTTCCTTCAACCAAAAGCCACACTTCTCGAACTTTGCATACAATTGGTGATCCCTCAATCTTTACAGGACCAACCATAAATGAGTAGCATGGTCAGATTCGGTCTGAGAATAGACTAAGATGTCATCGATGAATACAATGACAAATTGGTCAAGGAAATCCAGAAACACCCTATTAATGAGATCCATAAATACAACGGGGGCATTGGTTAGTCCAAAAGGCATAACCAAGAATTCATAGGATCCATATCTGGTCAGAAATGTGGTCTTGGATACATCCTGCTCCCGTATCCTCAATTGATGATACCCCATCCTCAAATCGATTTTATAATAGTACGACACTCCCCTATGTTGGTCAAATAAATCATCAATATGAGGAAAAGGGTATTTATTCTGAATGGTGACTTAATTCAACTCTCTATAGTCCACACATAATCGAAGAGAACCGTCTCTTTTCTTTACAAACAACACCGGAGCACCCCAGGGCGACGTACTATGCCTAATAAATCCCTGTTCCAACAACTGCTAGATTTGATCCCTTAACTCCCTCATTTCCACAGGAGCCATGCGATATGGAGCTCTCGCCATCGGTCAAGTTCCCGGCGCTAAATAAATCACAAACTCAATCTCCCGGCTCAGAGGTAATCCCTGTATTTCCCGAAAAACATCTTCAAAATCTCTAACAATCGAAATAGAATCCAGGGAACAACTACATCCCTAGAAGTATCCTCTGCAATACAATATAAATAGGTACTCGTACCTCCTTCCAAACTAAGCATAACTACCAAGAACATTTCTTGTCCCGGAACGACGAAGACTATACTCTTCCTGTAACAATTTACTATCGCGTGATATTTCATTAACCAACCCATGCCCAAAATCACGTCATACCCGACCATGTCAAGGACGAGCAAATCGGCCTCAAAGCACAAATTACCAATATTAATTCCTATGTTTTTACGAACAAAGAAAATCAATGAACCATCACCCATAGAAGATTCAACGCTAGTGAAAGTACTCTCAAATATTTTATCAACTCTGTGGTCTGAGAAAAACTCCTAGAAATGAAAGAGTGTATCGTACCCGTATCAAATAATACCCGACCCATATGCCCTTGGATGAGAAACATACCCTCAATCGCTGGCGGTGCTGGAGGGACTGGAGGAAGCATAGCCTCCTGAATGTGATAGACCCATTCATACTGCAGTTGCCCCTACTGTGGAGGAACAATCGAATTAGGTGCCCGGGGGTGAAAATTGAACATATGGCTGCTGTGGAGACCTAGGAAGATGTCCTCCAATCAATTAAGGACATGACCTCTTATAATGTCCCAACTCTCCGCACTGAAAACATTTGTTCGTCACGTTCTCTTGGTTCCGCCCCTGATTATTTTGAAACTGCCCAAAACCTCGGCCCTGCTGAGCTCTCCCTCCATTCCCACCTCTACCTGCATGCTATTGTGACGGTCCACCTTGACCCTGCCTATTGGTATTACCACCCGCATTAAATCCACCAAAGCGTTGGCGTTTAGACAAATCCCCTTGCTGGGGGTCCCTCTCTCTTTTCTTACTCCCCGAAGATTGGGATGAAGGAGATTTTCCTCCCCCAATCCCATTACCTCCAGGTTTTCCCACTTGTCCCATCGCGGTAGCCTTCTTGCTATTTTTTACAAACAATCTATGCTCTTGGAAATGAAGTAATGCCGCATTCATCACATCCCCAAAGGTTTGTAAAGCCGAATTTCCCAACAAATGTACCCTCCAATGTAAACCTCCCACAAACTTAGAGATTCTCCTCTCTTCTGGAGTCACCTCATCCGGTATAAAACTTGCCAACCGGGTGAACTCCTCTTCATACTCTGCAACAGATCTCTCTCCATGTACTACATCCTGAAGCTTCCTTTGCATCTCCCTTTGAACTGCGGGAGGGAAGTACTTTCGGTCAAACAAGGCCCAAAAATCAGTGATTATCATCGTATCCCTCTGTTCTGGTGTAGTCATCCATTCCCACCAATGTAATGCTGATCCGACAAGCTTAAAAGTAACAAGGATTTGATTTTTCTCCTCGATACATTCTACCATTCGAAGATGGCGTTGCATGTCTTTCTTCCATTGATTTGCCATTATAACATATGAGCCTCCATCGAATTCCGGGGGATGGCCCTTAAGAAAAGACTCCCTAACTCTTTCCCATGGAGAAGGTCCCGTAGGAGCTTGTGCCTCTTGCGCCCGTGGTTGAACTTGTGGCATTTGTTGTACCACTGCAGTCATAGATGCATTGACTGCTTGGGCCACTATGTTTGCTACATCGGCAGCATTTATACTCCCCGGTGGTGGCGGTGGAGGACCAACCTCCTCTTCCATACCTATTTTACGTCTCGCTGAGCGACCTCTCTTAGGCGGCATCTGAGATGGAGAAACAATAGAGTTAGGATACTATATAAAATAATCTATCTTGCAAAAGATCGCAACATAAGCAATAAAGCAGTCCTAACATTAGGCTCTATATCACAGAACGCTACGGTAGAACGTGACAAGTCCGCATAGATCCTAAAGACTCTAGAACCTGATGCTCTGATACCATCTGTGACAACTCGTGATCCGAAACAAGGGGTGGCCATCCTGATACTTCGATAATATAGGGATCATGGATGGAATCATACTCACCATCGTGACAACATAAAGGGTATACTGGATAACCACTCATAATTCAGAAAACGGGTTGTCAAAAATTTTGTTTTATAATTTAAAGAAAGCATTTTAAGCAACCCATAATTGAAAAAGAAAATGGAAACCCCAAGAACAATATACACTAACAACAGGTATAGAATAAGAGGACCGAATGAAATGTCGATCAACAGAATTTCATACAATGTACAACAAGTTCAATAAATTACATATTACATTCATTATATAATTATAAAAGTTGGGCCACACGCCCGAATAAAGACCCAAACATAACTAGAAAACAACAATGAAGGAGTCTACACAAAATATCCCGTGATATTCGAAAAATGTCACGGCTCCTCAAAAGACACTGGAGTGGGGAGGTCAATACGGGCGTCCTTGCGGTGGAGCACCTGAGCGGTTATAATATTTATACACAACAAGAAAGAAGAACGGGTCAGGGCCCGATTTTATGTGATCACCAGATAAATAATTAGTATGACAATTATGAACAGTTAATCATGGATAATAAAGACGATATTCTAATATGGTGACCTCATATGATAAACTAAGACAATTAAATGATTATAAAGTAAAATTCAAGTATGCAAGATGATATGTATAAACATCATTAATCTAAAATCTTTATCATTATTCACCTTTTCATTTTATCTTTCCATTCCTTATCAGGAATATAATTCTATCATATGCACTATATGGCATGTATCTCATTTGTATGCTCTTTACGGCAACTATTTCATTTATATGCTCTTTGTGGCATGTATTATGCTCTTTATGGCATTGCGTTATGCTCTTTGTGGCATATATATCCATCAAGTCCCACTTGATGTAAGAATAGTTATAAATATATATGTATAACGATTCTAGGACCGCCCGTCCGAGTTTCCCCACTGTGTGCGCCCCTAAATGACCATCATCTTCCAGGGCCTATCATCAAGACAACCTGGGATCCTACCGAAACGTCGGGAAGCGGCCATATGCCTGCGGGGTAGTCATAACCACACCCGAAATTACCTACCAATCGCAGAAAATGTACAACAAGAGCTCATATGGGCTAGGACTATATCCATCCTGCATTCATTAGCCAGGGGGCTTCACCTTACGCACGAACTTCCCTTAATATGGTATTTAGAGAGGGTGTGTTCCAACCATTTTATTAATTATCATGACATGATTTAGTAAATTATCATTTACTTTATCCATTTACATTTTATCAAACGCATTATGGTTATCCGGAACTAAACGTGCTTCGCATCATCATACTAACCTCGATAAGTATTTAAACTCCCAAATTATTTTTGCCAATTTTGGCTATGGAGTCTTGGACTCCAAATTTACCCCCAACTCAAATCCATTCAAACCAAACTCATTTATTGTCACCAATACATCATAAATACCACTAACTACTACCCTAAACCTCAATAATCATCCAAATCATTCTTTAATGATTCAAACCCACAAATCCACAAAAAACCTAAAATAGTTAAACCATGATTAATACACAATTATCACAACTAATCATTTATTTTAAACCACAATATAGCAAGTAGAAAACTTGCCTCAAGCTTGAAATTTCAAATTTGAGGAAGATGAAAGCAAGATCAATCTCCTATCTTCAATCTCTCTCTCCTTTCTCTACTATTTCTCTTCCTCTCTAGGTTTAGGAATACAATTAGGGGAAAATAGAAGACTTAACAAGGCTAAACCGTTGCATAGGTCTAAAATTCCAACTTAAATGATCAATACCGCGATAAAATAACACGCAACTACACATTTAAGGTATAATCAGTCAAAAGTGCCCAAAACCTCCAAATACAATATGACACACATTTTGACTATCTCGCACGTTCCGGAACCAACTACGGCCTCCAAATTATCATTTGGATATTTTATAATTCATTTTAAGTTCCTGTTCCATTTTAAACCAAAATATCATTTTTAAATCTTATGACACTATAAAACTCAACATGAGGATATATACATACACATACAGTAAATGTACAACAATTCAGTAAATATTAACTTTTCTTCATTAAATTAATACTTACTCCATATTCCAACATTTTACATATAATTACTTCACATAGTAAGTAAATATAAAATAGGTTCTCATAAGCGAGGGTTATTACAGAGATTTAAGATCCCAATGAACTATAAGAGGGTTGAGACAGTGAAGACAGCTAATACACTTCGCGTGCATGTAGTAAAATATTGTAATGTTCCCCAACGATTTGTTAATGATATATAAAATATAAAAAAAAGGTTCAAGAAATGAGTTTAAACCACATCCAGAGCCATGCGTAACCTCCTCCGTGTATCCATAGTTTCTCCAGCTATTGGTGGGTGTATGAGTCGGTTTAGGCTACCTCTGTTAATAAAAAATAAAATAATTATAATTATAATAATAATAGTAATAGTAAAAGTAGTAGTAGTTTTAATAATAATAATAATAGTAATAATAATAATAATAATAATAGTAATAGTAATAATAATAATAATAATAATAATAATAATAATAATAATAATAATAATAATAATAATAATAATAATAATAATAATAATAGATGGAGAGTACTTCTGTAAAAAAACGTATATCTTGCTCTAGATAGAAGAAGTTCAAATTGGTATACATGAACTAGATAGCTTATCTAGGTAGATATTCAGTCACTATTGACAAATTAAGACGCTTTGTAACAACATTAATGAAGAGAACCACACTTTGGATGATGGTAGCGTTTCATTATTGCAAATTCTGAAGTAAATTAAAATCATGACTTAAAGATATTGCTAAAGGTAACAACGGTATAGCTTAAAAAAGGCTCTAACTAAAGACAGTGAGCCGATACATGAGGTTAGTTTCTATTAGCTGTCTATACATCTTATGTTTAACATGATAGAAGATCAACTTTAAATGAGATACCATAAAGATGTAACACCGCGTATTATTAATGATTTTTACATTGGGATTAATTAAATTAAAATGGAAATTAATAGGAAATTAATCCGAATTAAAATAAATATTCACTAGTGAGATAATGGTCAATATTTAATTGTCTGAATTATATTGTGTATTACTTAATGAACGAATAATAAATTAGTAAGAATCCAATATGATTGTCGTGAGTGAGATATACGACAATTACAGTAATTTAGTCGAGACGCGCGTGTCAATCGTGTCGGGATTTTAAATTTATGAATCAATATATGATTTACTTATTGGTCATCTGAATGGTCATTTCGACTATTTAAGTGTGCTCGGAAGGATAAAAATAATTAGAAAAGTGTACTAGGGGGTTTGGATTGGGTCCCGGGGCATTTTTTGGCCAAACTGACACTTAGAAAGAGTATTTTGGTCTTTTGTCTTTTTGAAGTAAAAGGACCAACGAATTTAATACGTTTATATCAGCATGTGTGTTGAGGATGTTGGGGTTAAAAGTTAGAAAATAAAGAGAGGCCATTAGAGGACGAAGTTGAAGGTTTTCCGACCTCCCCACACCACTTTCGCACCACCACCTCCGGAGTTTAGATCGGAAGGAGAGGAAGATAAATCCACCAATTTTCTGCACAAATTATACCTGCAAACACCAGATAAGTGTTTATCTTGAAATTTTTTGAGTATATATACTATCCATGTTAGTGTACGATGAAATATTTTCATAAATAAATGATTATTGGTGATTAAATTCATGTTCTTGGGTAAAAATCATAATAAACATAATTTGCTCATGTATGTAACACGAATTTGATAATTTAGTAACATGATAATGTGGAGAGATCTGGATTTGTTGATGTTATTGAATAGATAAAGAATAATTTAGGGTTTGGGGATTAAAGTGTTGGATTAATTCGATTTAAATAATTCCCCTTGATCATTTAATGATTTGATTATGTTAAAAACCATTTATACATGATATTATAGGGTTTAATATAATTGGTTGGGAGTTTGGGACAGTATTATGAAGTTTTGGAGGGTTAAAATTGGTGAAAAAACGTAATAGTGAAGAAGATGGTCTATAAGGTACCTAGAACTGGTTTGGCCCACAGCTCAAACCGGTTTGGCTGTACACTTAAATCGGTTCACTTGTACACTAGAATTGGTTCGGGTGGCCTATTAGCCTCGACCTTTATATGTTTAAATTTATATGAGGTTATGGTCGAGGTTTTCCTAATTGAGCAGAATTAAGACTAAGAATTATTGGGCATATTTTGATATTAAATGAATTCATGGGGATTAGAACGGATCATGGAGAGCATGAGTGAACCTAAGACCAGACCAATAGTAGAGTGATATTATAACTACTGAAATAATCCAAGCGGTAGTTAGGACCCTTTGAGTAGTGGGAAAATACGATGAGAGTATAATGGTAAATTAATAATACGTAGGATATTCGAGAGTTATATACTGCATATGGGATATATTATAGGTTGCTTGTATACATACATATATATATATATATATATATAATAAAGGGGGTTGTTTTACTGTTCCAAAATATTAAGGGTTGGGATCGAATTTTTTGGGACAATCTAAGGGGGTGAGAATGCACCATGTCACCATTTAAACATTGTGACATTACAACTTTAGGAGGTGCAAGCTGAATACCCATGAGTAATGTGCAGTGAACAAGGCTCAATGTATAGTCCACAAGGCTCAATGAGAGCCTCCCATCTACTGCTCCTCACTTTAATTAAAATATGCGGACAACCTCTCTCTCTCTCTCTCTCTCCTAACATTAAAAATATCTACCGAATCCCATTCACAACAAAGATAATATTTATCTCTCTATTAGATCATATTAGTCAGCAACAAGCATCTAAACCTCCGACCACCTAAATCTCAGACCAACCAACCTTTTGGTTCAAATATGACCCCGTGGCTGTCCAAAATTTTCAGAGGCAACCCTTCAGTTCAACATCATCGGAGGCAACATCACCTCATTTCAATCTACCAACCCATTTATATAAAGCTCTTAATCACTTCTCTCTAAAAACACATTCTTTTGTATTCTCTCACGCCTACACCAATCCACTCATATGTACTTATTTTTCTCAACTTTAACCATGTCCAATGCTCTGTCTGTTTATCTCTCTCTCTCCTTTTATACAAGCACGGGTTTTCATATGGTTTTAGGTAATTTTTTACTTTGGTAACACATGGTTTTCGATTTTCGTTTGTGATTTTTTTTGTGAAATTCTGATGATTGTTTCGATTCTATGCGGTTGTGGTTTTCTGCCCTCTCACACGAATTTTGGAAGATCTATTCAAGTGTGGAACATTTGATCACCAATCTAACTGAAAATGCAGGTAATACCGTGTGAGGGGATTTTTATCTGTGTTGTTTTTTCAGGACTGAAATGGAGAACCATTTTCACAGGAAAAGGTATGGATTTTTTCATTCATATTTAACGTTTCTTGAAACATTTGGTTTATATTTTTGGTGAAATCAGTGTTAAGGCTAAAAGCATTGGGTATGTTACTTTTTGGTGAAATCAATTTTAAGGTTAAAACCATTTGATATATACTTTCTTTTTCGGTTCCTTTTCTCTTCGTTTTTAAGGTTAAAAGCATTGGGTATGTTTGTTGATGACACATCTAGCTGAGATTTTGGGGTAAGTTTTGATCACTCATCTCTTCTTATTTTTGTGCTTCTCATCTCTTAATACTATAAAATGCAAAACAAGGCATTTATTATGCTTTACAATTAGCCTATCCACGTGGCACATCACTTTTGATTGTCCACCTGATCAAAGGGTTGGCTAAAATTAATTTGGGCACGTGGCACATCACTTTTGATTGTCCACCTGATCAAAGCGTTGGCTAAAATTAATTTGGGGAATATAAATCATGGCTCTCCAACTTAATGAATGCCAAGCGGCACGATTATGAGATGTCCACATTGTTATTTTAACTTCTTGGGATGTGAGGAGGCAACAGTTAATTAAGGGGACGGATTTCCCCCTTGATTCTTGCGCGGGATAAACCTCAATAGAAGAAAGAGGAAATGGGCGGCCATTGGGTTTAAAGGATGAAGAGAGAGATTTGTCTTGGTTTTGGGATTATCTTATTTGTATCTCTGTTATGGTAAGGTGAAAATCTTTTCTCTTGATATTCATTCACATGATATTGATCCATTTCATTGGGTTGAGGTATTTGATCGTTCATTAGTCGATCATGGATCCAATCGTCTTTATGCTTTGGTTCCATTTTTTTCATATCCATACGTCTCACATGGATGGGTGTTATTTTCAGCTACAATCTGTATAATAGATTAACGATGCCTAATCTATTGTTTCATCTTCAACGCATATCGATCCTCATGGGTCTGACTACTGTGGGTTCTTTTGCGGTGGGTAAAGTTTGGTTTATGTCTTTGTGGTAAAATTTCAAGGTCATAATTACATGGAAGACAGCACACGTTTAGTGTTGGGCTTTGAGTTTCAATTTCAAGGATTTTTTGATTCACGGCTTTTCCACTACCTAAGAAACTAATGGAACTGGTATAATTGTGATGGCATCATCAGCAATCCGTGTTGTTTACTTACTCATGATGTAAGCAAGATTAAGGAATCCAAACTATCCCTCCTCACGTATGGCAAATTGAAGTACGTTTTTTTATCTTTGCATTTCATTTGCATAGTGATTTTTTAAAATTTTAGCTTGTAGTGTATAAATTAAATATTTTCTTAGAAAAAATTTTGCAAAAAAATGAAAGTTTCGGCTTAGCTCTGCTTTTTTATGATGATTCTGATCTACATGTTTTCGATAATGTGCCTGAAGCAGTATACTTGCAACATCTAATCGGCATTGAAGGAGTAATTGTCAATTTGGTTCAGGAAAGTCGAAATGTGTAACATTATTTATCAGATGTAAAAGAAAAATTATCTCCCAATAATATTGATTACCACTCTCCAAAATGACTTTGAGATATTGTAGTACAAATTAGAAGAATATAGTGCATGCAACCTGTTTGACTAAATGGGTAGTTGATCCATATGCTTATTGGCTATGTAGCACGGACACGGACACGGGTGTCGTGTCTGACACGACACGGACACGCCGACATGGCAAATCTAAAAAAAATCAGGACACGACACGGCGGGGACACGGTATTAAATAAATATTTTTTATAATTATTTTTATATATAAAAAATATGAAATATCACATTAATACTAATCTCATACTAAGAACAACATTAAACATATAAGCATTAAGAGTATTAAATCCATCCTACACATCAAACATCACAATGATACTAAATCTCATACTAATAATAACAATCAAAATGCATATGGCTAATGCAATTTATTGAACAAGAGATTAAAAAAAGAAAGAATAAATAGGTGAGAAAAAGGAGAAAAAAAAACACATGTTTCCTGTCCTTTTTTTTTAAAGTTATTATATATTTTTGTCAGCCGTGTCCCTTACGTGTCCCTGCCGTGTCCCAGCCGTGTCCAACTATTTTTAAATGCCTTTTAAGCCCGGCACGCCATGTGGCGTGTCGGACACGTGTCCCAGCCATGTCCCTTGCGTGTCCGTGTCCTTGGAGTGTCCGACACTCGTACGCGGCCTTCGGAGAAGTGTCCGTGCTTCATAGCTTATTGGTGAAATTTTAGTTTGCAGATAGTATTAAAACATATGTTGGTTTGAAAATGAGTCCCTTCACATTGTGAATAAGTTCCAAATCCCATGTTTTTCCTTTTTCCTTTTGGTATTAGCTATTGTCAATTTTTTGTTCATTTTACATGTTACTTCCGCAAAAGAGTTTCCACATCCCGTTTGTTCGAAGAGGTTTACTTTGAAACTTTTAATAATTTATATGTCATTTTAAAATAATCAAGATAATTTTGCAGTTGACGTAATCTATTATCTATATCTATATTCTATATATTACTACTATAAAATTCTATACAAGCAATTTAATTTCCTCAATGCTGAGGATGTCCACGTAGGCATCCAATACAATGTTGAGTTTTTTCTCTCTCTCTCTTCCTATTTAATCCATTACGATCTTACTTTAATTTTCACTTTTTATTTTACTTCTGTATAGACTCTTTATTCTCCTTTTTTTCACTTCTTCCTAAGAGACAAACCTTTCATCTACTCTAAAGAAGGGAAAAAAGACAAACCTTTCATCTATCTCCAAATACATTCATTTCTTCTCCCCACCCTAACGCTCATATAAAACACAAGCGCCATTTCTCATATTCATCATAAGAAGAGATTAGCATAATCCAAATCCCACGCCAAAAAAAAATATCAAAACACTCCCATCTTCAAAATTTGTTCAAGAGATCAACAGCAATCCAAACAGATCAAAAAAATGAAATTACGAGTAATGGGTTTGGACGCCTAGCTCTTCCATGCCTTACAACTAATCCTACATGCTATAGATGACAACGTTTTGGTGATCATCGGAGAGAGAAAGATAGAAGAGGGGAAAGAAGGAGCCAAGTACATTGATGGAAAGAGGGGTTGATAAATTCATGAGGAAGTTCGCGTTGCCAAGCAATGTTTCTACAACCTCACCATCACTGCCGCTGGTAGATATAAATGCTCCACCACCGGGGTTTAATCAACCGGCCCAATTTTGGATGTTCCAGGTCCTGTGACTTCTGAGTTTCATTTTTATGTTTTGTTTCTTACTATTGTTTTTGTTTCAAATTTTAAGATTGGATAATTCTTGGATGGGTTGGTGTAAAGATCGGTTTTTGGATGTTGATGGTTTTCATGGTGGGCAGATATAGTTTTTTTCCCTTCTTCATGGTCATTGACTCATGTCCTGTTCTTGCACATGTACAATTTTCAATTAAGCTAACATACTTTTTTTTTCCAGGTAATCTTTGGACCGGTTGAAACAAAACCTCCTATCAAACATTTGAAGAACAATTATTAACTGCTAAAACATGATTTATCCTTACCATTTCTCTTTATAGGCAACAGGTAATCTTTGGTCCCTTTTTTATGACATTCAGTTTTTTGATATGTTCTTTTGTCATTACAAGTTACTAATATTCATTCTTATGAAATAGAGAAATTTCAGTTTAGTATTTGAAGCCAAGAGGAAGTATAGGGTATAGTTATATATGGGATTTGGAGGATGAACCCCTTCGTTTACCAAACTCGGTTGGTTGAATATTTTTTTTATTTAATTAATCCAATTATGTTTTTCATTATAATTGGTTTATCTTTTTTTTTTCTGTATAGCAGATGAATGGAATTTTGGCATGCATAGCATATGTTTGATAGCATAATATTG
This sequence comes from Sambucus nigra, assembly GCA_949130495.1. Classification (NCBI taxonomy): domain Eukaryota; kingdom Viridiplantae; phylum Streptophyta; class Magnoliopsida; order Dipsacales; family Adoxaceae; genus Sambucus; species Sambucus nigra. The sequence goes on from OX422223.1 coordinate 147,964,659, forward strand.
TCTTATAAATTGAGTTTAAATTTCTCTTTTATGTAAGCAATTATGATTTCGTGTTTTAAAGAATTTGAAGTTCTAATATAAATATTAGTTCCTATTTATCACAAACCCTCTAACAGTTTCGTATCTGTTGCAGTTTTTTAATATTTTTGAACCATCCCACATCCATATTTCTGGGGATTATATCGATCTCAGCTTTTGTTTCTCATAACTGTAACTCTCTGGGATTTGGGTAAATTCTTGAATCATTTAGGTGTAATTTGAATTTGATTTGATTCACTTGAGAAAAACAATAGATTGTGTGTATGATTTCAATTTGTACACACAATAGAAATGGGTTTCTTCATATTCACAATATCTGTTGATTTTGAAGGGGAACCAACTTTCTCGACTTCTATAAATCTACCTTGACGAAGTTATAAGGTTCGGGCTTCTATTGATTTTTATAACTTTTATGTTTATGTTTATGTTTTAATTTTATATGTTGTGATATTTGAAAAGGAACAATATGATTTTTAGTATTATAATTCTGCATGATATAAAAGGGAATCGCCAAAAAATTGTTTTAATTAATTTGGCGTGTGTTTTTATGTTACTTAGTGTGTTTTAATAGTATGCTTATAATGTTTAAAATTTTTATATGCCGCTTTTAGTTGTTCAACGGCAATCAATGTTATTGTTTCAATACGATCTTGTATGATAGGTTAACTCTTCAGCCTTTTGTGGCTTTGTTAAGGATGTGGGCCTTTGCAAGTTTTTTTGGTATTTAACATCTTCGCTACCTGATATTTTATACCTTTTTTGCAAACCTACTAAAACTGATTCGTATGCAAAAAAATTCTTTAGCATAACAATCTCATTTCATTGAATACAAATATTAAAGAATGTTATTTCTAAAAATATTATATTATTTTTAATTCAAGAGTTTTTTCTACTGTTCAAACATAAAATATCTTTAGAAAACACCCATACCCATTGTTTTTAATATATTCTTCCCAATACTTAATTTTTATAATATATTTATCATCGAAATATTTAACATTGTACAATTAAATAAAATTTAATATTTTTAATTAGGTTGTTTATGAGCATTTAAGACTCCTCCTCATTGAGAGTGTCCACGTGGCACTCTATATTTTAATCTATACTATTACTCTAAAATGCTTTACAAGTAATTCATTTCCCCTTTTATCGGTGTGTAGTTGACATCACAAAGACTTCAACTTCTACTATTCTGTATTTATCAAATTATGATGCAGTGGACCAATAGTTGTTTATCAATTAGAATATTTATTTATAAAAAAGTTAAAAAAACAATTTTAATTTTTCTAAAAACAGTTTCTTCATAAAAAAGTTAAAACTTTTCTTTTATTTAAAATAAATAAATTTAAAAACTATTTTTATAATGAAATTATTATTTATTTTTTCAAATCAGTTACATACATAAATGCTTATTTTAGAAGAAAAAAAACAAAGTAAAAGTTTTTCAAAGAGTTTTTTATGAAAAAAAGTTTTTTCATTATTCAAAAAAGTTTTTGTTGGAACACAGCTTTCATTAGCGGTTAAGTGCAAAAGGTGAAAAGTTAGTTCACATCGGTAAGATGTTAAAAAAGGGATAGATCAGAAGCAATATGAAAAATAACATATCCCATTGATGTAGATGATAACAATATAAGGGGAAAAATGAAAGATCCAACTAATTATGATGTTTCTCTCTCTCTCTCTCTCTCTCTCTCTCTAATATTTTGCAAACAATATTGTGAGAACATGGTTTGTCCAGATCTGAAGACGAAAAATAAATCTAAACTACGAGCACATTACTCACAACAAGTTTGTAATGAAAGAGCCGATTTGTTGAGTTGAGTGTGTATATATAATTATTTACATTGATAAACATTAATACTTTTATAAAAAAAACTTTTTAATATTTACATTATATATATATATATATATATATATATATATATATATATATATATATATATATATATCGATCTTCTGAGCAACTTCAAACTGGGTTCTTCGGTGAATGATTTATCACTTTGTAGTTTGGATTGTTGAAGCACTTTTTTTTTTCTTATTTGGATGTGTAGTATGAGTTTGTCTGTATTTTATGGTTTTCTTCGGTTTGTGGGTTGGCCGCTTTTTATCCCTCTCTTTGGGAGTCTGCATGTTTTGCAACTGTTTTTTTTTCTTAAATTGAGTTTTATTTAAAAAAGATAATGTTTTTTTTAATTCTTGGTTTGAATGTTATTTAAGTTTTACCAAGATTTATAAGTTTTAGAATCTATTTGATTCGGGTTGAAATACTTTTATTCATGGTAAAAAGTAAAATGGTGAAATATTTTTTCATATATTTTAAATTTTTTGGGGGGGTTTAAAATTGTGAATAAGTTTACACCCTTTAATTATGAAACTTTAAACTAAAATAAAGATCAAAATTTAACTCTAAAGGGGCGAAAATATATATTCATCATTTTACTTTTCATTGCGGTGAAATATATTTTACCCCAAGCTAAACGAAACCTTAGACTTAAATGTTTGTATTATATTTTATGTTAAAAAATATACTCAATGCTTAGGTAAATGATCGTGATGGTGGCGGGTCACTAAATGTGAAACTGACGGCGACAACAATTGTTATAGCACATCATTTTTATTATAATATTATATAATGCTACAATAATTTTTTATTATTTATTAGTACAAAGGTGCAAAATGACCATCACAATCGTCTACTCGCGCATCGCGCGGGTTTACACCTAGTGTGTAATAATATTATGTTTTGATTTTTGTTTTTGGACCAAAATATTGAGTGATATAGAGGGAAATGATTACATCTAAGTTGTAGCCAAAGTTCTTGATGGTTCACCTTCAGGTATGTTAACAAAGAAGACGTTATAAATAAATGGAAAAAAGTTAACAATGAAGAATAAATTAGGTGGAGAAATTCATAAATAAAGTTTGAGTTAACAATGGATTTTTCTCTGAATATCCCACTTTTTTTAGCACTGCCACGCTCAAAGGAAGGGAAACATTTAAGATCCAATATAGGTTTGCATTTTTCAGCTCTAGAACATTTTTTAATATGGGTTTTAAAACATTTTTCATTTTTGGAACATTTTTCAGTTTAGAGATTTTTAATATGAATTGAATTATTTTTTTGCAGATCTAATATTTTCGTGGTTCAATTTTGGGCAAGTGTTTTAAGATTTCTTTAATTTAAGGTTTTTTTTTTCTCCCCATATCATAATAGATATATGTTGGTTTTTTTGTTTTAAAATTAGAGTTTTTGAGATTCAATATTATGTTATTTTTTAGTTTTGATTTAGATTAAGCTTAGTGTTATTATCTATAATTAATGTGTTATTTGTAGCATATGGATGGTTTATGTCCATGGAATTTCCACAAAGCACAGTTAATTTTAATGTATTATCTATTTTTATTTATTAATGTGAATGTATTATTTATTGTTAATCAACAGTCATTTTAACTAATTTCGACTTATATATTGAAACTCGTCTTAAAATATGTTGGAACTCATTGATTTTTCCATTTTATAATGTATGGACCATTTTTTTAAAAGATGCGATTATGTCATGATTTGATGTTTTGATAATTCCATAGATAAAGCAGTAGTAGACTGAAAATAACATTAATGACATGGGGTAATGGGAACTGAAAATTGGGTTTCGCATTTGATCTAGTACAAAACACAAGGAATAAAGGGCATGGGGTAATGGGATGATCGGACAAAAGTAAAAGAAATTAGAAAGGATAAAAAAATGAATCTTTGAAAAGGAAAGTGGATCTTTGGTTTAATAAACAAAACAAAAGAATAATAAAAAATATTTAAAAACTATGTAGGAACACCAATTTTAGCATAAAGAATTAAAGGCAAAGAGGAAGTGGGGTCTAATTAAATAAACAAATAATTAATAAAACAAATTCAAACAAATGTATAAAAGACAAAAAATCTTGCAAATGGGATATTAATGGGAGACATCAACTTTTGAAGAGTCTGTGGGAAAAGAGGCAAAAAGGATTGCGTGACAAATAAAGTGCATTGAGTGGTAAAATCAAGTGTTTTGCAACAAATGATACTAGGAAGAGAAGTAGGAAGAGAAAGGATAAACATTCATAAAAGTTAGATGTGACTTTTTTTCATGTTTTTCTTTCCTAGGATTGGGTTAGATTAATAAAATCAATTCTATATTAAAATGATTTATTTTTATCTATACAAATGTTTAAAAAAAAAAATACAATAACCTTGTTTTAATTTTGACCTTAAAAGACCACCCAATGTAAAAACAATTATAATAAAATAATTTTTGCGAAATGTTTTATAAAAAGTTTTAAAAGGTTTAATAATTATACAAAAAAAATTTATAAAAAGTTGTCAACAGTTATAAACAATTTTTAAGAAACATTTATAAAACATTATAAAATGTTTTATAAAATATTCACAAACAATTTTTTATTTATAAAATTAAATTTATAAGAAATTATTAAAAAATTATTTTAAAAGTGATAAAATCTTTTCTTTGTTCCCAGTCCTTTTTTCATTTAAAATAAAATCATTTATTTATAAAATTATACATAAAAATGTTTCATAAAAAGATGCTTTATACTAAAAAAGACTTGTTTATAAAAAAGTTACTTTTGAAAGAAAATGTCTCATAAAAAAATCAATTTTTATAGCTATGAAAAAATGTTGTGTTTATAAAAAAGTTTTATAATAACTTTCTTCTAATATTTTTTTATTTCAAAAACCTCAACTTTCAAAAAAATAATATATATATATATATATATATATATATATATATATATATAGATAGATAGAGAGAGAGAGAGAGAGAGAGAATAAGGAGTAAGGGTGTTTTTACTCTTCAATAAACATATAAGACATTTAATGGTTTCGATTTAAGCCACCTCACCAAAAAAATTAAAGGGTTCGAATCATTTACGCCTCTTTAGAGCACATGACTCCATGTTTTTTACACAATTAACACAAGGCGTGAGAAAGAGAGAGTTAGGACATCTCTGTCTCTCCATCACTTATTTTCTCTCCCCTATCTCCTCTCTCCACATAGCTATGATCGCACATATATTCACCCAGATCTGAAATATCACCACCATATTCGTCCATCAATGCTTGAGCAGAAGTTTTTCCTTTTTGTTTGTATGGATATTTGCAAATGGAGCACCATTTTCACACGGAAGGTATGAATTTTTTTTATCCAGAGTTGTGTTTTTTTAAGCTTACAAAGTCTCTCTCTCTATTTCGCGTTTTAGGCAATGACGTGAGAATGTCTGTAGGTGTATGGGAAATGAGAGACGGTATTCAATGGGTGGGTAAGGATGGATACCACATGAGCCATGGGCAGCGACGCATTAAATATGGATGCTACTAAACCCACTCTCAAATTCAAAACTGTCCCACATTCTCTACCAAATCCACCGCTGCTACTAAACCCACTTGAGGGTTTTTGTTGTGGCTGTTTACTTTATTTACTTTGTTTATATCTTTTTATTGTAATTACGGATGCTACTAACTTTGTTTATATCTTTTTTATTGTAATATGAGGTTTTTGATTTCCTTTCTATGGTTTGTTCCCAATTATTTGTAAGTTATGTATGGATTTACTCAAATCCGGGATTAACTGGGTGAGTATTCAATGTTTTTTTTATTATTCTGATCTCTTCCGTCATTGTGAATTTTTTTATATCTTTATTTGTCTATAGTTATAGATCTGGGTACATAATGTTAGATTCAAAGGTTTTTTCTCCTTCCACCTCCAGCCACTGTTATCAACCACCACGTATTTTACGGATCTTGGTTTTTTGGGTTATCATGTTTTTATTTTAAATGTTCCATAGTTACAAATTATAAACGTGTTTTTATGGCCCATGCTTTTATTTGTCCGGGTGTTTTCATTTGCTTTTTGTGACTATTGATTCAATCTTTTGTTTCACCAGAGTTTCTTAGTACTAGTGAGAAAGAGAGAGATTACTAAAAAACAAAGGGGAAGAAATGGCTTCACGAGCTTCAAATGGCTTCACAAACGAAGAAGAATGGTTGTCTTCCTTCTTTTAATTTCTTTTTGTACCTCTTTTTTTCAGTTTTATTTTATTGTTGCTTAAAACGGATATTTGGATATCATATATGGGCATTTGGTGTTTTTTATTTAACATACTCTCTCATAATAATTATTTTTGTTATTTTTTTCTTGAAAAAAAAACTCATCATAACTTGATTGTTGATTGTTTAATTCTACAATTGGACATATTCATTTTATATTTTTAAGTATCGTGAATAAGATGTGTATGTAATGAGATGTTGATGAATAGTATTTACAGGTAACATTTCATATCGAAATTCCTACAATTATCAGTATGTCCAAAATTTCAATACTGTTAACCATTACTTTGAACCTGTGCAATTTTAATGATACCATTCATACGTTTTTTTTGTTCTTTGAAGAAAAACAAATGAATATTGCCTTGGTGAAACTTTTATATTACAATTTTGTTCAATCATTATATTTTATACAATGTAATGATTCATTTATAGATATTATGTAAAAAAAAATATAAGATTTATAACAAATAACTCAATCGTTCTCTTTGTCATTTTAGGGCCAGCATTTAGTTGACGTATTCATTTACCAAACCGACACTGACACATCCTAAACAGTGGACAAAATTACATCTCCACATGGGGTCCTTAGCCACACACTATTTTCAAGACAGTACTACGGGGCTGAAGTAGATGGGATTTATCCATCTTTTGGGTTAAAAGATTTCTCGAGCCTCACAAAGATTTTGATAGAATATCTAATATCTACATGATGGCCAGAACGCTTCTGAAACTTCTTTTGTTGACATTATTATTGCTTATACATATGATTTCAATGGGAAATAAATGGGTGGAATATGATGCTTAGTGAAACATACATGCATGGGAGTTAGACTTGGGAAAAGGCAATATGACATGGGCTAAAATAGTGAGGCCCGACACATTTCTCTTGAGACGAGACTTTTTTCTTTAAGTCAACTTATATCAAATACGAAATCGTGGAATCAATTAAGCTATTTATAGGAGGTCCATGATGGATTATTATCATCGTTATTGTTTACGTTATATTTATTTGTTAAATAGGGTCGATAGTCTTATAAATAAAGGGAATTTTACCCAAATTTTATAAATTATTTACACTTAGTTATGTTAAAAAAATTTTTATTTAAATTATGATGTTTACACGAGGTCCAATGGACTATTACTATTGTTGTCGTTAAGAGTATATTTTATTTTTTAAATATGGGATAGTGCTTTAAACAAAGTAGACTTCACCCAAAATTTAAAAAATGTTTACAGGCTGTTGTAAGAAAAAACTTTAGGACATAAATTGGATTTTTTTTATTGATATGATGTTCATGCAAGGTTCAATATTGACTATTACTATTGTTATAGATATTTTTATTTCTTAAACAGTGTGGATCGTCATATAAATAAAGAAAATTTTCCCAATATTTTCAATTTCCTTACAAATATTTGTGATATACAAAACTTAACAATTAATATGAGATACATGATGGATTAAACATGGTGAATATCATATAAACATATGAAAATTTGCCTAATTTATTTAAATTGTTTATAATTATCTATTGTAATTTTTTTGACTTAATAGGTTCGTACCACGATGTATGTATGCATGTATATAAACATGGTGTATGTAAAAAAAATCAAAAAATTTTCAATTTTTTAAACTAATAGGTTAGTACCACAAGCTATTTGAAAATTATTTATCTATTGTGAACTAAATATGATGTATGATTCTATCAATGACATACACTTTTGAAAATTAGGGATGTGCCTTCAGGCACGAGCCGTTTTGCAATTACGTACTTTCAAAATTTTTATTGTGCCTTCAGGCACGGGCATTCCGCTAGTGTGTGTGTGTGTGTGTGTGTGTGTGTGTGTGTGTATATATATATATATATATATATTGTATTATAAAGAAACACAACTTTAGATATAAATACAACTCTAAAGAAACTGTATTTAGACTCAATTATAATGTTTATAAAGTTATAAGGGAACTTTAGATAGTGCATGAAAGTAACCATCGGGTTTGTAATGTCGTTGGACATTTTGAGCACTAAATACTTAAGGGACAAAAGTGAGGTTAAATTTAAAAAATAGCCACAATAAAAACAATTAAGAACATGAACTATTGAATCTTTAAAAATCCCAAAGGCTACTATTTACTCAAATAAAACTTAAGTGTGCCTGTAATGCATTGCTTTATATAATTACTTTATGTAATTTATGTTTTGTGATTAGTAAATTGAAATGGTGCAAATGCACTTTATAACCGAATATTATATGATGATGTGTATATGTTGCCAATAACAGAATCCAAATAACGAGTGCCTTTTTTTGGAATTTAAACCCCTAACAAATTATTTGTTTGTATGAGGTTTATAATTGATTATTAGTATTGTTCTTACAGAGTATTAGTTTTATTGTTGGAGTTTTTTTATTTTTTAAATGGGATGGATAGTCATATAAAGAGAGGAGATTCAACCCAAATTTTATAAATTATCGTTGTGCTTCCAGGGTGGATAATCCTATAAACAAAGGAAATTATGATCATTTTTTTTTTGTAAATTACAATTTGTTTGTTGAGGACCAATTTTTTTTTCTTTTTGCAATTATGTATTTTGAAAACTTTTATCATTTTACAATTACGTATTTGGAAATTTCCGTCGTGCATTCAGGCATGGGCATTCCACTAGTGTGTGTATATATATATATATATATATATATATATATATATATATATATATATATATATATATATATATATATATATATATATATATAGGTTATGTGAATACCTTATAAGTGACTTCTTATGTGTGTGAACATACCTTCCCTTCATGTTATCCTAGTATGTGGAAACTTAATACTTACTTGATAATTTTTACTGGCTAAAGGGTTTAGAAATTCAGTAACATGTTGTATGGGCAATACGAGTGGGCATAACGAGTTAGTATGATATGAGAAACTTAGTTTAAGTAGTTAGGAGGGGTAGCATAACTATGATGGTTTAGGAGAATCCATTAGTCATGAACAATAATTGAGAGGTGAGAATCTCAAGCGAGGGCAAATGAAGTTAGCATGTATACAATATCTGCTCTTACTGCATTTTAAATACTTGTAAATATTTTTCAAATGTCCATGGGTTGTGACACGTTTCAAATCCATTTTTGTAAAAATCTTTTAGTTGCCCATCCACATGGACACCAGGCTTATGGTTCCATTCTTATTTGATGTGTTGTAGCTGTTTTGGATATTGCAGGACCTTATTTATCATTCTGTTATCTCGGTCGGGAATGTCTCCCATCTATAGTTTGTAGTTATTTTAGAACTATGGTATTTCCATTTTTATTCGAGTTATTTGATTTGGTTTTCATTTTGGACTATTGTACGTAGACTTCAGTCTGAAGTCTTTACTCTAGTCACATTTATTTATTCAGTTACCTTATTATTTATTACATTGCTTACTAGAATGGTGAATGTGCATTAGTAGTTTAAATTATTTCATGTTAATAAAAAGATTATAATTTAGACACCGGGCCATTAGAGTATTAGTAATATAATTAAGTTTTGATAGTGATGCTAAGAGTGAAACCATTAATGATTCGTGTTTAATTTCCTAATGGACTGATCACCTAGGATTATAATAGGCGGGGTGTCACATATGGTATCATAGAATCAAGTTCTAGTGTCCTTAGGATCCGTATGGACTTGTCACGTTTCCAGCGTAACATTCTTTGATATAGAGACCCACTATTAGGATTGTTGAATTCATGATTACACATTTAAATCTTCAGCTATTTTAAGATATATTGAAATATGGGCTCATAGAAATTCTCTATCATTTCAGATGCCACACAGGCGTACGTCACGAGCCACCAGAGACACACAACCTGAGCTACAACAAGTTTACACACGGGGGATAATGAACGCTGTTGAGGTCACCGCTATTTTTGCACAGACGGTTAATTCAGCAGGGACAAATTTTGCTCAGTAGGCACCATAGGTGCACCCTCAGCCGTAGGTTGTGTCTCCAGACCAGACATACTCATTTCCTTCTTCCTGGGAGCGACTCAGAGATGACTTTTAGAAGGCTCGTCCTCCCAATTTTCAGGGAAGCTCAGATGTCGTTGTTATTTGTCAATGGAAGAAGGAAACCCAACAGTATTTACGAATGTACAAGTGCACTGATATGAAAATATAGATATTAGCTACATTTAAGCTAGTGGGGGTAGCCTTATAGTTGTGGGACTTTGTTATCGCTACATAGGAGAGGGATAACATGCGTATTATAGAGTTCTGGGAGCGGTTCAACCTCAAATATTTTCCATCTACCATTCATACAAAGATGAGGGGGAAGTTCTTAGACATCTCCCAGAAAGTAAGGACAATGGCCGAATATGAGGAGGAATTTACTCGGTTGGGAAATTTCATACCAGAGGAGGTGAGCGCAGAGGAGAAGAGGGTACAACTCTTTATTAATGGTCTTAGCTGGAGAATACGACAACATTTGTTGGGAAATCCCTCTCTAAAGACATATGTGGATGTTCTGAATGCCACTTTACTACATTATCAGGATCATCTCTTCCACGTTAAAGGAAACAAGTGCATAGGAGAGTCCATCTAGTAGGGCAAGACAGGACAGGGGGTCGAAGTGCCAGTGGGGAATAATTGACTCAGACTCAGACGAGACATGGTGAGCAGGGTTCCCAACAGGGGGATTCTGCTAAACATTTTTTATTAGGAGATTTCAGGTAGGGGCAGGGTGGATTCAGGCATGGACAACAGTGCTCTTAGCAGGGCTAGTAAGGTGAAGGGAGAGGAGGTACCATCCAGCAGGGCCAGAAAAGGGAAATTTCACTAGTAAATGCTTCATATGTGCCAAGAATGGCCATAAATGTCAGGATTGCCCTGATAAGGGTAGGTTTCCACTGTAGTACGACGCTCATCAGGAGCCCCAGAGGCCTATTTTTCCCGTCGCCCTTCCAGCCCCAGCACTAGCACTGCCTGCCTTACCATTTATCCTAGCATCCCCACCACAGTAGGGGCAGTTACATTATGGACATATGTAAAACCTCCACAGGCGCCACCTGTAGTTGAGGGTACGATTGTTATACATGGTACTTTGAGGGGTATTTTATTTGGCATTATGGTTTTACACTCATTTATAGCTACTAGATTTGCATAAGTCATGGGGTTGTTAGACACGGTCGATAGTATAGTCATATGCGTAGACTCACCATGGGTAGCGAGATACTTATTTACTTTATTTGTTAGGCGTGAGTATATACATTAGGAGACTTATTTTTCTTTTAGATAATCTCGTGTTAGATATGTCAGAGTATGATGCCATTGTTAGCATGGATTGGTAGCAATGTATAAAGCCATAAATGATTGTTATAGTAGGAGCATCGTGTTTGCGATTCCAATCCAGGAGATGTTCTTATTGGTGATTCCCTGTACCAAAGGAGGATCGTCAACTCACTTATACTATTAAGAGGAAGAGACCTCTAATGGGGTAGTAATTGTAACACCCCGCCTAATAAGATACCGGGCGATCACTCCAATATAAATTAAAACAGGAGTCTCATATGGATCATTCTTAGCATCACTGTCGAAAATCCATTTAATTACTAATAACCTATTAGGCCGGTGTCAAAATTTTAACTTAACTAATCTTTTTAATGACAAAAAATAAAACATCCACAATTTAATGCGTAAATGAAATAACTAGGAAAAATGAAATGAACTATAATAACCGAACACTCGGTTCAAAATATACAACCATATCGAATGTTGTACTAAAAGAATAAATAAATGCAGTTGAGCCATTGGCTCGAATGTTTATACAGTACCTCCTAAGTACAACGATGGAAGCGTCTATCAAAAACCTTCACGCATCCACAGCTGCTGAAGCTGACGTCTGACTCGAAAGGATTTCCATCCAGGCGTCCCTGTGTCTGGACACCTATATATATATATATAATATAGAAAGAAAGGAGAGTGGATAGACGAGTCAGAGCCCGAATTTTTTGAAAATATTTTGCAAGTGCATAAATGATTTATTTTTAGAAAAATAGTTTTATCTCATATTTAAATTGGTATCGCACTCCCATGAGATACCCCTTACCTCTCCACTAACAGTGCACTCCTAGCGCATCCCTCTAGACATCCTAGTCAAGCTATCCTGCTAAACTAGTCTATCCCAAACCCACTATCAATCCTAGATAGTCCAAGCAATGTACTAAGGGCTAAACTTCACCCCAGTCTCCACGCTATGCCATGTTCGTGCGTGGGGTGTCTCGCAAAGCGAAATCCAAACAAGGAACCCCCCCGATACACTACTATGCGACAAGGTCGATCGTCGAGATCCGCCAGTCCCTCAGTACAGAAAGATATATATAAATATATATATACCATAAACATTTATAATATTAGAGAACTAAGGATTAAACTTCTCCCCAGTCTCAACACAATGCCATATTTGTGCGTGGGGTGTCTCGCAAAGCGAAATCCAAACAAGGAACCCCCCCGATACACTACTATGCGGCAAGGTCGATCGTCGGGATCCATTAGACCCTCGGTACTCGATTCATCCATTTATATACATATACATATTTTACCATAACCATCCGGATCTATCTCCCGGACTGAGGATTCATATACAAAGTATTTATCAATACTTATCATTTCTCAAAACTTCCCATTTCCCTTTTTATACTCAGGAAATGTAAATATTAAAGCCAATTCATTATCATGAATTGCTTTAACAAATCATATACTTTTCAAAGCCAGTTTTATTGTCATAAAAATGCTTTACCTTTATGCCATCCCATTTCCCTTTTTATACTCAGGAAATGTACCCAACGCCATTTCCATTATCATGAAAATGCTTTGATCAAATCATGCTTCCACATCCCTTCTTCCATCCGGGAGTGTTACCGAAGCCAAACCTTTATCCCATTTCCCTTTTTATACTCAGGAAATGTAAATTGAAGCCTATCCATTATCATGAATTGCCTCAATAAATCAAAGACCTCCCCTCCGGGTTTCCCCACTGGGCGCGCCCCTAAATGTCTATCATCTTCCAGGGCCTATCTATACAAGACAACCTGGGAACCTACCAACGTCGGGAACGGCCATATTGCCTGCGGGAAAGTCAGGACCACACCCGGAATCCCCTAACCAGCACAGTAATACAAATTCCCATATGGCCTAGGGATAATATCCAACCAGCTCATCAGCCAGGAAGGCTTCACCACAACGCGCGCAACTTCCCTTATGATAGCGATTTAGGGAGGTGTGTAACCATAATTTATCAATTATGAAAATCATTTTTCTTTCCATTTTGAAAACATTCATTTTTATATTTTCAAAAACCTTTCCATCATAACATATATATATATACCTAAATCACATCGTATATACATATCCTATATATTCTTCCTAGAATATATATAAACGGCCATAGTGGCCTACAGCATCTAGCGATGACCAATAATCCCAAGGATTCCCTCCAGGAATCATAATCATGCATTCATATTAGCATGATTCTAAATCCAAATATTTCTTAATTTAGTAATCACTATATACATCAATCCCATCTAAGGATTTATTGGATATCTCCAATGATACCCTTCACTCTAAGTGAAATCAACACATACCTATATTCCCAGTTTATCCTAATTATATTCTAGATACACTTAACGAAAATCTATATAATTATGCTTTCTATAAGCATAATTATATAGGCCTCTATGCCTACGAGAAATATCCTCGGGATTTATCTCACCCGAACAACCTTAAATCCAACGAGTTAAGGATTTCATTTCCTTGAACCCCCAAGACTATACCTAGTCCAATTAATCATTTAGAGTCTCCAATATCATTTAGGAACCCTAATCCATCAATTTCAGCAAATACTCTATTTTCCTCAAAAATATAGATTAAGGGTTATATACTTAAAACACTTACTCTACCCTCCTAAATTGCCTTAATTTATAGACCATAAAGTCCAAAAAGGTCCTTTAGGTTATCACCTAATTAACCTCAAAGAAAGATGATATGGAATCTATCCCATCCAAATCATCCTAGAAAAATTGTCCATTTTCAGCAGGGGTCGATCGATCGACCCATGGCCATCGATCGATCGAAGGCTTCGATCGATCGATCCCCGATGATCGATCGATCGATTAAGTCGGGCAGCTTCTTCTCCGAGAAGCTATTTCGGTCATGGAAGCTTCCCCCAAGCTTCCATCTCTACACCAAACGGCCTACAACTTCAACCAACTACAAATACACCTATAATACGGATTCTAAACATCCTAGAACCCCGAATCACCCAATATTTTTGGTTAATTTCTAAATTTCTCCAATTTACAAATTTTAGGGGTTTATTCGTTTTAACTCCCAAAAACCCATTTTATCCACGAATACCCAACCCAAAATCATTAGGGTTTGTTATACCAACAATGATATGAGATATTTATGCTCAAAAATAAATAAAGCAAGTAAACACTTGCCTCGTGGATAAAATCCGACGTCCTCGAGCCGAATCCCGCGGAGGCTGGCCGGAATCTCCCCCTTTTTCCTCTTTTCGTCCTCCTCTCTCTCTTCCCTCTCTTCTTTCTCTTTTCTCTTCTCTTTTCTCCCCCTCTCCCTCCTTTTATAAGGAGAAAAAGGTTTAACCCCTTAAAAACCCAAAAACGACTCGTTTACCCAATTACGAGCCTATTTAACTCCAAAATTTCTCGGACTCAATTTCGACAATCGGACACTCTTTTCCGACTATCTCGGACATTCCGAGACTCATGGCGTAGTCGAAATTTCCATTTGAGGTACTTGACTGCAAATCACTATTCTAACCCAAAATAATTAAATGCGGTATTCTACTCAAAATCTTACCTCTTTTGTCGTTATACTCCACGGCGACATATAATTAAATTACTTCGACCTATATAGTCCCAAAATAATTTATAACACCCTTCGAAAATCATTAAATCCTCGAAAATCCCAAAAATTACTATTTCGAGAATTTCTCCAAATTCCAAATTATACTTAATTATGGAATTTAATTGTCTCCAAAAGGGCGGGTTGTTACAGTAATCTCCCTAGATTCTATTCCAATTGTGTGTGAGTTAAACGGCGTATTTCAGGACATACCGATATTGTGACGGAGTAGCGGGATAGATTTTGTCATTGATTTAGTGTCGGGCACTCGATCGATAGCTCGTGTGCCTTATCGTATGTCCCCTATAGAGACGAGGGAGCTTCGAGATCAGATTGAACAGCTTTTCGGGAAGTGTTTTATTCGTAGGAGCACTTCGCCTTGGGGTGCCCCAGTGTTGTTTATGAAGAAGAGATATGGATCTGTACACCTATGTGTGGATTATTGGGAGTTGAATAAACTCACAATATCAGTGGATCCAAGTATGGTGCCAGTGGTGAGAGAGTGGGGATAGCCCGCGACACTGATGGAGGTAAGCAGTTTTTTAGGGTTAGCTGGGTTCTACCGACGATTTATTCGGAGGGTTTCAAAGACTGCGGGTCCATTGACCAACTTGACTCATGAGGGGGTACTGTTTATCTTGGATGACGCTTGTCACTTAGCTTTCGATGAGCTAAAAGACAAGTTGACTTTGGCACCGGTTCTTGCACAACCCATGACAGGAGTGGAGTATCTTATATTTACTAATGCATCCATATAGGTACTTGGGGGTGTGATACAATAGGAGGATCACAACATAGCTTATGCTTCACACAATTTTAAGCCTCATGAGAGGAACTAACCCACCCATGACTTTGAGTTAGCGACGGTCGTATTTGCACTAAGGATTTAGAGACATTACATTTTGGTGGAGAGGTTTTGCCTTTTCACAGATCATAAGTCATTAAAGTATTTGTTCACTCAGAGAGAGATACATATACATCAGCGTAGGTGGATGGAATTTGTGAAGGATTATCAGTTCGACATCCAGTACCATTCGGGGAAGGCTAACATGGTGGTAGATGCATTGAGACGTAGGCTAGTAGGTAATGTGGAAGAATATTAGAAGGAGAAATGGAAAGTGCTGGGACATCAAGATTCGATTTCCAGATCATTTATTTTGGTTATAACCGTCACCCCACAGATTGCCACGAGGATTATACTAGCCCAGGCAGCGGATTCGATAGCTTTTAGCCGAGGGAGCTGAGTCTTATTTCATGAGTTCAGAGGGAGGATTATTCTTCAATGGGTGATTGATTATTCGAGAGGGTGTGGACTTGAGACACGCGGTGATGGGAGCATCGCACAGATTACGGTTTGCGTTATATTACCATAATATGATATGATAATATTGGTCGTGTGGTATGAAGAAAGACATTACCGAGTTTGTCTCGACGTGTACTATTTGTCAGCTGGTGAAGGTGGACCATCAGAAATCAGTAGGGGTTCTACAACCATTAGGGATTCTAATGTGGAAACGGGAGATCATTTCAATGGATTTCATCACTAGGTTGCCTATATCTTAGAGGAGTCACGATTCCATTTGGGTGATAGTGGATTGATTGACTAATGTGACCCATTTTCTACCAGTTCGAATGGATTATAGTACGGGACAGTATGCCCAGATCTTCATCGCTGAGATAATGAGACTACATGGGGTGCCACTCGACATTATGTTCGACAGGGACAAGATCTTTTTGTCTCGTTTCTGACAGAGTTTTCTGGAGGCCATGTTTATAGAGTTACGATTGAGTATGACCTATCACCCAAAGATGAATGGAAAGACAGAGATGATGAATCAGATGTTAGAAGATATTATGCGGATGTGTATCCTTCATTTTAGTGGAGGTTGGGAGCAGTATCTTCCACTGGTGGAGTTTGTGTATTTTAACTACTATCAATTTACGAATAGGATGGCACAATTTGAAGCGTTGTACGATAGACCATGTCGTTCACCCGCTTGTTAATTAGAGGTGGGGGACAACAAGCTTCTTGGACTGGAGTTGATTCAGGATACTTTGTCCAAGATTGAGCTGATTCAAAGTCGAATACGGATAGCTCAGGATATACAAAAGAGTTATGATGATGCCAAGCGATTATTTCTAGAGATTAATGTGGTGAACCAGGGATTACTACGTGTATCTCATATGAAGGGGATAATGAGGTTAGGGAAGAAAGGGAAGTTGGCACCAAGGTATGTGGGGACATTCCCTATCACCAAGCGGATTGGGCTAGTTGCATATAGACTCGAATTGTTGGAGCACTTGCACCGGATTCACGATGTATTCCACATTTCTTCGGTGAAGCGATATCTCCTAAATGATTTAGCTCACACTCACATTGCATTGGAGGTGATTGATTTACAGTATGATATTTCATACGAGGAGAGGCCAGTTGTTATTCTAGACCATAGTGAGAGGAGGTTGAGGTTGAAGGTAGTTGTTGCACTTGTACGTGTTCAGTGGGGGCATCATAATGCCGATGTCTACTTGGGAGGACGAGGATGAGTTACGTGATAAATACCCAGAGATATTTATTCTAGGTATTTTTCTGAATTTCGGGACAAAATTCCATTATTAGGGGAAGTATGTAACACCCCGTATGATTATTGATTTTTATATTGGGAATATTAAATTAAAATGGAAATTAATTTGGATTAAAATAAATATTAATTAGTGAGACAAGGGTTAATATTTAATTGTATGAATTATAGTATGCATTCCTTAATGAATGAGTAATAAATTAGTAAGAATTCAATATGATTGTTGGGAGTGGGAAATACGACAGTTATGGTAATTTAGTCGGGACGCGCGTGCTGTCGTGTGGGGACATAAATTTGTGAAATACAATGTGATTTCTATGCGGGTCATCCAAATGGTCATTTAGAGTACGCTAGTGTGCCAGGAAGGATTGAGATAGTTAGAAATGTGTACTCAAGGATCTGGATTATGTCCCGTGGCATTTTTAGGCCAAACCGGCATCTCGAAAGGGTATTTCAGTCCTTTTGCTTTTTAAGTAAAGGGAACAACGAATTTAATAGGCGTATATCATCATGTGTATTGAGGGTGCTAGGTTTAATAGTTATAAAAATAGAAAGAGATCATTAGGGGAGGAAGGTGAAGGTTTCCAGGGATACCCACACCACTTTTGCACCACCACCACCACAGGAGTTTAAATCAAAAGGAGAGGAAGATAAATCTAGCAGTTTTCTGCACAAATTAGACCTGCAAAACTCCACACAAGTATTTTTCTTGCAAAATTTTGAGTATATATACTATCCATGTTAGTGTAGGATGGAATATTTTCATGAATAAATGACTATTGGTGTTATATTAGAGATTAAATTCATATTCTTGGTTAGAAATATCGATAGACATAATTTACTCATGTATGTAACACGAATCTGATAATTTAGTAAGATTATAATGTGGAGAAATTTGGATTTTTTGATGTTCTTGAACAAAGAAAGAATAATTTAGGATTTTGGTATTAAAGTATAGGATTAATCCGGTATAAATGATTCCCCCTGATGATTTAATGATTTGGTTACATTAGAAATCATTTATACATGTTATTATAGGGTTTGGTATACTTGGTTGGTAGTTTGGGACTGTAATATGAAGGATAGAAAATGGTGGAAAACTGTAAGAGTTAATAAGATGGGTTATTAGGTACCTAGAATCGATTTGGCCCACACCTCAAACCATTTCGGCTGTACACTCAAATCGGTTCACCTGTACACTAGAATTGATTCATGTGACCTGTTATCCCCGGCCTTTGATTGTTTAAATTTTTTTAGAGTTTAGGATCGAGGTTTCCCTAATTGAGGAGAATTGAGGCTAGGAATTATTGGACATATTTTGATATTGAATAAATTCACGAGAATTAGAATGGGTCACGGAGAGCATGAGTGAACCTAAGACTAGACCAGTAGTAGAGAGATATTAACGAGTAGTTACGACACTTAGAGCAGTAGGAAAGCACTCGAGAAAATATGATGACAAGTATAATGGTAAATTGATAATATGTGGGATATTCGAGAGTCATATACTGCGTATGGGATATATTATAGGTTGCGTGTATACCTATAATTATATATATACACACCTATTGTGTGAGTTCTTATGTGTGTTAACGTACCTACGCTACCTGCTATGACTGGAGGTCTCACGCCGTAATGAACCCATCAAGGGCGATTTTAGAGTTGTGCCTCAGAATATAGAACTTAGAGTTGAGCGCTACTTGTGTGTATGATAGTGTGAACAGTCATTTGGGTGCATTAGGTGTGTGCATAGGCAAAAGTCTTAGACCTATGTTCGCCTCCAAATTTTGTGAATCGTTAATTTATGGTTTGAGAGTTATTTCGTACCGAAAGTCCTTTACGTAGTAAGTGATGTACTAGGACTCGATAGCAGGGTATGCACGCATTGTAGGTCTCCACCTAGGGATGCCTTATTCGTATATATGATGATGGTGGTACACATAAATATACACACACACACACACACACACACACACACACACACACACACAAACACAAACTAGGGTACACGCAAATTTTTAAAAGTGTACGTCATTTATTGGACCATACGTCGTATTTACATACATACAGACATACACCGTGTTTATATACATACATACATACATACATACACCATGGTATGAACCTTTTATGTTAAATAATGACAACAAATCAACGATCTACCTGATTTAATTTCAATACAAATAAGTTAAAATACATACATACACTGTGGTATGAACCTTTTATGCTAAAATAAGGCACGATGAACACTTCTAAAAAACTGCGCCGACTAAGACTTGTAATCATGGATTTTTTATGTAATACATAAATGTGTACATGATTTAGAAAATTTGGGAAAATTTACCTCTATTTATAAGACTATACACCTATTTAAGAAACCTAAACTACTCGGCTATACAAAGAGTCCATCCCGGACATTATATAAACCAAATCATTATTTGAAACATTACCAACAAAATGATGATAAAAATAATACTTAAACACATTAATAAATTTTCAATCTAATAAAAAATATAATTCTTTGATCGATCAAAGAACTCGTGGTACATTTGTAATTGGGGTGGCATAGGGCTCAAAGTTAAACAGGGTCCCAAACTCAGACATCGAATTTACACGTTCTCCTTTCGTATTTATCATAATATGAATTTGCTGATGACATTATTTTACCATTTTCTGATGCATTCCCATGGGAGGACATCGAGGTGTACATCACAGAGAAGGATGTTCCCAATTTGGACACCATTCTTACATCAATTCCACCAGAAGTAATTCTGAAAAAGAAGAGATTGCTTGTCAACCCTTCGATGAAGTAGACAATGCTATTACCATAACCTGCTCAAGTAGGAGACACTTTCCATTAAATTTTGAATGGGCTTTCTCGAAAGCTACCTCATAAGAAGATTTTAAATTAGATTGCTAGCTTAGTGGGTGACCATAAATCGTGGGAGAAGATTATATAATTTGGAATCATGGCTAATGTGGCCATGTTGGCTGCAATTTCTACACATGATGTCATGAAATAAAAAATCTTCACCCCATTTTTGTGGGGTGGGGGCACCTAAAATGAAGCAAAACAAATTATTAGTATTGACCAATATGAATGAACTCCCAAAGCATCTATAACCGTGCCAATTAGAAGACTAAATCTTCTCTAGCTAATGTAATAAGCATCAAATCTAAAAAAGAACCCGCAGTAAGCTAACTAATGTAATCAAAGACCAATATGTGAATATATTTGGTGTCCATGAGATTGAATGAGCGGTTGCTGTAAGAGAAGCGTACATTGACTGGTGTTTCGAGGAATAATAGGTTTGCCATGGTGTTCCATGAGAACTTGTTCATGTATAATCAGGAGGATTTTTTTTTATAGTGAATGGCCTTGTTAGACATCGAATCACAGGATTATACATAGAATCATGAGTTGATTAAGTGAGACAGTAGAAAAGACAATGAAAGAATTTGATGACCTCACGAAAAGAATTGTTCCTAGCCTTCCAAAGTTCTGAACAAATCTTAATATGTGAGAATTTAACAAAAACTTCATAAAGCTATGTTGAGATCTGTTCGACAACCAATAAATCGTTCCATAATTTAGTGAAGCGTAGGTTATGTTTATAACAAACATTTTGATGAAGAAATACCATTTTTTTCCTAGCAGCAGAGCACTAAAAGAAATCAAAACACCTAATCATGATGTGAAGATCTGTACCTTGAAAATTTTCTTTTATTTTCACGATAAAAGAAATCTTTTGTATCTAGAATGTAGGAGATCTTCGATGTGTTGCAAGTCATCTTTCATTCCAAACCACTGACCACACGAACACCTTCCATAGTCACACACATCGCAAAACATTAATAGAGGTTTGATTATAAATCAAGTAATGATAAATACTATCATCAACTTCAAAACAGAGTTGAAAAAATGATAGATAATATCAAAATTTGATTATAAATCAAGTAACACCAATTATTCAAACTTTAAAAGCAAGTTTATTATTCAACAGAGATTTAATGACATGTATAACAGTAATTTATTCATGGACGGAGGTAGGCTCTTATACCTATGATTTTCTGAGATGATTTTCATAACTTCCCAAAGTTGTGTAATTACATATGGTCAATACATAATCAAAATCAGAAAATTATTCCTACATTTAGCAGCTGAAACACCCATCAGTCCATTAAACCACTACATATTCCATTACATGTAATTATAAAACTCAAACATCAATATAAACAAATAGCACCAAAATTAAATAAAATAGAACCTGCAATAAGATGTTCCTAAACCTTTGTAGGTTGAGAGAGAAAAACATAGTTGGTATTAGATGATGAATTGTAATAACAGTTTGTAGGTTTTTGATGTAGTAAAAATGGTCAGATACTTTTATTGCTATCTACACCTGAATATCTAAAAATAAAGGAGAAAAAACACATGAGATGTATTTACACCTAGTAGCAGAGGATTCTAAAATCCTTTTAACATTTTGTGTTGGCCATAATCTGCAGTAAAAACTAAATAGCATTGAAAAAATAAGATAAAAACTTCATTCTTGTACTTCTAATACACAAAAACGGATTCATGATTTATTTTATAAAAATAAAATGTTGCTAAATTTTTTTAGGTTACTATTGCTTATGTGATGCTAGTATCTAGTTGACAAATAATATAAGTAGCAAGTACAACCGCTTTTTACGCCGTTGAATTTGGAGGCAACTCCTTATTATCCGTTGCCGCCCATTTTCCTTCTCAAATAGTTGGTGCAGTGGGTGGTGCTTTTGAAATTTCTGAAGTGACGCCAATGCAACATAAACACATGCTTGGGGTCCTATCTTCCTGCTCCAATCGGACCTTCGTCCAGAGCCAAACTGAAAATCCCCATACAATCACAAGTAAAATCCAGGAGTGAGAGGAATTCAATATGATCCAACTACCTTGAATAAAATTGAGTCCATATTTTGAAATCTTTTCCACTTGTTTCTTCTTTACGATCTGAAATAATTAATAGAAAAGAAATTTAAAATTAAAAACTACAAAAATCTAGTTCATTATTTTAATCTTTTGATGGATAAGATATTTGGGTTCCTCTTCTAAAGAAGTATCTATATCATCATTATCATATATTACTATTTAAGAAAAAGTTTCATCACCGTTCAATTGAGATTAATGTCTCTAAGTAACACATCATGCCTTCCAATCTCTATTTGTAAGAAATATTTGCATCACAGACTAAAGAAGGAAAACATTGTGTTTGTACAAATTTTAGAATGGGATCAAATATCTTCATACACAACATATTATATAGATGTGCATACACAACAATCTGATCAAACATTTTAATTCTCTTTGAGAATTTTGAGTCTTATAATTATTTTTGTTTTATTTCTATTTTATTTAGTCCAAACTTTTCATTATTTGGTTCGTCACAAAATTATTTTATAAAATCCCCATAGGCAAGTTTTAAAACTCTCAAATTTATGACTTCCATGTATCCAACGTTACCTTTAACAAGAATTGGACACTTGACATTGCTTATCGTACACTTATCAGAGCATATTAGACATAATCTGTGTTAGATGTGTATAAAGAACCCTCAATTGAGCATACATGCTTCATAGCTAATATGCACAGTAGTCATTAACAATTTTTTGTAACCTGTTCAGATATACAAACCTTTTTGCTAAGATCATTTGAGAGAAAAACATACACAACAAATTAATATATGACATTATTATAAAATTTTCAATATAACACACCAAATGTGATAAATCTAAAGCAACAATTTTATGATATATTTATGGTGTTTTGTGCACTATAATCATCAAATCCCGTTAGATCTGCAAACAAAAATAGACATAAACCAATCTATTTTTTTTATTACAGCTAAGCCAAACTTTAATAAACACTTTGATTACTTTGTTTTCTTTGATTACAACTAAGCAAATCTATTTTCATAATAAAAATGTGAAGAAAACTCATAAGCCTCAATATAATAAGCAAAGAAGAGTATTACCTGCCATTTAACTAAAGTTATCATGGTGGGCATTTTGTGTGACCATAGAGTATTACCTGTTAAAGATAAATAAGAAATTTGATAAGCAAAAAATGAAAAAAGTTAGTTCTAAGACAAAAATTAAGTAAACCAAATAAATGGAAACCTAACACCCACACATGTAGAGATATAAGTGGGTCGTCTCCTTCGTTAGTACCTAAGATGTAAAACCCTAAATTAAAAATCCAAAATTGAAACCCTAAATTCAACATCGTATCTCAGAATCTCAATCAAACCCCGGACAACTTATCAAAACCACACATATATAAACATAAATGGAAACCACATTGATATATACATAAATGGAACAAAAAAACCAAATTGAAACTAAACAACAATAAAAACCTGATTTGAGGCATTTGATCAAACACCATGTATGACTTTTATCAAACACCTTGTATCAAACACCCTGCATTCAACATTTTATCAAACATTATATCCCTACAACAAGAATCCACCAAATCTTCAAAAACCATAAGTCAAGCATACAAAATAACCACCTTGTACAACAAAAAAAACTGTACGTATACCTTAACAGGGTGTTTGACAAGCCTATATGAAAAAAGAAAAATACTTGTATGAACTTGAAAAAAAATAACTATATGAAACAATGATCCATGAGCCAGGACTTTTGCAACAAAAAAAATGAAACAAAACAAACATTATTGTTTGACAAAAATGAAAAAATAGTAGATCTATTCGTTTCAAAGAAAAAAGGGAGAGCCAAAAAAATACCAACAAAAAAATAGTAGATTGTTGTTTATCGCTGCAGTTCGTTGATCGTTGTTGTTTATCACTATTGCCAATGAGAACAATGCCAGGGATTAGGGATCTAAATAGCTATAGTGTATCATTGCAAGAGTGTGTCGTTGCCAAATGGAGAGAGGGATGGAGAGGGTAAAGTGAGAGAAAAATAATAAGACGCGGGGACGGAGAGGGTAAAGTGAGGGTAAGAGAGAGAATCGGTGGAAAGAAAATATTCTTTTACCCTTAGGTTTGAATTTTGAAGAAAATGGAGAAAAAAAATTTAATGGAGGAAAAGAGGGGGAATTCAAATGATAGGGGGGTAAATTCGGTAGTGCGGGACAAATGTATCTTATGGCATATAAAAACTCTCTTATGACATCACATGAATAGTGTTGATTTTTTATCCCTTATTTTATATATATATATATATGTGTGTGTGTGTGTGTGTGTGTGTGTGTGTGTGATTTATTCTACTATTTGTGCATTAGCAAATAAGATAAATAATGATATCTAAAGTAACCTAAGTATGTGAAAACTTAATATGTACTTGATAATTTATACTGGCTAAAGGGTTTGGAAATTCAATAACATGTTGTATGGGCAATATGGGTGGGCACAACGAGTTAGTATGCCGGGAGAGATTTAGTTCAAGTAGTTAGGCGGGATAGTGTAACTATGCTGGTTTAGGGGAATACGTTAGGTGTGCATAATACTTGAGAGTTGAGAATCTCAAGCAAGGGCACGTGAAGTTAACATGTATACAATATATGCTCAACACTGATGGGGCTTCAAAAGGAAATCCAGGTATTTCAGGTTCGGGTGGTATCATAAGAGACCACAATGGGAGATTCATTCAAGCTTTCTCTTCAAAGGAGATACATATGACTAATACTAGAGCTGAATGACTGGCCATTCTTAGAGGCATCAAAATTTGTCAATCTCTGCATCTCCCAAAGGTCATTATGGAATCAGACTCCAAAGTAGCCATTGACATTTTGAAAGGTAAGATCCTCAAGTCTACCTGGTCTGTTATTGATATTATAGAGGAAATTAAGGCTATTCCAATAGTTTTAGTTTTTTCTCATGTCTGGAGAGAAGAAAATCAAGTAGCAGATCACTTAGCTAATTATGGAGTCAATTCTTATGGTCACGAAACCTTTCTTAAGCCTATGGATATTCCTAAAATTGCTAGAGGTGCCCTTAAGCTGGATTACCTTCCATTAGATCTTCTAGAAAACTTTCTGGTCTTTATGCTTAGCTTTCTCTCTAGCTTGTTAAATCCACATTGGTAGGGATTTTCTACCTTTTTTTTAATAAATCTCAGGACCTTGTCCTAAACAAAAAAATAATACTTGCAAATATTTTTCAAATGTTCTTGGGCTCTGCCTTGTTCAAAATCCATTTTTGTACAAACCTCTTATGTGCCCAGCCATAGAGATGCCAAGCTAAAGAGTCCATTCTAATTTGATGTGCTGCAGCTAGTGTGGACGTTACAGGAACTTGATAGTAAAGACTTCAACTTTTATTAGTTCCATTTTATCATTCAGTTATCTCAGTCGGGCATGTCACCCATCTTTAGTTAGTAGTTATTTCAGAACTATGGTATTTCCATTTTTATTCTAGTTTTTGGATCTTATTTTAGTTTTGGACAACTGTATGTGAACTTCAATCTGGAGTGTTTATTCCAGTAAAATCTATTTATTCTGTTGTTTAATCATTTATTTGACAGTATTTTAAGCAGCTTAAATACTGTTAAAAATTGACCCATTTTTTTAAAATACCAAAAACTGTTATTTAGAGCTGATTTTTTTACAGGAGTGCACTGAAATGTTTATAACCCAGGAAAAAAAATTAATTTTTAAAAATCATCCCACACGGGACTGTTGTTCCAATATAACCTGAAAGGACATCAACCAAAAAAAAACAAAGAGGACTACAAAATTATATATCTAATAATGAAATCACATTTAAGACATGACAACCAAAACTCATGAAAATAACATCGAAATTACTAATGTTGTTTATAAAACTAGCATGTACCCCACGCGATGTGCGGGCATAAAATTACATAACGTAATATAATTGAATTGCAACAAATATAATTGTATTCTGGTAAGTGGTAGTAGCAAATTAAATGCTTTATAAAAAAGATGAGAATGAAAGAAGATTCGTAAATGAAGAATATAAAAAACTTCTTGTGAAAAGCGTAACCATTATTATTGAAAAATTAAAATCCCAATGTAATGTTAAATGGAATGAGAAAGACTTCAGCCATGTAGTGGTTTTTAAATCACTTAGTCTTTGATCTTTATTATTTTTCCCCTGCCAAGTAATGACATAACATGTTTATATCTCTTCATTATCTAAACTATAATATAACGGTAAGATGTAAAATAACATAAGTTAATATGTTTAAGTATACCTTGAAGATTTGATTCTCTTTGATGACCTTATGTTGTTTCCTTCATCATCATCAATTGCAATTTCTATAGACTCATATACCAGCATATACCAAGGTTTCCAAAGTTCCCATCATAATATGGAATGGAGTCGCGATATGGAAAGCCATTGGAATGTGTATGAATTTGTCATAATAGTAAAGAAATTTTTTAATCTTATATGAAATGTAGAAGAATTAGACACGAAACCAAAGGCAATACTAAAGTAATAAAGATAGAAGTTGTGGTAACAATGTTTGAGAAATGATGTCGAACAGGGGGAAAATGAGTTTAGTTGAGACCCTCTTATTCAACTACGCTATTAAGTGTTAATACACGATTTATCATACTAAAGAAAATGTGAATCCATTTGAGAACAACATATAAAAGTTTAAATTTTCTTTATTATTTAACTTCCTCTCATTATGTTTAGTTGAAACTACATTTGATCGCAACAATCATCTTCCTAATGTTAACACAACCTTCCTCCAACAATGGTACTATGTTTGCCTATTTTCATAGACTTCACAACGTTGTATTCATTCTCCATTTCTCATTTCATATTTTTCCTAAGTTCTATGTGTCTTCGATTCCATTCCTAATTTGCTCTTAATTTTTTTTTACCTTTCATTTTCGGACCCTAAATTTTAATGACATGAAAGTCCCACTTGATATATTCATATTTTCAAACTTACGAAATCCTATATTGGATCGTCACCTTTGCTTAAGGATGCTTTAATTGTCTGTATTTAATAAACACGTGTGATATTAGTAATGAGTTTTCTTTCTAAACAGAAGTTCAACAAAATAAACACGTAAATCAACCTCTAAATAAAGATGTAAAGAACATATTGAAGTGAATGTGTGTTTGGACTATGCAATAAGTAACGTTAAGTTGCAATTGTTATGAGCATTTTGTAGCCTAATGAATTCAGATCCTATATTGAAATAGTGGCAGTGTGCAGGACTTGTCCCTACTGAAACGTTGCCCAAAAAAATAGCATGTATTGTAATTGTTTCGATTTAGGTTGGACCAATTTTCAAACATTACATTATTCTAGGAAAATTATTAAAACAAAAAATATGAAATGAAGCAATGTGAAAAATTCTTTCAAGAGAGTGAACATAATAAATAATTTGCTACTCCGTAATGCTTATTGGTACTTGACAACTCTAACATGTTTCATGAATAGTGGTTATTGCTCCCTTTAGGCATAATCTTACAATATACATTTTATTTAGCCAAGGGTACGATCCATTACGACTACTGTGTTACGATGTCTTATGATGTGTTGGTGATTGATATTGTCATTAAATTTTGAAAAATTAGATTAACTGCATCATTTTTGGCATCTTAGCTGTATCTTGATTTGTGGGATTAAAAAAATTATTTAAATTTCAGTTATAAATCAATTTCTTTGGTAAGCTGGAATATTTAGTTGCGATTAGATCTATTTTTTTAACTGATGTAGGATTGAGTTCCTTATTTTTTATGCATAAACATTATTTAATTAATAATTTAAAATTAGGTTAAAGTTATAAATATTCTCCTGAAATCCTTTGAATAAATAATTTCTTAGAAGGTCTTATGTTGGTGTTAATAGTTAAAAAATATTTTCTTGGTTATTGCATAATTATTGTTCGAAATTGAAAATTGTTACCTTATATGGCACACATTATGATTTGGATATGTTGAAATGGTATTTTTCTTATGAGATATATTTTATTTTTGGTAAATGTAGGGTTGCTCGATTGTGACATTAAATTGATTGATAGAATCTTTTTATTTGTTGGATAAGATGAAATCCTGGATACCACTCCGTCCAACGCCATCTATCAAAGTGAATGGAAGCGCATTTTACATACACTATCAAAGTGAACTACTTGGGGTTACTGTGAGAAATACTAAACACAACTCCTTCCAACGCTATCTATCAAAGTGAATAGACGTCCTCAATCAAGTTCCAGAGCAGAAGGATTAAATACTTATTCTTCAATAAAAAGAGGGAGGGTTACTGATAGTCTCGACCTACGGTAATAGGTTTAAAGATATGGCAACATGATGCTTATAGCGTACTTAGCCTAATAGGCTTTCTTCTTTAATAGCTCTACACTCTTTTCACTCTGGAAGAAATGCCAGTGAGTCACGAATGAAGAGTTTGAATCCTCTCTATAGCCTTATAGGAAGGAAGGCAAATGATGCAACCCTTATAGGATGGGATTCAGACTAAAAAGCCAAAATCCTATGTTATTAATCCCAAGCTTTGTTCGAAATGTATGTAAAGCGTGGAATTAAGTAAGAAATGCATTCTCTAATCAACTATGTAGTACCTTAAAGGTGAGACTCTTCCCAACCGTAAGAACTCATAGGAGCTGTAGTCTGACGTTAATCAGTAAATGGTATGATGTAAGCAATTGAATGTGTATCAGCTGTTATCTTTTCTTCTATAATTGAATCAGTAAGCACTCCAGATGTGATTCAATATAAGACGCTATGTCCATGAAAGAGGCAAAGTCTAGTAGCTTTTTTTTGTTAATAAAAGGAGATGTGAAGTTATTAGAGGGTGGTGAAGCCAAAACTCGAATGGCCAAGTGGATGCAAAAACTATAAAGCTAGTGATTCCCCCATGGTTTGAGAGTAAGTAGACTAAGAAAAGGTAGGAAAGAAAAAGATAAAAGGTAGTTGGTTCACGAAATGAAACTGATAATCTCAACTTCCTTACATACAATATAATAAAGTCATACACCTTATTCATAGATGAGATCAATGAGCATCTTATGATTCAACTATCCACAAAATATGTTGGCATTAATACATTTTGTCTATACTATCTCCTATATTTTTTATCCTAGTTTTGCGTTATGACAGCATAGACATTTTGTTTGGAAATGGTCTGATAACAGAGTATAAAGACCTACTGAGTGTAATGGGGACGTTTACTTTTCTAAGCTTTAAATATATGCATATGATAAATAATGCAGTAATCGACTCGACCAAACAGTGATCCAATGACTTAGGGATACACATCATTATATATATATATATATGACGTCAATATATCAATTTAGAAAATCATTAATAGAAAAAAATATGTGTCCAGTCCTCCTTAAGAAAAAAATAAACCCCAAAATAATATATTTTCTGATCTAAAATGATTGATAATCTAAATGATCAAAATGTATGCGTTTAATTGGAAAAAGGTCTGAATCAGAGGATTGTGAGGTTGCATTACCAAATCAAAAAATAACCTCGAACAGTTTGGGTTGATACTTACGATGAAGGTTTGATAGTTCCCCAATCTACATGAATCGAGGATTGCTATCCAACCATAAGAACATCGATGATATGCCTCATCGCAGCCTGAAAACTGCTCACTTGACGTCCATAGTTGGGTCCTTCAGTACTCCCCTAAATATGATGTCGTCATTTTGTAAATAAATAATTTTAAATAACTTTGTAATTAATGGATGTTTAAAATGAAATGATTTTTTTTCAACTTGTATTAGCAATCCCCATCTCCTTTTGCTTGGCATGTGTTCATTGGTTATACAATTTAAAAGGTTTTATCACACTCGACCTTAGGCCTATGACCAATTCTTAATGAGAATGCACCTTTTCGTTGGCCTATCATTATTAGAAGTCATTTGGGGTGGTCCCAGAAGCAATTCTACCATCATTGTTTGCACTGGAAACGAAGGAGACATCGATTAGTTTTATGTTTAAAACAACACCCCATCTCAAATTTCTTTTAATTTTCATAGAGGTAAGTTCGATTAGTTTTTCATTGGAAATTATTACACATTATATATTGGAAACTAATATTGAGTTTTGTAATTGCAGTATAGGTTCCATGGAAAATCTAGTCTATTTGGTGGGGAGAAGTAAGAAGCTTATGTGAATTCAAGTACACTTGGATGTTTGTTATTGCAAGATTTATTTACAATTGTAATCTTAAAGTTGTTCAACTCCATCTAGTAGTTTTATGTTCGAAACAACACCCCATCCCAAATCTCTCTTAGTTTTCATAGAGGTAAGTTCAATTAGTTTTTCATTGGAAATTATTACATATTATATATAGGAGACTAATATTGAGTTTTGTAATTGCAGTATAGGTTTTATGGAAAATATATTTTGTTTGGTGGGGAGAAGGAAGAAGCTTATGTGAATGCAAGTACACTTGGATGTTTATTTTTGCAATATCTATTTACAATTATAATCTTAAAGTTATTATACTCCACCTCTAAAGTGTTGCAAATCTTGTACCATTTCTAACTTAATCGTAGCTAATATGTGCATATCCTAATTAATGGTTAATAATTCATCATTTTTATCTAAAATACAATCAAGTAAAACTTGATTAAAAATCAGCACGTTTTCAACTTTTCCTGAAATACACATGCATATCTATTCCTTTTTAAAATTTTCAATCAGTATCACAAATTATTTTGCAAACTTGACTTTCTCTATACTATACCTACTTCAGTTTGTGGAGGGTTTACTAATCTAAGTTCTTTCCAAACACTAAAAACATAACCTTTTTACAGTCACACTTTAATTGAATCCAATCCAAACCAAAATAAAATAATGCGTTAGTAAGGAATTATAGGGATGCAAAAGATGCCATATCATTATTAGTTTATTTTAGAAGTGGGCTATCAGAATAAAAGAGTAAAAACATCAAACACGTAACATCTAATAGTTAATGGCACAATTTATCATGATGTGAGGGAGTGGTAAGTACCTTACTTTCGATGAAGATTGATTGAAAACAATAGCTATGCTCCAACCAAATACACTGCAGAGATTACATTTGTTCATTTTTTCTCACAACAAAATAAATGACAAAATATATGAGGAAGTCTTTTCAAACCAATTCACCCGGAAGAGACTATGATAGAGATTCAGAATACCTGAAGATGACTGCATATTGTTGAGGTTGAAAGATACAAATAAAAATTTATGTATTCATTGTGTAGATGGATCACGAAAGTTGAAGGACCATGGGAGTTCGAGAGTCAAGAGTCTTTCATTTACTATTTTTGGTTGGTCGTGGAATTTGGAAGTTGTAGAGTCCAATTATTAACGGTAGTTGTAGAGTCCGATTATTACTCAATGAAATTCATACATTTAACTTTGTAGGGCCTTATTTAACTATAAGAATTTCCCATTGTAAATTGCGTATC
Source organism: Sambucus nigra (assembly GCA_949130495.1). Classification (NCBI taxonomy): domain Eukaryota; kingdom Viridiplantae; phylum Streptophyta; class Magnoliopsida; order Dipsacales; family Adoxaceae; genus Sambucus; species Sambucus nigra. Next base: position 147,996,715 of record OX422223.1, read on the forward strand.
ATTAATGTGAATTTATACCTATAATAATATCGTATTAGAGGTATAATATAGATATACCATTCATAATTTTAAGTAGATTCATCCATTGAATTACATATTTTGTTTCAACTAAGTCAAACTCCACACACCTTATATGTCTCTCTCTGTCATGTATATGCTTAAATCACGTAAACAATGTGTCATCTCTCTCTCTCTCTCTCTCTCTCTCTCTCTCTCTCTCTCCATATATATAGTAATACCCTTACGCGGACTAGTCCGCATTTTAAAAGTGCAGACCGGACATGTGTCACCTGACGTTGAGCCTATAAATTATAGGCACACTCTTTCTCTCTTTTGGGCTCACCGCCATGTGACACATGTCCGGTCCGCACTCTTAAAATGCGGGTTGGTCTGCATAAGAGCAGTACTGTATATATATATATATCTTTCATTCAAGTTAAGTTTCAACGATTCACTACCTACAAGTCATATTAATCTTGTGCATGTTTATCTATTATTGATACACTAACGAATTACAAACACCCCCACGCACATTAATGTAGAGAGATAGTCTTGTACTCTATTTATTTCTCCCTCTCTAATTTATGGTGTGTTCATGTGTGTTATTTTAACAAAAATATAAACTGTCATACGCGTTGTTTAACAGTAACACCCGTGGACATTCAAATTAAATAAAAAAATCTCGACATGGCTCTTTTATTGCAATAGGAGTTCACATGCCCATAGATAATGGAGTAGTAGGGAATGAAGAACACATTTCGGTCCCTCGAGAGATGATGCTTGCTAAGGTCCCATGAGAGACCTCATCATGATATCTCTCAAGAGACCTAAAAAATAAATGGTTAGTCACTTTATACACAATCTAAGGAAGAAATAAGCAATTCCCAAAATAGAAAAGTGAAAACTCATATTATCAGTGTAGGATGAATTAACCAAAATAGCGATATTTAATCAAAATAGTAGTAATCAATCAATTCAGTAGTAATTAATCAAACCAATAGATTCTTACTTTCTATGAGGATTTTAGTTAGGTCCTCTTAATATCTGCTAACTCTTCAAACTTCTTCTCTAATCCTTTATCCGAGCTTGGGACCGGTAATGCAAATATATATTTGCATTGTCAGAGTTGAAAAGGTTTTACCTAATAAAGAAGAAAATTAGTTAAAGATTAAAATATCCACAAAACATAATACACACAAAACACATAATCCATTATGGAAAGTTCCTGAAGAAAATATAAGGCAACAACACCTAGCATAAACCATTTAAATCCATAATTACAATGTCCGTATCAAAAAAATAAAAGCTTGGAAACATTAAAACTGCATGACAAGTGCTTTCGGCCACACAACCCAGCTCCCACTACCAACGTCTCTTCAATCCTTAGCTCCACCCATTTTGACACACCCCAACCTAGTTACTTATAATTAAGTTTGAAAGTCAAAGTGAGTCAAACCATAATTACCTTGACATAACCAAAAAATGAGTATCCCTTTTAAGTTATGAACACGAATCCATAAAACTAAAATTTTTCATAATTTTATAGTAGTTATGATTATTCAAACTTACTGAAAGGATAAATAGGCTTAAATTACCCCATTTACGTTTGACCAAAATCATGATTTTATGCATCCCATGCTAACCCCACCCGACCTCCTAGATTTGGAAGTGACATCACAGTACCTGAAAATGTAAAAACATTTGAAACCATGAGCAAAATAGCCCAATGAATGCATTACTACTACAATATTGCATAAAATTAAATGCAATAAATCATATCCCTATGATTATAACCCCCCCACCCACACACATATCTATCTCATTGATAAAGAATTATCAAATTTCTGGCTCATTCATAAGAATGGCCTAATTTTCGGTTCATTCATAAAGAATGACCAAATTTCTGGCTTATTCTTAAAGAATGACCAACTTTACGAATCTTGATTCACATATCATGTCTGCAATAGACAATTCTCTCTCATTCTGGGTCGAGGTGTAACCTCCTATTTTGATAAAACTAAATGAACAATTTCATATTCATAACATTATGATCATATCCATAAACATGCACAAATACATCTTACGAGTGATTAATATTCTGATCATATCCATAGACATGTATAAATGCATCTTACTAGTGAGTACACTCACCTTGGCCACTTAATGGTTTTTTCTGTTGTCTTTATCTGGCACTTGTTCAATAAGTTCCCCTTCCTTTAGAATCATTCTTATAATATTAATATCATCATAAGAATATTTACAATCTAAAGAGTAACTTAAATGTAACTCAATTCATAAACATCATATGATCCAATTAAATCATTTATTATAAATGAAGTCCCATATAACTCCATGTTTAGATATTTAATATGTCAAAATCATAACCCAAACAAACTTTAACTCCTACTTGGTAGTTCCATCCCTAACCTATTAGGTTTCCAATAAAAAAACATGAAACATCATTTCATGTTTTGCAGAGCAAGATATGCCCATTTCTTTACTACATAGTAAACCTTCGTTATAGGCTCCTCTATCGTTCAGTTAACTTCCACGAATTTTCATAATTTTTCTATATCATAAATTTTTATGATCTTCCACCTAATTTCAATAAACATATTGAAGTACACAAAATTAAAGTTTCATAATTGTTAGTGTTCATTTGATATGTCAAGAAATATCAAACACATGGTATGCATACTTACACTTTTAGGGCACATTCTATACCTGCTCTTCAAACTATCACACAAGATTCATTTCTTGGTATTTATACATAATTTTTGGATATGATATACATATATGAGTCTATTGTAATTTAAAAAAAGAATTACTCAATTCGAGTAAGTATACAAAAAGACACATAAGTGTAAATACACAAGGTTTCCAATCGAAGCAATATAAATGGATTCTGCGTTTAACTTTGCTTAAACTTGCATCTATCATTACATATATGGAAAGGCACAAAATGTAAATAAACCATCTAGTATTTATATCACTTCAATCAGCAATATAAAAAATACATTTTTTACGGATTGAATTACCTTGGGGACGTTTAGGTAATTTCCAATTGATTTTTCTCAATTGTTTTCCTCACTTTCTTCTTCCTGAACTTCTCGACTCTCTTTTCTCAAGCTAAAACTCTCAAAAACTTAACCAAGCCTAAATTTTAAGAATAAAGGGGATGGTTTAAATGGTTATAAGTTGACCAAACCCATCTCCCTTTCAAACCAATCAAAACAACCCATTTGTTGTACTAATAAGACAAAATATCAATTAATGAATGGACATATTTTCCCTTGCTTCAGAATTTCAGCATAACTACTTACTCGAACCTTTGTTTTACACACCATTAGTTGTGTTACAAACATAACTCATATATCAACAACTATATAGTTTTAGCCTCAAGTCAATTGTTATATTATAAGGGTCAAAACAAGTCTCCAACATGAACATTCCTACAGAAAACTACAAAAATTTTGTGCTTGTAACTAATTCGATATTTCATGAGTTATGAAGGTAGGATTAGACTAAACATAATAACTCAACATTATATAACCTAATAACACAATATCCATATCACGTAAGGTATTCATGATTTAAATATGATTTATCATAATTATATCCGGGTTATCACAACTTTCCCCCTTAGAAATTTTTGTCCTCGAAATTTAGTATAAATTTCACTTACCAAACAATTGGGGATATTATTTCCTCATGCTATATTCCCTTTCCAAAGTTTCTTTTTTCATTTCATGGATCCCCCACAGCACTTTAACTACGGGACTAACTTTATTCTCTAATACTTGCTCCTTATGATCAAGAATTTCCACCAATTCCTCTATGTACGAAAAGTCTTCTTTTATAATATCTTATATTTCTTTATCATTTACAAGTAAGGATAATCTTAAAACCAATTCCCAACTCATACATTACTTCATATCTTTATATACGTATGTCGAACATTCACACATAATAGATTATCAGTTCTATAATCATATATTCACAATCAGTGAACATTTTTAATGAACCTAGTATCATTCTTTACATTTATCCCTTCATTCCTATAGTTTAGACTTATCATCATGTCGTATTTCAAATCACAATTATTCTGTTACATTACTAGATTTTTATACTTTATTCTCCAACTCCCACTCAATACGTCAAATCATAAATATCATATTACCAGACTAGCTTATTACGCATCATATTTCCATCTTCCATTCAATACCAAATACATGTGTTGGACTTTAAATACTACTTCTGAAGTTTAAAGTATCTTACAATTTCTTAATATAAATATAGCCTCACTACTTTTCATATATCGAAACTGAACAATTATTCACTAAATATTTATTCTTTAATAAGATTTCATATTCACTTTCATGTATATTGTGTAATTGTGCATTATGAACTCAATATTACTTCTCATTACATTCCTTTTTTTAGCATCGATTGGTTGTTCTTTAACTAAACGTACAATGACCTTTGATAAGCACAAAAAAATGTACATTTTATACCCCCGGATAGACGTGCTTTAGTTGTTAATTCTCAACAATTTGGGACTTATGTGCTTAAATATTCAATGTGCAGGCTTAATTGTAGTTGCGGTGTTAAAAGCTATATTTTCAGGCAATTTGTAGTTAAAATGGAGCTAATACCTTGTCCCGTAACCCTAGCCTAAAACAGAGCCTAAACCTAGACCACACCCCATGTGTGTTTAGTTTGTCCCTTTTTTATATTTTTTAGATTTTTAGCTTGAATCGTTTTTATTTTTAGGGTTTATTTTTTATTTAATGATGTTTTATTTTGATTTTTAGTTTTTAGTTTATTAGGATTAGTTTTTTTTAGGAATTAATTTATTTTTAGTTTTATTTGGATTTACATTTTGTAGGTCTTTAGTTTTAATTTTTTAAGTTTTAGGAATTTATATTTTTTTACTTTTATTAGTTTATTTTTTTTAGGACTTGAATTTTTATATTATTTAAGTTTTAATTTTTATTTTTATTTTTAGAATTTACTTTTTCGTTTTATTAGTTTTAGTTAGATATTTTTTAGGCGTCATGAATTAAACAAAAACAACCCCTCACACCTCCCATACATTATACTACATACAACACAATCCTCACCCTCACCTTAACTTTCTACACCTTACCACACACAACCCCACATTCCATTATCTTCTCCAACACACCCACCTATTTCTCTCTCATCCATCCATTAAACCCATCTCCTCTCACACCATTAACAAAACCTTCTCTCCACTCTCTCCTCATCTCTCTTACCCAAACGAACCAAACTCGGAGCTTCCCCAATTCAACTAACTCAACCCCTCTCGTCCACCGGCTACCCCCGTCGGAGATACATGCCGAAAAACCCCAAAACCAGGACGATGCGACACTCCTGCCACCACTCCACCTAACCCGCCCATCACCGGACCTGACTACACTCCCATAACCCGAGACCCTTGTCAATCCAACCAGCCACCTCACCTGCATAGCCCCGGAGCCCAATCAACCCATAACCACTACCAGAGCTAACCCGTCTACACCATCCACCGTTAACCTCCGGCGATCGAAGCCTCCGACCTGCTCAACCCGAGGCCACTGGTACCAATTATAGTCCAGAACCCACAAACCCGATTCACCCAACACCTACCATACCCGATGGCGATGTCCCCCCTGCCCCGCGGCCTAAAATCCCCATACCCGAACCTGAAAAACCAACCTTTTACGCCCATTTCCATAAATTCCCCCAAACATCTCATCTAAAAATCAGATTTTATTCCCTCACCCCACTTCCCAAATATCCTCACACCTCACACCCCATGCACATGTCCTCACACCTATCCCACATGTTGACCCTCGCCCATTACCAAAAATACCCCTCAGCCCATGTGTGCTATGCATCTACTATAAAAGAAGACTCAAGACCCCATTCGAGGGGAATGGAGATAATCAGGAAATAGAGAAGAGACTTGGAGAAAAAGAAACAAATTGTTAGAGAGAGCAATTTTTAGTTTTAGTCTTTTTCTTTACCAAAAAAATAATGAGAGATCGTAATTGAAGATTCTATTTCAAGTTGAAGGCAAAATTGGGTTTGATTAATTCTTCTCTTACTAATCATTCTATGCTATTATATGGTTTCAATTATTCTTAAATTATGACTATGGTTGTCTAATCACTCCATTCAAGGAATGAAATGAAGCTCCATATATTCATTTGAATGTATTAATTAATCTATTTTACTTTGTTTCATTTAGTTAATTTTCTTTTCATTCCTACATAAGTTTATGCATTGAGAAATGGTAAACTATCCTTGAGAAAGAATTAAAATCTAGTATACTCTTAATTTTTGGATTCAAAGTAGAGATTGAATGACCCACTAATTAGAGTATATTATATTTTATTATAATCCTACATTAAATTTTTGTTGGATTTATGATTTATTATATGAATCCACTCTAGCTAGTGATTTATATAATTTTTCTAAATCAATTATTTATTTGAGTTGAAGGGATGAAAATTGGATTGACTAATTTTATATTAGATTGTTTTGTCAAATTTTGAGAATCAATTGATAAAGTAAATTAATATTTAGAAAATTAGTAAACTAGAATAATTAACACATTTAATTAATAAAGTGGAGGTTAAGTTTCATTCCTTGAATATTTCTCAAATTTAAGTTCATCTCATTTTTATTACTTAGTTCTTATTTAGCACACTTTTTAGTTTGTTAATTTCATCTCTCATTTTAGTTTAGTGCTACTTCACATTTTCACCTAAAAAGTGTTTTAATATTTGAAAAAGATAAAAAAAATTAGAAAAACCCAAAAGTCTTAAAAAAAATAATCAAATGAATTATATTCATTATGTTCTCATGTTTAGCATGTTCACACCATAGATTTGGATTTATACCTCACTTACCATTACACTCTAGTTTTGTCTACTTTTATAGGTTTGTGAAGAATTTTAATTGAAGAGCTTTTACCACAACGACACACCAAAAAGCAAATCCATCAAATGGCGTCGTTGCCGATCTTTGGAGCTTGACGTGCTTGAGGGGATTTTCGAATTTTGTGATTCACTTGTATTGCATTTTTCAAATTTAGGACCCTTTTTATTTTTATTTTAGAAGGCTTATATTTAGGATTTTATTACCTTGCTTGTATTGCGGTGCGTAAAGACACCTTTTCATTTTCATTCTAAATTTGTAATAATTGAAGAAAGCGTGATAGGAAAATTGGACAAGGTATAGAAAGGGCATCCACGACGAGGAATTAGAAGCCTCTCTACGTTGGGTCGATTGGACTCCCGGGGCCGACTGAGATTGGCGTAATCACCTCCCGATCGACCCAACAATTTTGGCACCCCATGGCCTAAAAAACGAGGGAGGTACATCTCTTATACCCACGCGCCCTCTTGTTAGCGAGTTCATACCTTGTGTGCTCCTCCGTGCTCTTGTGTGATTTAATTCTTGCATTTAATTTTGAATGGAATGATGAATTCAACTGACTAAGACCTATGCCAGGTCAGTCACAAGAAGGGATTTCATCACTCGACTCAATCACTTATCTTTGTGTGCTACCCTAGCCATCACTAATGTAAAATCAATCAACTAGATATCCCCATAGGATACGGTATTCGTAGGCCCCTTTTTGATCATTTTGACTTGTAGGATAACCCGTAGATTCCTCTCCACCGGGCAAACCCTCCAACGGTTCGCTTTGCGGCACATAAGTGTCCAGGGAAACTGAGTTTTAAGTGAGGTCGCCCAGTAAAATGGGTTTGTGCTGTTCCCAGCATTGTACCGGCCGATCGTTTCATCGTAGTAGCTTTGTGGCGAATCTCTGTGGCATGCCTCTTGGCATCTTGTGATTAAAGTAGGAACACACATTTTTCAAATGGCGATCACTCATAATAAATTCCGTGATTTTTATCGCCCGCGGATTTCTTTAAAATTTGACTACCCCTTTCATCAATTTTCAAGATAAAAATTGGTTACGTGCTAGTAAGGAGTTTTCCTTCACTTGTGTGTGTCCAATTCCTTTTTCGGTAGTCCGTTTTAGTGAATTCGTCCAAATTCTTAGATTCCAAATTTCCCTCCACCTTTTTCTTCCAAAAAAATCCAAAAATATTTTCTTCTATTATTTTTATAAAAAAATTCAAAAATATTTTCTTTCTTTCTAAAACAAAAGTAAAACTCTAAAAATATTTTCTTTTCCAAAAAATCCAAAAAACCAAAACAAATCCCTCTTTGCATGCCCACGTGGAAACGAGTTAATCATCGATTAATTCATTCACGTAGTGTTTCTCCCATCTCTTCCACATTAGGAAAACCAAGTGTTCCCCTTGCTTCTTCCATTCCACCTTTCACTTTGAGTTGTCCTCGAGTTGACATCTCTAATCCCATCATTCATCCACCCACCACGGCTGAAGAGCGTGCCTTAAGGGACTATTTTGCCCCGATAACGGCTACCCCACCATCTTGCATAGTTCTTCCACCCACCCCAGCGGATCAATTTGAAATTCGCCCGGCGAACATTTCCACATTACCCCATTTCCATGGTCTTGAACGTGAGTCTCCCTACACTTACTTGTGAAAATTTCTCACGGTTTGCGCTACTTTCAAAAATCAAAACTTAGATGAAGAAAATGTTCATTTTCGCTTGTTTCCATTTTCTCTCCATGATAAGGCATCCATGTGGATACATTCCTTGTCACCGAATTCTATCCATACATGGGAACAACTTGTGAAGAAGTTCATGTCAAAGTTTTATCCCATAAGTAAGACTAATGAGATGCGCCAAGCCATTCGGGATTTTCACCAAAAGCCAACTGAGCAATTTTGTGAAGCATGGGCCGTTTTCAAGACTATATCAATAGTTTCCCACATCATGATCTCGAGAAGAATCACCTCATTTATAGTTTTTACAATGGTCTCATTCCTTTCACTCGCACCATGATTGAGTCCATTCACAAAGGAAAATTCATGCACTTAACTCCCACTGCCGCCTACAATTTTCTCCTTGAATTAGTTAATGACTCCTAAGATTTGGAGGCACAAATGAATTTTTGAGATCCGAGCCACCACGAGTAGGTAGCACTTATGAGGTTGAAAATGATCCCGATTTTAAAATCTTGCTTTATGGCTTAAACACTTTGACTAAGACTGTTGATGCTCTCAGTTGTTCTATGCAACAAAATGTTTCTCTTTCTAAACAAGTGATGAACATCAACGAGTCTAGTCCTTCTTGTCATGTCTGTTTAAGTCATGATCATTTATCTCATTTGTTCCCCCTCATTCAAAATGATCCTGAACCCACTCTCTCCCAAGCATGTGCCTTTGATACCACTAGGAAACCCTCACCACCGTCGTTTACTTATAATCCGAATAATGGGAACCATCCCTATTTTTATTATTAGTACGACAATCACCTTGATCCATCACAACCACAACAACATGTTAGTGGTCCATCATGGTTTCACCAAAAACCGCAAGGCAACATCGCCCTCCTGTCTAACACGACCATACTCCTTACCACCAACAAAAACATCCATCATCCTTTGTCCCCCAAGGAGGACCGTCCCATACCACTTATCAAATTGTCCCTATCCCACCTCCGTCCTATGAGTATTCACAATCGCTTAGTTCAAACCAAGAGTTGGTACCTAAACCCCCTTATGACCCTCCGCCCCAATCATCCACCTCCTCTATCGAGAATCTTCTCACTCAATTTATCACGACTCAACAACAAACCACACAAGCACAAACTCAAGCCATCCAAAGGCTTGAGCAACGTCTTAACCAGTTTGAGTCCGAGCGAGAGAAAGGTCATTTTCTGAGTCAACCCATTCCTAACCCTAAGGGGAATGGAAAGGAGTCGGCTAATGAGGTTGGATCCACTTCCACTACACCCATATACCAAGCGAACATGAAAGCGGTGAGTACTCTTCGATCAGGTAAACAAGTTGACAATGGTGTTGATGATCCCTGTGATGTTCCAATCCCACCCACCCAGCACTGCCCATTAGAACCTCTTCCTCAGGTCCCACCACCCCATAAATCCACTGCCAAGACTGCCTCTAAACCTACTGAGGCCACCGCGGCTTTTGTCCCTAAAGCCCCATTCCCTCATAGGTTGGCCCCAACAAAGAAAGCTCAACAATTTGATGAGATCAAGAAAGTTTTTCAGAATGTTCACATAAACATTCGATTCATCACCGCGATTCAAAAAGTTCCTTCTTATGCAAAATTCTTGAAGGAGTTGTGCACTGTCAAGCGACGGACAAATGTTCCTCGTGATGCCTTTGTCACTGAGCAAGCCACGTACCTCACCCATGAGAATGGTATTGTGAAATATAAAGACCCTGGTCATCCTACTGTCTCATGAATGTTAGGCGATAAGTTCACTACTCGGGCTTTGCTTGATCTTGGAGCTAGTGTTAATTTGCTACCTTACTCTCTCTACCTTGAGTTAGGTTCACAAAACATGAAACCTACACGGGTTACTCTTCAACTTGCACACCATTCTGTGAAAGTGCGTAAAGGAATCGTTGAAGATGTTTTGGTGAAAGTGTATGACTTTTACTAACCTATGGATTTCATCATCTTAGACACTCCTGCTCCCGACCCAACCAATATTCCTATCATTTTGGGTCGCCCCTTTTTGGCAACTTCTAATGCCATCATCAATTGTCGAGATGGGTCGATGAATCTTTCTTTTGGCAACATGACCGTCGAAGTCAATATTTTCCACCGTATACAACAAAAGGCTGATGTTGATTCTATTGATTAGGTATGCATGATTGTCTCCTTAGTCCAAGAGATGTTGGATGCCACCTACCCAGATGATCCTATCCACCAATGTTTGGCTCATTTTGGGTCTGATTTTGATATTTATTCCTCCATCTCTGAGGTAAATGACTTGTTAGATTCTACACCTCCGTTAAACACTTCCACTTGGGCTCCTCCATATGAGCATCTCCTTGTCGATACTCTTCTTTTTGTGGATGACCCAGTCAACCCCCGTCCCGATATTCTCCCAGACTTTATTTCTACATCTGAGTCTGATGCCTCTCATAAGCCACCACCTAGTTTGGAGCTTAAGCCATTACGTATTGAGTTGAAATATACTTTCTTAGGCCCAAAGAAACATCAACCCGTAATTATTGCTTCTGACTTGACACCAGATCAAGAAGAGCAATTGGTCCACACTCTCACTCAACATAGCACTGCTTTAGGGTGGACCATTTCTGACATTCAAGGTGTCAGCCCCAATGTCTGTATCCATCGCATTCATTTAGATAAGAATTCCAAGACTTCTCGTGAGCCACAACACCGACTAAATTCGGCAATAAAAGAGGTCGTTCGAGCTAAAATTTTAAAATTGCTTGATGATGGTATTATCTACCCCATTTCAGACAACCAATGGGTCAGTCCCATTCATATGGTGCCTAAAAAGTCTGGAGTCACTGTTGTAAAAAATAGTGATGATGAGCTTGTGCCTACCCGCATACAAATCGGCTGGCGTGTTTGTATTGATTATAAAAAGCTCAATGCTATCACTCGCAAAGACCACTTCCCTCTCCCATACATTGACTAGATGCTTGAACGTTTGGCGGGCCATGCTTACTACTGCTTCCTTGATGGATATTTAGGGTATAACCAAATTCCCATTGCCCCTGAAGACAAAGAAAAAACTACCTTTACCTGTCCATTTTGCACATTTGCGTACTCTCGTATGCCCTTTGGCCTTTGCAATGCACCTGCGACTTTTCAACGGTGTATGACAAGTATTTTCAGTGACATGGTAGATCATTTTCTCGAAGTATTTATGGATGATTTTTTTGTGTTTGGTTCATCCTTTGAGAAATGCCTATCTCACCTCACTATGGTCCTTCAGCATTGTCAAGAAAAGAAGTTGGTCCTCAATTGGGAATAAAAAAGGGCATTATTTTAGGTCATGTTATCTCCAGCTCTGGTATTGAGGTCGATAAAGCAAAAGTCGACTTGATTTCCTCACTCCCCATTCCTAAGTCTGTTAAGGACATTCGTTCCTTCTTAGGACATGCAGGCTTCTACCAACAGTTCATTAAGGACTTTTCTAAAATCGCGCGACCTTTAACAACACTTTTATCCAAAGATGTCCCTTTTATCTTTGATGAAACATGTGTTGCTGCCTTTGAGCACCTAAAAGCTGACCTCACTTGCGCTCCTATCATGCAACCTCCCAATTGGTCTCTCCCATTTGAGCTCATGTGTAATGCTTCTGATTTTTCACTTGGTGTCGTGCTTGGCCAGAGAGTTGACAAGCGTCCACATGTCATCTCTTATGCTAGCAAAACCCTTCATGATGCTCAACTTCATTACACGACCACCGAAAAGGATTTGTTAGCGGTTGTGTTTGCTCTTGATAAATTTTGCTCATATTTCATAGGTTCCCCTATCATCGTGTATACTGACCATGCTGCCCTTAAGCACCTTTTTCACAAGAAGGATTCCAAACCACGATTCATACGGTGGATTCTCTTACTCCAAGAGTTTAACCTTGAAATTCACAATAAGAAAGGATGTGAAAATGTTGTTGCTGACCATCTCTCTCGCATTACTGTCACCTCTAATTATGATCATGTTCCTATTTCTGAGTCATTTCCCGATGAATATTTTTTTCCATCTCCACCTCACCTTGGTATGCTGATATTGTCAACTTTCTTGTTACCGATCAACTTCCTAATCATTGGTCGAAACAGGATCGCTCCAAATTCATGGCGAATGTGAAGTTTTACTCTTGGGATGACCCGTTTCTCTACAAGTATTGACCCAATCAAGTCATTCTTCGTTGTGTTCCCGAATTTGAACAACTCAATATTCTGTCCTTTTTCCATAATAGTGCTTGTGGAGACCACTTTGGCTCAAAGAAAACTGCCGCAAAAATTTGGAAAAGTGGTTTCTATTGGCCTACCCTTTTCCGCGGTGCCCATCAATATTTCGAGGCTTGTTGCCAACATTCTGGGCGTCTTTCTCGTCGTCATATGATGCCTCTCACACCCATCCCCATTGTTGAATTTTTTTATGTGGGGGGTATCGATTTCGTGGGATCATTTCCCTCCTCTCATTGTTTTTAGTATATTCTAGTTGCTGTTGACTATGTTTCCAAATGGATCAAAAAAATTGCTTGTCCCACCAATGACCATCGAGTTGTTGTCCAATTTCTCAAAGAGCATGTCTTCACGCGTTTTGGAACCCTCGAAGCTATCATTAGTGATGGGGGTAAACATTTTTGTAATTGATCTTTGAACACCTTGTCAAAAAGTATGGTGTTACCCACAAGGTTGGTCTCTCTTACCACCCATAAACTAGTGGTCAAGTTGAGGCCTCCATCCGCGAGATCAAGAAAATTCTTGAAAAAATCGTCAATCCTAATAGGAAAGATTGGTCCCTACGCTTGAACGACGCATTGTGGGCATACCATACTGCTTACAAGACTCCAATTGGCATGTCTCCTTATCGCTTGGTCTTCGGAAAACCTTTCCACCTTCATGTCGAGCTTGAACATCATGCTTATTGGGTTGTGAAAGCCCTTAATTTCGATATTGATGAGGCGGGTGTCCATCAAAAGCTGCATCTTAATGAATTGGAGGAAATCAGAAATGATGCATATGATTTGTCCTAGAAGTATAAGGACAAGATGAAGTGGATCCACGACCAAAGCATCATGCCCAAATAATTCCACCCTGGTCATAAAGTTTTGTTGTATAATTATTGGTTGCATATCTTTCTCGAGAAATTGAAAACCAGGTTGTCTGGACCCTTCATTGTTGAGTCGTTTACTCTTTATGGTGCCATCACTGTGCAAAATCCCAAAGATGGTAGCCTCTTTTAGGTCAATGGTCAACGCTTGAAGCCTTTCTTGGCGCTAGGTTCCACTCACATAAAATAGATTGACCTTATTGACCCCATTTATGAAGACTGGCCATTCAGTCCGCGCTTTCATAGATATTATATTTAGGGTGATATTCCATCGGTCTGGCTGAAGACGTTAAACTTAGCGCTACCCGGAGGCAACCCGCTTTTTTTTAGTATGAGTCTTATCATGTTTGGGGGTGGTGTTTCACACCACCCAATGTTCTATCATGATTATAGACTTGTACATATTTTGCCATCTCACTCATTTATACAAGTTTCATCTTCGCCTGACCTGTCCATTTCATTAGCGATTGATTCTGGTAATATCTTTCCTACCTTATGCTCTGAATTTTAAAAATCATTTTAATTAACATCGAGGTAGATGTTCCTTTTTGTTTGAGGGTGGGTAATTTTATCAAAATCGTACCTCTTTTTGGAAAATTTTGAACCTGATTTTTAAAATTTCATGTAGTTTCTTTCATCTCACTCATTGATGTGAATTTTCAATCATCCATCTTTTAAAGTCTAAGAATCAAGCTAGAGAATATTTTTTCAAATAGCTTATGTAATACATAGCAAGGCATGTTGCACCATGAATTTCTAGTCTCAACAAAATTTGCGCACTTATCACGTCACTACGGTTTAGAGTCGAGGAGTAATACAATTCCCAAGAGAACCTTAAGGATCACTAGTAGAGACTTTAGCTTGTGATATTCGTGCCTTTCACCCTTTGAGAGTGTTTTATGCAATCTTCGAGTCACAAGTTGATTCAACTTCATTTGGGTCCGCACTTTAATTGTTGTTTGATCTCATCATCTTTCATAAATTTTGGCTTGATCACTGAGAACAACATCACTTTCGAGTTGTAAGAAACATGTGTCTTTAAGTTTGTCACGATCACTAGGTTTTCATCCATTCACCTACCACTTTTCCATATCACATTTCCATTCATTTACCCATTACTTTCCCATTTTTCACATATTTCCCCACACCATCACCTATCATCTTTCATTTAAAAAAAAAAAAGAGTGTTGATTTCAAATGTAAAATGTCTTCAGTGTTGAGAGTATAAAAAAATACATAAATAAAAGAAAAATAGCAAAATAGAAAAAAAAAAGAATATAGAGAAAAAGAAAAAAAAAAGAGAAGAAAAAAAAGAGAGTTTGTAGTTAGTTTTGAAATAAAGACATTTGTTCTTCAAGTAATGTACACTTCTCGCACCCATCTTTTATCCATCACACATCCATCACTCGTTATTCATCCATACATCAGAATCCAACCTCATCTCATCCCACATATCCCATTTCATTTTCCCCCTCACCCATTATCATCCATGTTCCCCTAGGTGTTCGGACAAATGAAAGTCGACGTGGTGAATAACTCGACGTTCTCACTATAGTGATTAGCATATCTTCGATGTAACCATTTTTCTTTCTAATTGTTCATTCTTTCTTACGTGTGTGAGATGTTTGAACTTGCTTACATTATCTCACCTCCTCACACACAAGAGCGATACACTAACCCAAATATCAAGAGTTCGATTGAGAGAGTTATATCCAGTGAGATTTTAAAGTTGAAGCGTTGATTCCAAACAGGCAGTCTAGGAATTACTCTTGTGATACTCGACCCGTTTTGACTGATTCACACTACACACATTGAGTTCTAGGAAGGATGTGCCTTGTTTATTTACTTAGCTAATACTTTTTACAAATTCTAGCTTGTATTTCTCAAAATATTTCTCATAATGGATTGTGCGATCATTCTACGTCTAAGAAGAGATTGAATGCCATTTGAAAATAAGAATTTTGTGGGTATATTCCCTCCAAACCCTCACGAGACACAACTCGTCCTGTAGGGCACCCTATAGGCTTAAAGGCTTGTTGCACATGGTAAGTGCAATCGCAAGTGCCCGCGGAAGTGGTACACTTTTGGTTTATTATCCTTCTCTTTCTCTCTATCTTATTGCTCGAGGACTAGAAACGCTCTGTTTGGGGGTGGTGTGATAAGCACCCAAAACTGTATATTTTATACCTCGAATAGACGTGCTTCAGTTGCTAATTCTCGGCAATTTGGGTCTTATGCGCTTAAATAATCATTGTGCAGGCCTAATTGCAGTTGCGGTGTCAAAAGCTATATTTTCAGGCAATTTGCAGTTAAAATGGAGCTAATACCTTGTCCCGTAAACTTAGCCTAAATCCGAGCCTAAACCTAGCCCACACCCCATGTGTGTTTAGTTTGCCCCTTTTTTATATTTTTTTACATTTTTAGCTTGAATCATTTTGATTTTTAGGGTTTATTTTTTATTTAATGACGTTTTATTTTGATTTTTAGTTTTTAGTTTTTATTTTATTAGGATTAGTTTTTTTAAGAATTCATTTATTTTATAGTTTTATTTGGATTTACATTTTTGTAGGTCTTTAGTTTTAATTTTTTAAGTTTTAGGAATTTATATTTTTTTACTTTTATTATTTTTTTTTTAGGACTTCAGTTTTTATTTTTATTTTTAGAATTTAATTTTTAGTTTTATTAGTTTTAGTTAGATATTTTTTAGGGCTCATGAATTGAACACACACAACCCCTCACACCTCCCATACATTATACTAAGTACAACACCATCCTCACCCTCACCTTAACTTTCTACACCTTACCACACACAACTCCACACTCCATCATCTTCTCCAACACACCCACCTCTTTCTCTCTCATCCATTCATTAAACCCATCTCCTCTCACACCATTAACAAAACCTTCTCTCCACTCTCTCCTCATATCTCTTACCCAAACGAACCAAACCCGGAGCTTCCCTGATTCAACCAACTCAACCCCTCTCGTCCACCTGCTACCCCCATCGGAGATACTTGCCGACAAACCTCGAAACCAGGCCGGCGTGACCCTCCTGCCACCACTCTACCTAACCCGCCCGTCACCGGACCTGACTACGCTCCCACAACTCGAGACCCTTGTCAATCCGGCCAGCCACCTCACCTGCATAGCCCCGGAGCCCAAATCGACCCATAACCACTACCGGAGCCAACCCGTCGACACCGTCCACCGTTAACCTCCGACGGTTGAAGCCTCCAACCAGCTCAACCCGAGGCCACCGGTACCCATTACATTCCCGAACCCGAAAACCCGATTCACCCAAAACCTACCATACCCGATGGTGATGCCTCCCTGCCCCGCGGCCTGTAATCCCCATACCCGAACCCGATTTGAGACCAAAATCCATATCACCCATTTAAAACCAACCTTTTACCCCCATTTCCATAAATGCCCCCAAACCTCTCATACAAAAATTAGATTTTATTCCCTCACCCCACTTCCCAAATATCCTCACACCTTACACCCCATGCACATGTTCTCACACCTCTCCCACATGTTTACCCTAGCCCATTACAAAAAATACCTCTTAGCCCATGTGTGTCATCCATCTACTATAAAAGAAGACTCAATACCCCATTTGAGGGGAATGGAGATAATCAAGAAATAGAGAAGATACTTGGGGAAGAAGAAAAAAATAGTTAGAGAGAGAGAAATTTTTAGTTTTAGTTTTTTTCTTTACCAAAAAAATTATTAAGAGATCCTAATTGAAGATTCTATTTCAAGTTGAAGGCAAAATTGGGTTTGATTAATTCTTCTCTTACTAATCATTCTATGTTATTACTTGGTTTCAATTATTCTTGAATTATGACTATGGTTGGCTAATCATTCCATTCAAGGAGTGAAATGAAGCCCCATATATTCATTTGAATGTATTAATTAATCTAGTTTACTTTGTTTCATTTAGTTAATTTTCTTTTCATTCCTACACGAGTCTATGCATTGAGAAACAGTATCCTTCACAAAGGATTAAAATCTAATATACTCTTAATTTTTGGCTTCAAACTAGAGATAGAATGACCCACTAATTACAATATGTTTTATTTTATTATACTCATACATTAAATTTTTGTTGGATTTATGATTTATTATATGAATCTACTCTAGCGATTGATTTCTATAATTTTTCTAAATCAATTATGCATTTGAGTTATTGGGATGAAAATTGGATTAACTAATTTTATATTAGTTTGTTTTGTCAAATGATGAGAATCAATTTATAAAATAAATTAATATTTAGAAAATTAGTAAACTAGAATAATTAACACATTTAATTGATAAAGTGGAGGTAAAGTTTCATTCCTTGAATATTTCTCAAATTAAGTTCATCTCATTTTTATTACTTAGTTCTTATTTAGCACACTTTTTAGTTTGTTAATTTCATCTCTCATTTTAGTTTAGTGCTACTTCATATTTTCACCTAAAAAGTGTTTTAATATTTGAAAAACCTAAAAAAAAAAATTTAGAAAAACCCAAAAGTCTAAAGAAAAAAATAATCAAGTGAATTATATTCATTATCTTCTCATGTTTTGCATGTTCACACCTTAGATTTGGATTGATACCTCACTTACCATTATACTCTAGTTTTGACTACTTTTATAGGTTTGTGAAGATTTTTTATTGAAGAGCTTTTACAACAACGACACACCAAAAAGGAAATTCATCAACCTTAATAAGTCATTTATCCAACACAAGAAATTTACAATCATAATATTACCCCAATATTATTAACTTGATATTGTTATGCAACATCATTAATACACTCATATTACATGTTTGATAACATGGATGTTAAACGTAACATCACCACTTAAAACTTCTACCATGCTTACCAACCCCATAATACTTCTCTAACTATTATATGTCTCATTTCTTTCAAATAACCTATACAAATACCTTAATGTTTCACATTATGGTATCTCACATAGCACATTATCCTTACACATACTTCTTAGTGAATCCGTATAATGTCAATCATATTCATTATATGTCATACTTTTATTTATAGCACCTATGTAAAATGACAAATACAACTCAATATCCCCCCAAACTAGATGATGATATTCAAGTCCAACTAGCATCTTTCTCATACTCATACATTATTCCTTATTCGTCATTAGTTAAAAGGTATATCTCATTTATTTATTAACTGTGAAAATCTCATTTATCCCCGATTATATTTTATCGTAAAGTCATCACACCCCATCATACTTCATTTATATTTCACCATGTCCACATCCCATTAGGTTTTGTTGACATTGAGTAGAAGCATACCTTCTCCCCCTATTTTCTTATTTAATAACTCCTAATCAGTTATCATATACACTAAATATCAATAATTTTCCACCCTTCATTCCCAATTACATCTTCAATTCTTATAAATAATTCTTACCTCTCATCCGATAAGAAATTTATTTCCCTAATAAACAATACATGCTCCTAAAAGGATTCCTTAATGTTTTAAAATTCCAACTCTTTAACACCTCATCTCAGCTTTATTATTCTTATAAGAATCCCAAAACATCATAAGAGTAATATCCCATGCATATACTCATACTATTAAAGAAGTACATCTCAACTGTAATTACTCTTTTCTTCTACTTATCATAATTCATTATGAACCCATGTTCAGATTAATTGTGATATATTATATTTCAAACCATTTCACATATTAAATTTAAACATATACAACTATTAATCTTCTACTTTATCCTTTACTGTGTGAATCTTCATTTTATCTAACGATTTAAGTCTCATCATAATCATGTAATAGTAACTCTTCACAACTTTGTATGACACATTTTGTCTTTAAATATTTTCCTTCCATGACACCTTTGCAACATCTAAAATAATGCAATGCTTCATATTGAATTACATGTATTCGTTTTCACCCATGAATAAATCTCAACATCTTATCTCCATTCCTGTACGATCCTTACATTTCATATCCCGTACAATAATATATATGTATAGTAGACGGATGTTAGTCAATAAAGCCAATTTAAAACATAATAGCAAACCCTTCGTGTACATATCTCAGGAATTCAACAGACTTATTTGTATCCTTTAAGATCGAATACTTATGACTCAATATAATTTTTATGTCCACTGTCAAATCTAGGCGCTAACTCCGGAAGCTCTAAAACCTAGGCTTTGATACCAAAGTTGACACACCCCAACCCAGTTACTTATAATTAATTTTGAAAGTCAAATTGAGTCAAACCATAACTACCGTTACATAACCAAAACAATGAGTATCCTTTTTGAGTTATGAACACGAATCCACAAAACTAAAAAATTTCACAATTTTAAAGTAATTATGCTTATTCAAACTTACTGAAATGATAAGTAGGATTAAATTACCCCATTTAAGTTTGACCAAAATCATGGTTTTATACATCCCTTGTAAATCCCAACCGACCTCCTAGATTTAGGAGTGACATCACGTTACCTGAAAACATAAACATTTTAAACCGTGAGCAAAATAGCCCAACGAATGCATTACTACTACACTATTGCATAAAATTAAACGCAATAAAGTATATCCCTGTGAATATATATATATATATATATATATATATATATATATATATATATATATATATATATATATATATATATATATATATATACACGCACACACACACACACACACACACACACATATCAAGCTCATTCATAAAGAATGACCAAATTTCCGGGCCATTCTTAAAGAATGACCAACTTTGCGAATCTTGATTCACATATACTGTCTGCAATAAACAATTCTCCCTTATTCCGGGTTGAGGCATAACCTCCTATTTCGGTAAACCTAAATGAACAGTTTAATATCCATAACCATGCATAAATACATCTTACCATTGAGTAATATTATGATCATAACCATAGATATGTATAAATGCATCTTTCCAATGAGTACACTCATCGTGGCCACTTAATTGGTTTTTTCTTTGTCTTTATTTAGATCTTGCTCAACTGGTTCCCCTTCCTTTCCGATCATTATTGCAATATTAGTATAATCATAAGAATATTTTACAATCCAAAGAATAACTTAAACGGAACTCAATTCATAAACATTATACGATCCATTAAAATCACTTATTGTAAATGAAGTCCCATCTAACTCCATGTTAAGATATTTAACATATCCAAATATAACTGAAACAAACTTTAATTACTCCTTGTCAGTTACATCCCTAAAATATTAGGTTTCGAATACAAAATACGACACATCATTTCAAGTTTTCTAGATCAAGATATGCCCATTTCTTTATTACATAGTAAACCTGCCCCTATAGTCTCCTCTATCGTTCAATCAACTTCCAGGAATTTTCATAATTTTTTAATACCATAAATTTCTATCATGTTCCATCCAATTTCAGTAAAAATATTTAATGATACAAAATTAAAGTTTCATAATTTTTAGAGTCCATTTCCTATGTCAAGCAAAACCTCAAACATATGGTATGCATACTGACACTTTTGGGGAAGATTCTATATCTGAACTTCAAACTATCACACAAGATTCATTTCTTGGTATTTTTACATAATTTTCTTATATTATATACATATATGAGTCTATTTTAATATTCAACTAGAATTACTCAATTAGAATAAGTACACACAAATATATACAAGTTTGAATAGACAAGGTTTCCATTCGAAACAATATTAAAGGTTTACACATTCAACTTTGCTTAAACTTGCGTCATTCCATACATATATGCCAAGGCACTAAAGTTCATTATACCATCAATAATTCATATCATTTCAATCAGTAATACCAAAAATATAATAATATTTATGGTTAGAATTACCTTAGGGATGTTTAGGTAATTTCCTATTTTCTCAATTTTTTTCTCACTTTCTTCTTCTTGAAATTCCCGACTCTCTTTCCACATGCTAAACCTCTCCAAAACTGAACCAAGGCTGAATTTTATGAAGAAAGGGGATGGTATTAATGGTTATAAGTCTTCCAAACCCACCTCCCTTTCAAACCAATCAAAATAACCCATTCGTTGTACTAATAAGATAAAATATCACTTAATGAATAGATAGATTTTCCCTTGCTTCATAGTTTCAGCGTAACTACTTACTCGTACCTCTATTTTACACACCTTTTGTTGTGATAAAAACATAACTCATATATCTACAACTATCTAGTTTTCACCTCAAGTCAATTGTTATATTGTAAGGGTAAAAAATAGTCTCCAACATGAACATTCCTACCGAAAACTACAAATTTTTTGTGTTTGTAACTAATTCGATATTTCATGAGTTATGAAGGTAGGAATACACTAAACATAATAACTTAACATTATATAACCTAATAACACAATATCTGTATCCATTACGGTAAGCATTATTTGAACATGATTTATTATAATTATATCCGGGTTGTCACACTTTTAGCCCTTGTAAAGACAAGCATTAAGGTCAAATACCATGTCTGGTACCACTATTACCTCTTACTCACAATCAACTGTGTGTGAGTGCACTTTTTCCTAAACTTCCATGTCTATCATTCCCTTAGCAATCACCTTACCACTCAAGCCTTTATTCTCACATGACACACCATCTTCTAGAAAAGCACCTTGTTGCATCAGATGAAGCAGAGGTTACATGAATGGAACTTTATCTATTTGCAGGACTGCAGTAATGCTTCACCATATTAGACTCTACAAATGAAACTAAGTCAGTAAGTGTATTCTCCATATCTTTCACAAATGCTTCCATTGTGTTTAATCAACTTTTTATACATTTAGTTTTTGTTTTTTTTGGTTCGAAGTAGAGCAAGGGATGTCATGGAAGCTTTAATAGATCACATTAGCACTGAAGACCCCACACCCCGAGTTCCCCCTTTTGTCTATGCCAAATACTTGGGACAATGCATAAGTTTTCAATGATTGGGATTGGTCAACACCCTTTTCTTTAAGCTCAACATTCTTTGCTTTCACTTTCTCCTATAATAGAACTACACCAAAAGTGTGGACTTGTCATGGTCAAAAACCATGGCAAAGAAAACTTGTCGCATTTAAAAACCATGACAAGTTTGGGGGTGACAACAAAAATTTTCACGGACCTATCACGGTCAAAGTTCATGACAAGAATTTGATTTATCACGGACTTTGATCATGACAAGTCCGTAACAAATGAAAACTTTTCAATGTCAAAGTCCATGACAATTAAAAATTTTCATGGAATTTGACCAAGACAAGTCCGTGACAAATGAAAATTTCCACGGAATTGTCACGGTCAAATGTCATGAAAATTCTCTGCAATATAAAAAAAATCATTGGGAAGTATGGCCACTACCACTACCCCATATTACATTTTAACATGTTAAATCATATATAAACCTATTGAAACAGTATATATATATAAAGAAACCTTCAATAATTCATAAAGACTACATATGAATAAACCAACAAATATCCATAACCAAATAAAAAAAATACAAATAATATCCAACATTCAATATTCAAATAAAATAAATACAAATAATGTCACGAAGTAGGGTTTTGAACAACTTCGAGGAGGAAGGTAGTCCACACAACATATGAATCGATACATCCATCAATTCGTCGAAAGCCGCATTGTTATCCAACCACAAAGGTGCATTATCTCTTCCGGAAAAAATATGCATGATGAGAACCCTTGCCTCTATAGCTTGCGACACTCGTCCATGAACCAAACTACCCAGGTGTGTGTCCGGGTCCCTCAAACCCCTAGCTATAGGCATGCCACCAAAAGAGGTCTGTTAAATACACACTCGGCCAACCCATTATTGACAAAGGTCGTTACACGGGGGTCAAGGTGGCAAATGGATTAGTATAAATACAACCGTATATTTATTTATTCAATAGTAATGTTTATAGTGATGATTTATACATGGTTATGTTTCATTCCACGCTATTAATTGTTTAACAACAAGATTTTAAAATTTATACTATGTTTCATTTCTGTCTTATTTATATTCGATAAATCACAAACCTATATGTTAGAAATGCCTAGGCCCAACCAACTCAATGGCCATCTAAATATTCAAATCCAACAGTTAATAACAATTCAATAATCCCAAATAATAATTTAAACAATAATGCAAAATATTAGAAATATTAGAAATGTTTAGGGGCAACAATAATGCGAAGTATTTTTAAACCACAGTAGGTTCTGAGTAATTTAGGTACATTAACAAGGAATGAGGGACTTGGGTTAATGTTGGAAAGTTATATGAAATTGAGGAATAAAATTATGTGAGAGATATATACATAATAATAATACGATTAAGAGATAAATAATCGCCATGATCAATATATATATATATATATATATATATATATATATATATATATATATATATATATAGAGAGAGAGAGAGAGAGAGAGAGAGAGAGAGAGAGATGTACCAAAATGTGTTTATAGAGGGAGCTAGATGGTCGTGGGAATATGTGAGGAACACAAAAGGGGGTCACCACCGGTGCAATTGGAGAGATAGAGAGTTGTAAGGGCAAACCCATTATAAATCAATTTATATCGATTACCAATTTATACCAATTACCACAATATATCAATTTATATCAATTACCAATTTCAATATAAAATTTTAATTTTCAGAATAACAATTTAAATATACAAATATAAATTTCAGAATACACACACGGAAGACTGCATATTTTCTCCATATCTTCTAAAGGGCGAGTGGTACTATCCCATTCAAGACTGCATATTTCTATAATATACTTAGCAGCTAATGCGCGTTCTTTGAATTTGAGGAAAATTCAACAAGATATCCCCATAGTTCTCCAAGTACATGATATGGATTTGCAAGTGTAAGTGTTATTTGAATTTGTCAAATTAAATAACACTTAACACCACGTCATCTACTATGTACCCAGAGAACATTAAGAGACGACAACAAAACTTCCCCCAAAAGTAGTAAGTTTAAGCCACTAAGAATATTATTATACGAAAACTATGTCATCCCAAACTGTCCAAATGGGGCAATTCGAAAGATCTCATTACAGGGGATATGACTCTTGAACAAGTTTAAGGGATATTGAATGTGTACGCAAAAGAACTAGAAGGCTAGAATCTATGCGCACTATATGTAATTCAAAGTATTTATAAATTACCATGGTAAGTATATTTCTTTGATTCGATAGTAACGTTTTGAAATAGTTATTAACGTATTTTGCATTATTAATTGTTTAACAACAAAATTTTAAAATTTATAGTATGGTGTCAGTTCTAACCAACTTAATGGGAACCTAAATGTTCAAATCCACTAGTCAACAACAATTTAAGATTCCCAAACAATTAACAATTCAACAATATCTATGTGTGTGTGTGTGTACACATTTCTATCTCTCTCTCTTAGAGAGAGAGATGGTCACTGGAATATGTAAGGAAGAGGAAAGAGGGTCGTCGCTGCTGCAATTAGAGAGAAAAACCAAATATCAAATACAAATTTCAATTTCAATTTATAATACCGATTTTAATTTCAATTTGTAATACCAAT
The DNA here is from genome assembly GCA_949130495.1 of Sambucus nigra. NCBI lineage: Eukaryota > Viridiplantae > Streptophyta > Magnoliopsida > Dipsacales > Adoxaceae > Sambucus > Sambucus nigra. The sequence continues at coordinate 148,022,018 of OX422223.1, forward strand.
TTCATTTTCAATTTATAATACCAATTTTTATTTCAATTTATATGCACACACACTAGCACAAACACACACACACAAACCCACACACATATTGAAACACACTAAAACACATACACACACATTGAAACATACACAAACACAAACACTAACACACACATTAACACACACACATTAAAACATACACACACACACATTGAAACACAGATAAACACATGCACACACACACACAAAAATATACACGCACACAAACACATAAAATCGTACAAACACACAAAGAGAGAGAGAGAGAGAGAGAGAGAGAGAGAAGGAGACAAAGAGAGGGTGAAACGTAACAACAATGAGGGGAGAGAAAATGATAATGGTATCAAGGGGAGAGGGAGAGAGAGAATAGCGAGGGAAAGAAAAATGAAACGCGAGGGAAGGGAAAAGGATAAGTGACTTGAGTTTTATTTTTCTAACATTGTCACGGTCAAAGAAGGTGATAAAAAATGCTTGTTTTTCTATCACGATTTTTTACCATGACAACCTTGGTCGGGTAAAGGGTGCCATTTTGGCATCTTTGGTGTAGTGTATATTATGTAATAAAAATATTATAATATAATTGAACATAACTAATCATATACTTTATACTATCTAATCATTATTGTTTACAAACACTTACCATGCTTAAAGCAATGTTATCTTAGACTGACTCATTTTCCCATGAGTAGGAGGATATCTTAGCAATGTTAGTGTGTTTAAAATTACTTCATCCCATGTATCCATGTCTATAGAACGTTTTATTATGGATTCAATGTTTAAATTGTTCTTAATAATGCTTCAATGGAGTATCTCGGCTTTAATTTTCTTAATGGATTCACTTTGTATATGCCTCTAGATGCAAATGCATGAGATCTTTTGGATTTTAACTTCACATGTCATATTTGAGATAAGTGATATGTTCTCCCACCAATCTTTTCATCTACATATATTTTGACTTTGGGTTATTTGTGCATATAAGAACCATTGCCCATGGTCATGTTGAATTTTACTGAATATATAAGGCTGCGATGGAAAGGGATACAAAAGGAGAAATCTCCTTAACGGAAAATCCATCTTTGGAACAAGCCTAAAAAAAGAGAGACAAAAATAAAAGATTAAAGGACAATATGTTTGTTTGTTTGATTTTCAAAATGGTATCTTAAAAAAATGAGTGAAAATATGATATATGTTTAACTTTTCAGAGTGTTATATTTAAAGATCAATGGGTTTCCCCAATGAATCCTAGTTATGCTTAATATGTCACGATGTTATTGATTTGCATAATCATCAAAATACTAAGCGTCTGTGCATTGTTGTTTTTTGTTATTATAGTTCACTTTATATGTCACTTGATGATAAATCTTAGTTTGATAAAAGTTTTGTGGTGAAATTGAAATCATTAGACATTTTTGAGTGATTCGGTCATAGGTAATTTGTTTCTAGTTCATGGCCCTGCACTCCATTCCACATATTTAGACATGTCAATACTATGATGGTGTGTAAAGCTTATTGTGTTTTGTGTCTTGTTTTTAGTTGTTTATACCGATATATATGTTCCTGTGTGCCATTGATATATTTAACATAATTATATATTTACAAGGTATTGCTTATTTTGAGTCTTTGAGTTTTTATTTAATCCATATTTTCCATGTGCTTTATCTCTGCAACAAATTGGCATGTTATATGGTCATATTGGTATCTCTTGTTTCTTGTACACATTGCCATTTCATGCTTTATTTTCCATTCAAGTTTGTATCATTAATGCATCAATATTGGTATTGATTGATCATTCTTTAAATTATTTGTGCTTGTGTTGGAATGTTGTGTTTGTTCCACTTTACACCATTGAATGATGTTATTATTTCCTCTATATTTCCAATTGATATCACATGTTCTCAATTTTTTTGGGGGAGAAATAATTTATTATGCATTCTTTCTTTGTTTATTCCTGGACAAAAGGGGGGAGAAATGGAATATTTCACTTTAGTTTTGGGAGGATATCTTTATCTTAAGGGGAGACATCTTACCTAGATGGGTATTATTAAACATAGGGAGAGTTTCTTCTTATGAAGATTTTATATGTTATTATATTGTCTTTGCATTTGAAGGTGTATTTAAGTGTGCAGGTTCGCAACTGGTGGCAACGTTTAAAAGAGATCAAAGCTACTCAAGTTTATGTGTGAGTCAAGTTGAACTTTTTTCTTTTGGGGTTGGAGATTGAGTCTTAGATGAGCCTAAGGCCCCATATGAGTTTTTATTTTTAGTTTTGTCCCAGAATAGCCAAAGGGGGAGATTTGTAAGGAAAAATTTTCGAATATAGTCAATTTGTATGTTTTGTCTTATTCATTATTTGGACAAAACTATTTGATTCATAGGTTAGTATTTGGGTGTGTTGAACTTTCAAGCATATGGCGTGTTTGATTGAAGAAGAAGTGTTTAAGTTAGAACACCTACATCATCATGTTGTGTTTCATTCCACGTTTTGTCTTCAACATCCGAGGAATATAAAAAGGTACAGATGCATTTTAGTTTGATTCTTGGATATCATTGGGTGTTTCTTTTATTTGTTTGAGGTTATTTCTCATAAAAAAATTAAAAGAAAACAATTATTTTGAACATAGTTGTTCGAAGAAGTTTTTAAAATTTTTCAAACGAATTCAAGTAGTTTATTCAAACGAGATTTTCTATCGACTTGAATGAGATGCCTCACATCTTGTGTGACTTCTTTTGAAAAGTGTTTCAATTAAAGAGTTTATTCGGAGTTTGCTTAAACTTTAACAATTTTTTAATAACGTAGTAGACAAATAGTTTTATACTATATATATATATATATATATATATATATATATATATATATATATATATATATATATATATATATATATATATATATATATATATATATGTATGTATGTATGTATGTATGTATGTATACTTGATTGTTTGTGTCTTGTCAGATATACGCAATCGTTCCTCCATGACGACTTGTGAATTTGCAAACACTTACATCATTATTACGTTGGGAACACCCCTACGGATGACCTCGCTCCGCCTTTATCCATGACGCGAGTTGAGTTATTCCATCCTCCATGACGCGAGTCAAGTGATTCCATCCTCCATTTATGTTACACACATAAGAGATTTCAACTAGAGAGGGTTAACACATGCCCATAAGAGATCGAAAATGGCGGGATGGGTGCCTAACACCTTCCCATTTTGTAATATTGTCCTCGTACCCTTGAACTACTTTGTTTCGCAAGCATCAGTATTGTCCTTGATGTCATTTTCTCGAGGAGGCAACATTTCTTTTGACTATTTTGTGCAAAATAGGTTGTTAACTCTATTTCTACATATCACCCCCCGTCAATGATGACCGAGCGCCTCGATAAAGGACGCAATCCCTCTCGCACGCTGGAAAAAGGGGAATCAAGGAAGGATTCACCTTAAGGAGATACACATTCCCCCGACCCCCTAGAAAAACCCTCATGATGGACACAATAATTATTTTCTAATATGGTATTTGCGTGTGTTGAAAGACGATTTTCAGTTAAAATACTAAGATAAACTTGGCATGAGAAATAAGGAAATTTTGATACAAGAAATGATTTTCCCTAAGTAAGGGATATTGTTTAAAATATTTAACCGGGTGTGTTAAATCAAGAAATAACTGTCAAGTAAAGTAAAAGGGAATTTCTTTTACGGGATTAAGGTGAATTAATCAGGATAAACTACATTTTTGAATAAAAAATGGCTTCATGCATGTAAGTATATATATGTGTGTGTGTGTGTGTGTGTGTGTGTGTATAAGGTAGTTGCATTTTGTTGTAGATATAATGTGTTAGATTCTCCTTTCTGTTGTTCGATTCTATATTGCGTTATTGTAATTTCCCACTAGGCATTCGGCTCATCCCCTTGTCTTTGTTAAGGCATGATGCGTGCAGTTCCGTATTTTGAGAGCTTGAACAGGTAAGTAATATTGTTTATTTTACATTAATAGCTATGTATTCTTGGATTTCAAGGACACTTTCCACGAGTCCCTCACGTAGCTTGATGTGAAATGAAAATCGCATGCTAAACAAGTGAAATGTTAATCAAATAAAACTAGACTAGCAGCATTATGTAGGTTGATTCATTCTACTCCACACCTAATTCTCGGGTTAACCATGGGTAACCCATAAATTTGGGTTGGGGCGTTACAAATGGAATCAGATCTCTAGTTTTAAGGTTCCTATCTAGAGTAACGTGGTGAGGTCGATAATGGATCTTTCGACATCAGTGTTGGTTTTGGGTCGGTCATGCATAATTGGTGACCGTTTCAATTTGCGTTCTCAATGGCAGAGTCAAAGAGCACCACTACGGGTAATTCATTGCCAAATGGAATGTGATCAAGTTAGTTATCAGTAATTTCTTTTGCGCTTCTGATTTAGATATATTATAAATTTATGAGTGTATGCGCTAGCCAATAGTGGCGACACTATGATGTTTAGTGAGAGGCCCGTCGAGATATTGATAGGGCTTGATGACGTCCATTGAATTACAAATATGAATTGTTTAAAGTAAACTGTGGAAATTAGGTTACTAGAGTGTCATTCCTAAGAAATATTTATTTATGATAAGGATGCATTAGGTTCAGGGGTGCAATACTTTCAGGTAGTTAATAATGATGATGTAATTAGGCAAATTTTATCCTTAGAGTAGTATCATGTTTTAAAACAACTGATGATTCGGTAAACATGAGGAATTGTGTTGGTCAACAATTGGGGATGTGTAGTCGGTATGATTCGATAAGATACTATTGTAGTAAGTGCCTTGGTGGTTGTTGATTTAAAGTTGTACCTCGCAAGATATGATAAGAGTTACAGGAAAATTATGGTAAGTATGTTACGTCTGAAACAATGATGAGTAAGGAGACTTTGGAGTGAACTCTAGATAATCTTTCATGTCAGGGTTGTACGAGATATGATGTAATTTTAAGGAATAGGATCCCTAATAATGTCGGTGATGTAAACTTATAGTCTTATAGGTTTATGTGATGTCCCATATCCTGTCAAAATCCATGTTAGTGTTAGTCCGTGATTGGTATGTGTCTTATGGCCACAACCATTTACAAGGAATATAAGATTATAATGTAAGTGTGAAGGTGGATTTTTTAATCCTAAGTAATGTCAAGATGCGAGCCAGTTCCAATGTGAGTATGGTTTAGGGGAGTCTTGGAATGTTCATGGGACTAATTGTGTGTGGCATCAATTGGAATAAAAATGGACTTCTTGTGATGTATTAAGGTGTTCAATGGTTAAGGTTCATCATATGTAGAGGATTATAGACTTAGTATCTTTGCTAGCACCTAGTAATCATGATTTGGGTATTCAGAAATATGTAGAGTTCCCCTATGGTGAGAAAGTCATGGATGATGAAATATTGTCGAGTTTGAGGACTTTTATGCGGAGTATGCTTGGCATACTTAGGAAACCAATTAAGTCAGATATGAATAAGTACTAGTGTCCTAGTGATGATCCTGTTGAAATTCAGGAAATGATCTTAGGTTGTTGGTGAGGTTTAAAAGATTCGAATAGTGTATGTGTCGGGTGTTGTCATTCAAACTGCCACAGGGGGGGTGATATAACCTTCTAAGAAAAATTGGAAGCTTGTTTTACGAGTGTACATGATGCTCAGGTGTCATGGAATGACTAGTGTGGTAAGTGTGAAAATTGATTTGAGGAGTACTAGGAAATGTATTCGGTTCTTATATTAATGATGTCCTATTAAGGACTTGAAAATGTCACCCAAAGGTGGATATCAAAGCATGGTTAGCGTGTCGACATGTGTCGACAATGTTAGTTAGGATAACCCTAGCAAGGTGTGGACTAGTTCCTCGTATGTCTTGCCAAAATGGTATAGATTTCCAATAGTGATAGGTGTGGACGTAACGTAAGTTCAATTTGGGTAAAACCTAGAGATAATCTCAGTGACAACCTCGTGTGAGTAAATATTACTATAAGGTGAATGCTTATCCCTAAGGAGACGTTGGGATACGATCATGGTATGACAATATCTACAACAACCTAGGTGTATTATGTTTTTCACGACGTTGCTATAAAGATATACATAATCGATATGGACAAAAGCATTGACATTCATCGGTCGGAGTGGCTCACGTTTGCCAAGGATGTAAGGAGCGAGCCTTACCCTTCAGGAGGTAAGTCTTGTGTTTGACTTCCCAAAGAACGTTCGATTCGTATGTTGCTTTTGTCTGGTATCAATGAATGATTATGATCCGATTTGTCACGATTGGCGATTCGAGCCAGGATGTGTCTAGGTTAGTACCCATTGAGAACATCTTGGAGGAATTGTACTTTGGATTTTATTTTTGTATACCATAGTCTAACGAGTATGGATGGGATTTTTTGGAACGGTTGTTTGTTCTTCCTACGTCTTGTGTGTTCCTTTCAGTTTCGATAATCAAGAGTTGTGTTTTCGCAATTGCGGTAGCCTAAATTTGTACCATATTATGGTACGACGTGATTTATACCAATTAAGTGCGGTTGGAGCTGGCTTGGTGAATATAGATTGATAAATGGGTTCACCCTTGTCTAAGGTATCCTTTCTATTTCACAAGATTCTGTGTGTACGGGTGGTTGTGTTTTCAGCCACATAGTTTTCTCATAATACCCACTTTCCTTAGAATTAGAGATTTTATGATTAGCCAACATGGTCATTACTTGCTCTGGTTATAAAGAGAAGTATGAAGACTTAAGGACATTGCAAAGTGTTAGAACTCGAGGAAACTTATCACTCAGTGTTTTTTTTGCCACAATGAGTGGATTGGTGTAATACTCAGGTGTGTGTCCCATGGTTCGACACCTAGAGTGATCCTAGGTTTCTGGAAGGATCTTATGTGTGTGGGTGGGGGTGGGGGGGGGGGTAGAGGTATGTCACCCCACTGAGTGAGTGACTTTTGATAGGAGGTTACAATCAAACGTAACGATATTACATGGTTTTGATGACCCTAGGATTTGAGCAAACTTAGGATGTGTGGTCCTAAGATTATAGACGACTCTTGATGATGAATCAGACTAGGTGTTAGTCATACATCATTTTTATCTTGGGTGAGTATCGATCACTAGAGAGGGTTACCCAGTAGAGGAACATATATGCTTTGGGTATTAGCAAAGGTAGTCATAGGACTTGATTGCGCTTGATCATCAAGTGAATAGAGACTCAAGGATGTTTATGTGGTGTTGATGATTAGCGTGATGGTGAGCATTAGAACATGCCGCATGTTAAACTTTTGGTGACAACCCCTATGTAAGGTCATATAATGTCATATTAGATATTGAGGATTTTGATGAAATAATCTTGGAGGATTTCTATAACTTAAAATAATAGTTGGTAAAACCCACGAACATGAGGAATTGGTGGATCGATAATTTTGGGGACGAAATTATTTACGGAGTGAAGAATGTAATACCCGTGCCCAATGTGTTATTATTTTTCTCTCATAAATTATTATCATTTGAAATCCTTGGAAATTTGATCATTAATAAATGGGATTTTATTCTTTACCCTTGATGATAATTGTTGGAAGTTTGTGGGTAAAATTGAAGATTTTAAGAATCTGAAAAGATTGAACGAACTTGAAAGTTGTTCGAACGAGATCCTTTTTCGTTCAAACAAGAATAAGGTTAGTTCAAAATATAATCCAATGTCATTCAAAGTTCGGTTCTAATAAAAATTTAACGAGATGTCGTTACATAAGGTTTTTCTGTCTCATTAGAAGGTCGTTCGATGGAAGATCAAACGAGATTAAGATATCGTTCGAATGAGTTCACATTCTCGTTCGAACGACCTGTTCAAAAAATTTTGATCAAGATGACCTTGTGTTTTGTCACATTTTGGACCATTAGATGGGCAAATCCTAATGCATCCAGATGGCCAAAAGTGGGAGTTTTGTACTTGGGGTCAATTTTATAAGGTTTTGTTTGGGTTATTTATGGGTTAGATGAGAAGAGGGTGGGGGTAGGTTTCCTCTGCCATTTTTATATTTCTCCTCTCTCTCTCTCTCTCTCTCTCTCTCTTTATAGCTCCACCACACTCTCCCACCAATACTAACCACCTTACACCACCATGTATCGACCTTGTGTCACCACAATTTACAAACATTTCATCATATTTAAGCCCAACTCACGTATTTTCACCATTGTTGAGCAAAGCTACAAATTTCAGAGGTGTTATTATGGTTTCTTGAAGATGAAAATGGAGGATTTATGAAGTTTGAAGGGGGTTTTTCTTCGAGCTTTTATAGAGGCAAGTTTGTAGAGCTAGGCAACCTCCTTGAGGCCACTTTAGTATGTGGGGGGTTTCCATCACCTTCTTCATCATCCAACCATTTTTGGAGCTCTATTTGAGGTGGAAAAAACTTTACTCTTAGTTTAAGATTCTAATTTTCACATTAGTGGTCTTGTAGCTAAAAATATAATAGTAGGATGCATTTATGCTCTAAGAATGATATTTCTTATGATTTGTAAAAATGGGTTTAGAAAGGGTATTAATGGTTTTGAGAAAAATGATATATTTCAAGAAAACTTGGGATTAGACATTTTTATGGAATAAAAATGTAGGGAGAATGCTCATTTTGATTGGGAATATTTTACGAATAAATGTTTCAAAGTTTTCTTATAAAAAAATTAAGATTTTTTATAAATGGACATTTTATTCAAGTTTGATGAAACAAAATGTCTTTTGCCTTGCAAATTTTGTTTGTGCAAACATTATGAAATTTGTAGAGTAAATCACATGTTAGACCCATTTGATAGGACTTTTGGGCTTAAAATCCATCTTCTTATGCGTATAAACTTGTAGTATTTTGAGGCTAAACATATATACAAATTTAATGAAGATTTTATTGGGTTTAAAAATGAATTGAAGAAATTAGAAATTTTAGTTCTTCAATTGTGTGAAAAAGATGTTGAAATGATGATAGGTGTATGGTTTTAAGACTACATGTATTAATAAAGAAAATCATATTTTTTCTTATAAAGTAATCTTAGATGTTCAATGATTTCTTGGAAATGAAAGTAATGACATAAATAGATTTCCAACTTTAGATGTGTGTTACTCCAAAAGTGTTAAATAAGTGTTAATGAGCTAAAAACACTTAAGAAATTAGTGTGGGTAACTTAATGATGTTTTAGTAAATAACACTTGCGAAATGGATAAAAATGACAAGTTTTAAAATAAAAGGGTAAAATGGTTATTTTACTTAAAGTGGAACATTTTTATGAATTAAAAATATTGTAAAAGGTCTTACACAAAATGAACATGAATTTTGGGATAAATCGATGCTAGAGTAAAAAGGACAAGAAATGATGATTTCAAAGTTTAACACAAGTTAGGGTGAAAACCCCATTTTTGGCTTCGATCGAGAAAAAGGAAAGGTGGATTAATGGGGGACATTTGCAAAATATTAAAACACATTATTATGGACTCGGATGACACCAGGATAATTAAGGAGGGCCCGGATCATTAAGGTGAAAGACCCAAAATCACTAGCCAGAGCATATGGTAGTATATTCGGCGGTGTGGAGCACATTAAAGTATGCGGATTTTGAAAGATTTCGAGAAAAAGATAATGAAAATGGAACAGATTAAGAAATGGGTTATGTGGGGAATATATGAAAGGACAACCTAACTTTAATAAATCGGTAAAAGATAAAGTGAATAAGTAATGAGAAAATTTATTAATGTCCATAAGGTAAAGGAATGGTAAAGTGAAGGGAATAAATGGGTAGTTAAGCAACCTAAAGAGGGTTAACCCATAATTGACACATGACTGTGTTTACGAAGGCTTTTCAAAGAAAAATAATTATTTTCTAACATGGTGTTTTCGTGTGTTAAAAGGCGATTTTCAATGAAAATACTAAGATAAATTTGGCATGAGAAATAAGGAAATTTTTCTAAAAGAAATGATTTTCCTTAACAAAGGGATGTTGTTTATAATATTTAATCGGGTGTGTTAAATCAAGAAATAACTATCAAGTCCAGTAAAATGGAATTTATTTTGCGAGATTAAGGAGAATTAATCTAGGTAAGTAAGTTTTTTGGAATAAAAGGGTCTCATGCATCTAAGTATATACATGTATATATATAAGGTAGTTGCATGTGTACATAGATATAATGTGATAGAGTCTCCTTTATGACGTTCGATTCTATATTTCATTATTATAATTTCTGACTCGGCATTCGGCTCATTCCTTCTTCTTTGTTACGAGAGGTTGGGTGCAGTTTTGTGATTTGAGATCATTGTACATGTAAGTATTCTTTTTTATTTTATGTTAGTAACTATTTATGCATGGCTTTCAGGGATGCTTTCCACAGTTCTCTCATGTAGATTGATTTGAAATGGAAATCGCGTGATAAATAAGTGAAAGGTTAATTAAATAATATTGGACTAGCAACATTATGTAGGTTATTTCATTGCACTTCACACCTAACGCTCTGGTCGAACCGGGTTAATGATGAGTAACCCATAAATCTAGGGAAGGGCGTTACAGACTTGGGTTGTGGTGTGTATTTCTGTCTTTAGTATTTCCAATGTATTTTTGTGCTTCTAACTAATTTTTGGGGTTACATTCTTCTTTAACACTAAATTTGAAGGGTTGGTCAATTTTTGAATCACTTCCAACTTATTGTCATGTTATTTGATTGTCCTACTATGTGGTGTGTTCTTTTGTGTGTTGTTTACTGCTTCGATCCCCAATTTTGTGATCTATATTATTGTCTTTTGGTTCTAGGTGAGTCTTGGTTATAGGCATCATTGGGTTGATTTCACCCTATTCACATATTTTTTATATTTTCGATAGTTTAATGTTCAAATGTGATGTCTACAACTCATTCTCTGTTACTATCTTCTTTTCTTGAGATTTTTCTTTACATAATGGTTGGGTTTAAATTGGTTCGTTTCTTACAGTTGTCCTTTATTAGTCATTATTTGAATTTCTAATTTTTTAACATCTTACGTTTCTTGTTCAAATACTTTACTCTAGCATAACTTTGAAGGTTCTTTGGCTTTAAAGGAAGCGATGATCCCTGTTTTAGTTGATTTTATTTTATCTTTCCTGATAGTTTGAACTTGTTGTTTTGATTGAGAGTCATTCTAATCATTCTTAGGATTCCCATCTTTGTCTATTTTCAATTTTGACTAAAAATATTCCTGACCTTTTTTGCACGAAATTAATAGAAAGGATGAATATTTTCATAATTCGCACTTTGTAAAAAACCCTTTTCCATTTTATCCATACCCAATCAAGGTCCTATGAACTAGAGTCTTTATTAGATTAATTTCTATACAAACTCTATCTAGGCTAGGCCTTGTGTTTGGCTGTAGTAAGAGCGTCTAGTTTTATAGGGGAAACAACACTTGCGATGGAAAACATATTAGTTTCATTGTAGGAATGAATGGTGAACAAAGAAAAATTAATACAAATAGGGTAATTAGATTCTTCAAAGCCTATGTGTCATATGACCATTTAAAAACTCTCATATAATATGAATTGATATATTAGATTTCTGGAAGCCATAATCTCAAATAATCTACTTCATGAAAGCATTTAATCAAAATATTTTTAGTAGCTACAAAACGTACATTAAAAGCTATCTTGGGACCCATTGCCACCATAACCTTTCTTATTGAATTAATAGATGGATGCCCATGAGAAAAATTTCCAACATAAGTGTATTTGTAGGGTTTAGACACAGTTTTTTGGTATTCCTCCGATAAGAAAATGGTTGGTTCTCCTATGTGAGCTCCAATTATTTTTAGGTTGATTATCTTTTAAGTGTGATTTCCAATGACCAAATCGAAAGACTTATTAAGTGGACGGTATATGGGAACAGTTCATGAAAGATGATTATCTTTTCCGGTGGCCACCTGCATGTCGAAAATAAACTCCACTTACTATTTATAGTTAGTAGATTAAGAAAAGCAACAAATAGGAACAAATTAAAAAATATTTAGGAAGATTGATCAATCAACAAAATGTGTTAAGTCAATCGATCGATCAAACAAAATTCCACAAACCCTCGGCTTTCAAATCAATTTAGGTCAGGGGCCAAATCAATTAGGCGCCTTGGATTTTGACACATTGGTTTACATTCTTTCTTCAGTTGGTTTAACGTAAGTAAAAGCCAAAACTTCTTAGTTATGAGTCATAATGATGCCTCATCGACGTTTAGACGATTCTAACTCAAAGATATATGCCTATGTAAAGAGTTCGGGCCAAAAGCCCAAAAGATGAAATAATTAAAATTCCCGTGAAGATGCACATTAAGATTGAACTTTCCTAAAATGTCACCAATTTCTCTGCTAAGCATTCCAATACCTACAAAATCTTAAATAAACTTTGGTAGGCATATATAAAACAAAGGTTAACCAATATATGAGCGTAAATATATGAAATAACGAACACAATTGTGCTAGAACACATAAATATAAAGGATGCTAATTTGCAATATTCATGACTAATCACAGACACCAACATAGATATTAATGGTCCCTAGTAATGAATCAAAATGAGACCCAACCAAACAGAAAGAGGAAAACAAAAACAAAAACAAAAATGAATATAGGATGAATGCAACTTTCAGGGGCACGTGGTTTCATTTTACGAATGCAACAAGACGTTAAATCCCTTGGTTACCCTAGTGGACGAGTGTTATCTTGTGAGGTTTCTTAGGGATGAAACCCACAAACAACAAGTTTCCTCAAAAGTATTCCCAAACAACTACTAACATAAGTTCAACAATCATGAAAGAGATTTCAACAACTTATTAACAAAGAAAATGATAATTTATCCAATTGTCCATAATCATTAACATTATTACAATAACTTCATTGTAATGAAACCTTAAATGTGGGAGGAAGAGAGAGAACGGGAAAAAAATTATGATTTGACAAAACGTTTATAATACATATGAACATTAAAGTGTGAATGACATCAAACTTCTCTCGTGACTACACTCAATAAATGAAAACACTCTGATTGGGGTGTAACACACGCTGGACATGAAAGAATAATGATTTGAATCATTGAATTACGAAAATTGAGAACATGCATCATTGAATTATCTAATGGATGAGGCAATTATTTGAATCATCATTGAAAACAATGGCAAAACTTTTAACAAAGGGGAAAAAGAAAGAAAACATTTTTGAAATGTTTCAAAATTTTACAACAAAAGTATGCTTAAAAATAACATTTAATCAACAAATAAAACTAAAAAATTAATGAGAAGCATATCCCACAACCCATAACTTAAACACTACATTGTCCTCAACGTAAATCTAGAACATGAGTTAAAGAAAGGAAGAAAAAGATATTACCTAAAATGGAGCTATCTGCGGATAAAACAAGATCATTAATTCTACAAAACAAGTTAAAACCAAGAATAACAAAAAAAAGAAAAACAAACAGTGACTAATTACACTAGATAACAATTAAAAAGAAAAAAAATATAATGTACAACTAAAAATTTCAACTTATTAATAACTATACTGTGACACCCCACCTAATAAGATATCGGGCGATCACTGCAATATTAAATTAAAACAGGAGTCTCATATGGATCATTCTTAGCATCACTGTCGAAAATCCATTTGATTAGTAATAACCTATTAGGCCGGTGTCAAAATTTTACTTAACTACTCTTTTTAACAACAACGAATAAAAACATCCACATAGTTTTTGCTTAAATGAAACTGAAATGAAATAGAATAACCGAACACTCGATCAAAATATACAACCATATCGAATGATGCTCTAAAAGAATAAATAAATGCAATTGGACCATTGGCTCGAATATTTATACAGTACCTCCTATCTAGAGTACAAGAATGGAAGCGACTATCAAAAACCTGCACGCATCCACAACTGCTGCAGCTGACATCTGACTCGAAGGAAGTGCCATCCAGGCGTCCCGGTGTCTGAACACCTATATAATATATATATATATATAGCAGGAGAGGAAAAGTAGATAAACGGGTCAGAGCCGGAGTTTGAAAATATTTAGCAAGTGCATAAATGCCTTCTTTTTAGACAATATGTTTTATCTCATATTTTAATTGGTATCGCACTCCCATGAAATACCCCTCACCTCTCAACTAACAGTGCACTCCTAGCGCATCCCTCTAACATCCTAGTTAAGCAACCCTTGTAAACTAATCTATCACCCAACCACTATCTACCCTAGATAGTCCAAGAAATGTACTGAGGGCTAAACTTATACCCAGTCTCAAGACTAAGCCATGTTCGTGCGTGGGGTGTCTCGCAAAGCGAAATCCAAACAAGGAACCCCCCGATACACTACTACGCGGCCAGGTCGATCGTCGATATCCGCCAGTCCCTGAGTACAGAATATATATCTATATGTAAATCTAAATCTATATATAGATATATACATATATATATATATATATATATATATAACAAATATCAGTATAAGAGCACTAAGGATTAAACTTCTCCCCAGTCTCAACACAATGCCATATTCGTGCGTGGGGTGTCTCGCAAAGATAAATCCAAACAAGGAACCCCCCGATACACTACTATGCGGAATGGTCGATCGTCGGGATCCATTACACCCTCGGTAATCGATTCATTGATATATATATATTCATATTACAATATGCATACGAATTTATCTCCCGAGATGAGAATTTATTTTCATTACTATCTAAAAACTTTCCATTTCCCTTCCTATATCCAGGAAATGTATTTATAAAAACCAATTCATTATCATGAATTGTTTTAACATAACATATATGTAATACCCCGTATTTTTGTGATATTTATTTATGGGATTAATTAAATTAAATGCGTATTAATTGGAAATTAATCCGGATTAAAATACTAGCGAGATGCGAGTTGGTATTTGATATAATGTGCATATATGATTATATATGAATATTGAATTATGAAATTTGTCGTGAGATTGAAATACGGCAATTTGGAAATTTTGTTGAGACGCATGTGACAGTCGCGTCCGGAATATATTTATTTTAATTAAAAAGTGAATTTTTATTTCTATAAACCGTATGGTCGTTTTGAGTGCGCCAACGCATCCGTAAGGGTCGAAATAGTTAGAAAACACTAGCCGGGGGTTTGATTTGGGTCCCGGGGCATTTTTAGGCCATACCGGCAACGTATAAGGGGAATTTGGTAATTTTAGAATTATGGAATTTTTGAGTAACGAATTTTAGGAATTTTAAATGGAAAATTAAAACACCCACTAACCCATTACCAACCATTATCTGATTAGAGGGCTATGGGGGTTATTAGAATTAACCCAAAAGTCCCTAAGACAAACCCTAGCCTCCATAGCCACCATTAGAGAAGAGCTTGTAGAGGGAGAGATAGAAGGATTCTGCAGAGAAAGAGAGAATAATCCAGCAAATCGTCATCAAAATCAGAGATTCCAATAAGGCAAGTGGTTAAATTCCAATTAATTTCAGAGAATGCTTCTTCCATGTGTAGGAATTGATAAAAATCTAATTGTTCTTCGGAGTTAATGAAAAACCCATTAAATTGGAAATAGAATATTACATATTAATGAGGAATTGCATGTAGAATTATATGTAGGCGATTATTCTGATGTTAATAATATTTTGGATGAAACAAAAACGGATTTTAGTAGGTTCAATGATGATTTATAAATGTTAGGGTTCATGTTCATATAATTTGGGGATAAATGAAGAGATTTGAAGATTTGATGATGTTTAAGATGAGTTAGCCCTATATAAACGTTTGATTATGACCTATGAGTGTTTAGTACGAATTATGAACCTTAAAATGATGTTGGGTCGATTTTTATGTGGGATTAGGAGTGAAGAAGATTGGGAAAAACGAAATAAGGATTTCTGGGTTCGAAACTGGCCACTCGTTAGAAAACCTGCCCAGGTCGTTCGAACGAGCTCGTTCGAACGAGCTTCTAATGAGTTGACTTTTGACTTCTAACGAGGGTGAAGTTCGTTCGATAATCTCATTCGAATGAGACCTCGTTAGATAGCCCAGTTCGTTCGAACGAACTCTCGTTCGAACAGCCTCGTTCGAACGACACTTCGAACGAGTTGAGAGTTTAGGCTTTTTAGCCTGTTTTGATCCCGAGTGTCCCGTAACCTTGTGTATACATAGAGATAACCTTCCCTTAATGATTAATTGTGATATTTGGGATGTTTGGGATATAATGAGGAGTCAAACCTAGTAGTGTAGTTTGAACCTAAGGGAAAATATGAAGTGGGACGTGAGTGTCTATTACGATGTGAGAACTATTGACGGTCTAATTTATTATATTAACCGGGAACATATAAATTGTGTAGTATTATATGTCGGTACAAGAATGAGAAGTGTACCACCAATATATTATGGTGACTACTAAGATGTGTGAATACTTAGTATATGTATTGATTTTTTTTGTGTTGACATACCTCCCACACTTGCTATCATGGGAGGTTTGCGTTCGCTTAGGGCCCTCTAATCCTTGTGTTGCCCGGATTTAGACTAGTTACCTCGATGAACATAGGTCAGAGAAGGACTTATTGGGATGTTAATAAGTCTACAGATCGTGGGAGCGCAGGTATGTGCGTGACCCATGTGATGTGACTGTGTTCGCCTCCATTATTTGTGATGTTGTTATCTGAGAACTATTCCTGAGAGATTCGGAATATGTGATCCTTATGTACGTGATGTACCGGGATGGGTAGCAGAGTATGTGTGCACCGCAGCTTAGTCTCGGGGTGCTTGTATAGTATATTTATGACGTGAATAATATACACTTAATTAATGGGAACTTTCATGATTGGTATTGTGAATAATATTATGGTAATGTTTTGAGAAAGCATAACGGGTTAACTGATAGTGAATGGTATTACTAATTGAGAATCAGAGTTTAAGTAAAGCCCTCTATTTATTTGATAACGCTAGAATGTAATATGGGAATCGAGTAGTAAGGGGTAGAACTTATTACGGTTTGGTTAGATATGTATGTTATTTAGATGGGTACAGTACGTTAGGAGTGCACCTGTAGTCGAGAGGTGAGAAGTTCATGTGAGTGCACGTCGTAACATGTATTTTGCATTTAATGTTTTAATGTTATTAAAACACTTGCTGTTTTCAAAATGATTTCCACTTTCGGGCTCTAACCCATTTGCTTTCAAATCTATTTTTGTAAAAACCATTTTAGGTGCCCAGCCACAAGGACACCATGCTTAGGATCCTCATTCAGGTGACGAGCTGTAGCTGTTTGTGGAAGTTACAGGACTTTGCTTGTAGACGCTTCATCTATCTTGACTCTATTTTCAGTATTTATCAGTTGTAGGGCATGTCGCCCATTTCTTTTAGAGACATTTCATTTATTTCAGTTATTCAGACTTTTGGCATGTAATTATTCAGGATTCAGACTTGTCATATTATTTTTCAGTTGTGGGATTGTTGTGAGGAGTTTTCCTCCGGATTTATATTTACTTTGTTGGTTATTCATTACTTCATTATGGTGAATGGTTGTTATTCTTTCATTATTCTTTTACTGCTTGTTAATCAGACTTAACTTAAAATTTGGCACTTACTTTTTAAATACTAAGTGGTTAGTAATTATTAAAACGTTTTTCGACAGTGATGCTATTAACTGAACCAACTTGGCATTTTGTATTGATTTAATAAAGGAGTAGCTACCCGGTATTTAATTAGACGGGGTGTCACAGGTGGTATCAGAGCATCAGGTTCTAGTGTTCTTTAGGATCTGTACGGCTTATTATGTTTCCGCTGAACTTTCTTTGATATAGAGCCCTATATTCTAGGACTGTTGTATTCTCTTGTATATGCTACGTTCTTCAGCTATTTTGAGTTTATAACTGCGAACTTATAAACTTTATTCTTATTTCAGATGCCTCCACGACGTGCACGAAGGGTTCCCAGGGATGCTACGCCAGAACCACAGCCCGCACCAGCTCAGGGCACGATGAATGCCGCCGAGGTTGCAGCCATTGTGGCCCAGGCGGTAAATGCCGCACTAGCAGTAGTTCAACAGGCACCACCTCAGGCGCCGATAGCCGCGCCAGTTCAGGCTCATGCATTCCCGTCTGCTTGGAAACGTGTACGTGATGCTTTTCATAAAGCACACCCTCCGGAGTTCGCAGGTAGCTCCGATGTGGTAATTTCGAGTCAGTGGAGAAAGGACATACAGCGACACTTGAGGATGTATGAGTGCACAGATGTCCAGAAGGAGATACTAGCTACCTTTAAGCTAGTAGGGTCTGCACTGCAGTGGTGGGAGTCTATTACCACCGTGGAGGAGAGAGATACTCTTACTATCCAGGAGTTTTGGGTGCGGTTCGACCGCAAGTACTTTCCGTCAGCTGTTCACACGGAGATGAGGAGGAAGCTGATGAGCCTCAAGCAGGAGGGTAAGACTGTGGCTGAGTATGAGGACGAATTTACTGATCTTCTGAACTTTGTTCCGGATGAGATACCGACAGAGGAGAAGAAGATACAGAAATTTACTGATGGGTTGACATGGAGGATTCGTCAGCACTTGTTAGGGAACCTCTCGTTAGCCACTAATTCTGATGTGGTTAACGGTGCATTGCTCCATTGCCAGGACCACCGCTTTCACTTTGCGGAGGGCAAGAGATCTGGAGAGTCCAGCCATCAGGGAAGGACTGTAGGGAATGGTGTCAGTGGGGCACATTCTATTCAGGGGCAGAGACAGGGTGATCAGGTTTCCCAGCAGGGGGATCACAAGAGGTTCAGGTCAGGAAATTTCAGGCACGGACAGGGAGGTTTCCGGCAGGGCCATCAGGGTCCGAACGGACATCAGAACCAGCAGGGTCAGAATGGTCAACAGCAGTATCAGCAGGGCCAGTGGAGGAACGGTAACGGCCACCAGGGCCGGGGGCAGCAGGGACAGAGAGGGGGGAACTTCTCGGGGAAGTGTTTCATTTTTGGCAAGACTGGCCATAAACGCCAGGACTGTCCTGATAGGGGCAGGGCCCCGCAGCAGCAGCAGGGTGCTCGACATGAGCCACAAAGGCCACTTTTTCCACCAGCTCTCCCAGCTCCAGCCCAGGTGCCAGCTCTTCCAGCCATTCCAGCAGTTCCTGTGCAACAGGGACATTTACAGTATGGACGTGTCTATAACGTCCACCAGGCAGCAGCTCCGCAGGCACCACCCGCGATTGAGGGTATGTTTCCTATCCATGGTACTATGGGTCGGGTTTTGTTTGATACGGGGGCAACACATTGCTTTATAGCTACACATTTTGCGAAAGCCTTAGGGTTGTTAGCCACAGCAGAGAGCACAGTGACGTGTGTAGACTCACCATTGGGGAGTGGGTCACTTATATTCTTTATATGCCGGGGAGTGGGGGTAGAGATTGGTAGTCTGGTATTACCTGCAAATATGTTGGTATTAGATATGCATGTTCACGATGTGATTATCGGTATGGATTGGCTCGCAGATTATAGAGCCATGATTGATTGCTTCGGTGGGAGCATTATTTTTGCCATTCCGGGGCAAGAGATGTTTGTAGTGGCGATGCCTCGCCCAGAGGGAGGCTCGACCGCTCATTTGTATTTCATAGAGGAGGATACCTCTAAGGAGGTTGTGATTCCTTTAGATTCGATCCCAGTTGTCAGGGAGTATTCTGATGTGTTTCAGGAGATACCAGGCCTACCCCCCAGTCGAGAGATAGACTTTGTTATAGACTTATTTCCAGATACGAGACCTATAGCACGCGCATCGTACCGTATGGCTCCAGCTGAGATGAGGGAGTTACGGGATCAGATTGAGCAGTTGTTGGGTCAGGGGTTTATACGGAGGAGTACTTCGCTATGGGGTGCCCCTGTGTTATTCGTGAAGAAGAGAGATGGTTCACTGATATTGTGTATGGATTACCGAGAGTTGAATAAGGTCACGATACGGAATAAGTATCCGTTGCCTCGAATCGATGACTTATTCGACCAGTTGAGAGGAGCTTCTTTCTTCTCGAAGATTGATTTACGATCGGGATACCATCAGTTGTGTATCAGGGAAGAGGATGTCT
Organism: Sambucus nigra; assembly: GCA_949130495.1. Classification (NCBI taxonomy): domain Eukaryota; kingdom Viridiplantae; phylum Streptophyta; class Magnoliopsida; order Dipsacales; family Adoxaceae; genus Sambucus; species Sambucus nigra. The sequence continues at coordinate 148,042,125 of OX422223.1, forward strand.
CGAAGACTGCGTTCTTATCGAGATATGGATCTTACGAGTTTCGGGTTATGCCTTTTGGTTTGACCAACGCTCCAGCAGTATTTATGGACTTGATGAATAGGGTATTCAGGGATTTCCTAGATCAGTTTGTCATTGTCTTCATCGATGATATTCTGGTTTACTCCCAGACAGAGGAGGAGCACGCCGAGCATTTGATGCAAGTTTTGCAGACACTACGTCAGAACGAGCTGTATGCAAAGTATGAGAAGTGCGGGTTTTGGCTGAAGGAGGTCCAATTTTTGGGACATATTATTTCCGACCGGGGGATATCTGTTGATCCGGGAAAGGTATCCGCAGTGAGGGAGTGAGGATAGCCCATGACACCAATAGAAATCCGTAGTTTCTTGGGACTAGCAGGATACTACAGGAGGTTTATTCGGGGATTTTCGAAGATAGCGGGTCCTTTGACACATCTGACTCGTAAGGGTGTGTCATTCATCTGGAGTGATGCCTGTCAGTTAGCATTCGATGAGTTGAAGGATAAGTTGACCTCAGCACCTGTGTTAGCATTGCCAAGACCGGGAGTTGAGTATCTAGTCTACACCGATGCGTTCTTGCAAGGACTTGGAGGTGTCTTGCAGCAGGAGAGTCAGGCCATAGCTTATGCTTCCCGTAAGCTAAAGACTCACGAGAAGAATTACCCCACTCATGACTTGGAGTTGGCGGCAGTTGTATTTGCCCTTCGAATATGGAGACATTACCTTTTGGGGGAGAAGTTTCGATTGTTCACGGACCACAAGTCCCTACAGTACCTATTCACGCAGAAGGAGTTGAATATGCGACAGCGTAGGTGGCTTGAGTTTGTAAAGGACTATCAGTTTGATATCCAGTATCACCCGGGGAAGGCTAACGTAGTAGCAGACGCGTTGAGCGGTAGGCCAGCAGATGAAGTGGCAGAGGTGTGGAAGGCCAAGTGGAAGGAATTGGGACACCAGGATGCAGTGGCCCGATCGTTCATGTCTGTGATGACCGTTACACCGCAGATCGTTACGAAGGTAGTAAGGGCATAGGCAAATGACTCGTTCTGTCAGGGGCAAATAGTTCAATTATTAACAGAGGGAGCCGAGTCCTATACCGTTAGCTCATACGGGGGATTACGCTTCAATGGAAGATTGGTAGTTTCGGAAGGGGAGGAATTGCGGCACGAGGTGATGGCAGAGTCGCACGGCTCACGGTTCGCGGTACATCCCGGTGGGGATAAAATGTACCAAGACATGAGATGACAATATTAGTGGAGCGGGATGAAAAGAGATATTGCCGAGTTTGTTTCTAAATGTTCCACTTGTCAGCTAGTAAAAGTGGATCATCAGAGACCGGCAGGACTGCTACAGCCATTGGAGGTCCCGATGTGGATGTGGGAGAGCATATCCATGGACTTTATCACGGGCTTGCCTACGTCACAGAGAGGTCACGACTCCATTTGGGTAATTGTGGACAGGTTGATCAAAGTTTCTCATTTTCTACCCGTAAGGACAAACTACACTACGGGACAGTATGCCCATCTCTTTATTTCTGAGATAGTGAGACTTTACGGTGTGCCCCTAAATATCGTGTCTAACCGAGACAAGATATTTGTTTCGCGGTTTTGGGAAAGCTTTCAGGAAGCCATGGGCACGGAATTGCGGTTGAGTACAGCATATCACCCGCAGACGGATGGGCAAACTGAGCATACAAACCAGATGTTGGAGGACATGCTACATATGAGTATCATTGATTTTGGGGGTGGATGGGAGCAGTATCTTCCACTGGTGGAGTTTGCTTACAACAACTCCTACCAGTTCACTATTAGCATGGCTCCATTTGAGGCGTTGTACGGTAGACCTTGTCGTTCCCCAGCATGTTGGTTGGAGGTGGGGGACAACAAACTACTTGGGTCGAAAGTGATTCAGGATACTTCAACAAGGATATAATTGATTCGGAGTCGCATTCGGGTAGCTCAGGATTGACAAAAGAGCTATGCTGATGCGAAGAGATTCTTTAGGGAGTTCCAAGTGGGGGACCAGGTTTTTCTCAGAGTATCTCCTATGAAGGGGATTATGCATTTCGAGAAGAAAGGGAAGTTGGCACCGAGATATGTGGGACCATTTCCTATTATTGAGCGGATTGGACCGGTAGCGTATAGGCTTGGATTACCGGAGCATTTGCATCGGATTCACGATGTATTTCATATTTCCTCGCTAAGGAAATATCTTAGAGATGATTTGGCTCATTCTCACATTGCTTTGGAGGACATCGATCTCCAGCCAGATAGCTCCTACGAGGAGGGGCCGATTGCTATTTTGGACCGAAGTGAGCGGAAACTGCGGTCAAAGATAGTTCCGTTAGTACGTGTTCAGTGGTGACATCATAATGTCGAGGAGTCCACATGGGAGCGCGATGATGAGATGCGCGAACGTTATCCAGAGTTGTTCTTACCAGGTACTTTCTAGTTCCGAATTTCGGGACAAAATTGAGTTATTAGGGGGGAAGTATGTAATACCCCGTATTTTTGTGATATTTATTTATGGGATTAATTAAATTAAATGCGTATTAATTGGAAATTAATCCGGATTAAAATACTAGCGAGATGCGAGTGGGTATTTGATATAATGTGCATATATGATTATATATGAATATTGAATTATGAAATTTGTCTTGAGATTGAAATACGGCAATTTGGAAATTTTGTTGAGACGCGTGTAACAGTCGCGTCCGGAATATATTTATTTTAATTAAAAACTGAATTTTTATTTCTATAAACCGTATGGTCGTTTTGAGTGCGCCAACGCGTCCGGAAGGGTCGAAATAGTCAGAAAACACTAGCCGGGGGTTTGGTTTGGGTCCCGGGGCATTTTTAGGCCATACCGACAACGTATAATGGCAGTTTGGTAATTTTAAAATTATGGAATTTTTGAGTAACGAATTTTAGGAATTTTAAATGGAAAATTAAAACACCCACTAACCCATTACCAGCCATTATCTGATTAGAGGGCTACATGGGTTATTAGAATTAACCCAAAAGTCCCTAAGACAAACCCAAGCCTCCATAGCCACCATTAGAGAAGAGCTTGTAGAGGGAGAGATAGAAGGATTCTGCAGAGAGAGAGAGATAATACTCCAGCAAATCGTCATCAAAATCAGAGATTCCAATAAGGCAAGTTGTTTAATTCCAATTAATTTCAGAGAATGCTTCTTCCATGTGTAGGAATTGATAAAAATCTAATTGTTCTTGGGAGTTAATGAAAAACCCATTAAATTGGAAATAGAATCTTACATATTAATGAGGAATTGCATGTAGAATTATATGTAGGTGATTATTCTGATGTTAATAATATTTTGGATGAAACAAAAACGGATTTTAGTAGGTTCAATGATGATTTATAAATGTTAGGGTTCATGTTCATATAATTTGGGGATAAATGAAGAGATTTGAAGATTTGATGATGTTTAAGATGAGTTAGCCCTATATAAACGTTTGATTATGACCTAAGGGTGTTTAGTACGAATTATGAACCTTAAAATGATGTTGGGTCGATTTTTATGTGGGATTAGGAGTGAAGAAGATTGGGAAAAACGAAATAAGGATTTCTGGGCTTGAAACTGGCCACTCGTTAGAAGACCTGCCCAGGTCGTTCGAACGAGCTCATTCGAACGAGCTTCTAACGAGTTAAATTTTGACTTCTAACGAGGGTGAAGTTCGTTCGATAATCTCGTTCGAACGAGACCTCGTTAGATAGCCCAGTTTGTTCGAACGAACTCTCGTTCGAACAGCCTCGTTCGAACGAGACTTCGAACGAGTTGACAGTTTAGGCTTTTTAGACTGTTTTGATCCCGAGTGTCCCGTAACCTTTTGTATACATAGAGATAACCTTCCCTTAATGATTAATTATGATATTTGGGATGTTTGGGATATAATGAGGAGTCAAACCTAGTAGTCTAGTTTGAACCTAAGGGAAAATATGAAGTGGGACGTGAGTGTCTATTACGATGTGAGAACTATTGACGGTCTAATTTATTATATTAACCGGGAACATATAAATTGTGTAGTATTATATGTCAGTACGAGAATGAGAAGTGTACCACCAATATATTATGGTGACTACTAAGATGTGTGAATACTTAGTATATGTATTGATTTTTTTTGTGTATGACATACCTACCATACTTGCTATCACGGGAGGTTTGCGTTCGCTTAGGGCCCTCTAATCCTTGTGTTGCTCGGATTTAGACTGGTTACCTCGATGAACATAGGTCAGAGAAGGACTTATTGGGATGTTAATAAGTCTGCTAATCGTGGGAGCGCAGGTATGTGCGTGACCCATGTGATGTGACTGTGTTCGCCTGCATTATTTGTGATGTTGTTATCTGAGAACTATTCCTGAGAGATTCGAAATATGTGATCCTTATGTACGTGATGTACCGGGATGGATAGCAGAGTATGTGTGCACCGCAGCTTAGTCTCGGGGTGCTTGTATAGTATATTTATGACGTGAATAATATACACTTAATTAATGGGAACTTTCATGATTGGTATTGTGAATGATATTATGGTAATGTTTTGAGAAAGCATAACGGGTTAACTGACAGTGAATGGTATTACTAATTGAGAATCTGAGTTTAAGTAAATCCCTCTATTTATTTGATAACGCTAGAATATAATATGGGAATCGAGTAGTAAGGGGTAGAACTTATTACGGTTTGGTTAGATATGTATGTTATTTAGATGGGTACGGTACGTTAGGAGTGCACATGTAGTCGAGAGGTGAGAAGTTCATGTGAGTGCACGTCGTAACATGTATTTTGCATTTAATGTTTTAATGTTATTAAAACACTTGCTGTTTTCAAAATGATTTCCACTTTCGGGCTCTGACCCATTTGCTTTCAAATCTATTTTTGTAAAAACCATTTTAGGTGCCCAGCCACAAGGACACCATGCTTAGGATCCTCATTCAGGTGACGATCTGTAGCTGTTTGTGGAAGTTACAGGACTTTCCTTGTAGACGCTTCATCTATCTTGACTCTATTTTCAGTATTTATCAGTTGTAGGGCATATCGCCCATTTCTTTTAGAGACATTTCATTTATTTAAGTTATTCAGACTTTTGGCATGTAATTATTCAGGATTCAGACTTGTCGTATTATTTTTCAGTTGTGGGATTGTTGTGAGGAGTTTTCCTCCGGATTTATATTTACTTTGTTGGTTATTCATTACTTCATTATGGTGAATGGTTGTTATTCTTTCATTATTCTTTTACTGCTTGTTAATCAGACTTAACTTAAAATTTGGCACTTACTTTTTAAATACTAGGTGGTTAGTAATTATTAAAACGTTTTTCGACAGTGATGCTATTAACTGAACCAACTTGGCATTTTGTATTGATTTAATAAAGGAGTAGCTACCCGGTATTTAATTAGACGGGGTGTCACAATATACTTTTGAAAGCCATTTTTATTATCATAAAAATGCTTTTTTGTTTCAAAATATCCCATTTCCCTTTTTATATTCAGGAAATGTATTTAAAATCCATTTTCATTATCATGAAAATGCTTTTACCATATCATATGCTTCCACATCCCTTCTTCCATCCGGGAGTGTTACCGAAGCCAAAACCTTTATCCCATTTCCCTTATTCCATCCAAGAAATGTAAATCAAAGCCAATTTATTATCATAAATTGCATTAAAAAATATATAACGCGTTCTAAGACCGCTCGTATGGCGCGCCCCTAAATGACCATCATCTTCCAGTGCCTATAAATTACGACACCTGGGCACCTATAGGCAACACGTTGGGAAGCCGCCATATGCCTGCAGGCTAGTCATAACCACACCCCAAGTTACCTAACCATCACAGAAAACATAACGTAACATAAACGCTCGTATGGCCTAGAGGACTATATCCACCCTGCATTCTTTAGTCAGGGGGCTTCACCTCACGCACGAACTTCCCTTATGATGTCATTTAGAGAGGGTGTTGACTATAAATCATAAATTATGAAAATTATTTATTTTTTCATTTTGAAAACATTCATATTTTATTTTCAAAATCATTTATCTCGAATCATATGTATACTTTAATCACACAGTACATATATCTATACCATATATTCCTCCTCGAATATAAACAAATAGCCATATTGCCAATTACATCTAGCAATGACCGATAATCCCAAAGATTCTCTCAAAGAATCATAATCATGCATTCATATTCGCATGATACTAAACCCAAAGTATTTCCTTACTTTAATAATCACTTTTTACCTCAATCCTATCTAAGGATTTATTGGATATCTCCAATGATACCATATCACTCTAAGTGAAATATATAAATATCTATATCCCCAAATTATCCTAATTATCTCGTAGGATATACTAACTCCACAATCGATTATAATTATGCTTCCTATACGCATAATCATATAGGCCTAAATGACCATAAACCCTAAACTAACCTTGGAATTTATCCTCCGGGTCATGCCCTACACCCATTCAAGGCCTTCTCATTCAACTAGAGGTTTATTTACCCTCAAAACTATTATTTAGAAGTCCCATTATCATCACTAGGAACCCCCATAAAAACCCCAAATGGTAATTTAACTCCCCATACTCCAAAAGGGAGAAAACTGGAAATTCTGGCCTAAGCGAATCGATTCGCCCTTAGAGTGAATCGATTCGGGTGGGCGAATCGATTCGGTTCCCAACCCGAATCGATTCGGACAGTATTCTTTAAATAGGTCGTTAAATGGCGAATCGATTCGGTCTGTACCCGAATTGATTCAGCCCACTGCAGAATTCCAATTCCCTTTAGGAGAATTGATTCGGCTTGTACCCGAATCGATTCGTCCAGTTCGACGGCTATAGTTTGACCGATTTTTCAATCTCCAAAATACCCAATAACAACCCAAACTCCATTTTTATGGTTTTCAATCTCAACCAAAAACCCAAATATCATCCTAACACTGATTTACAACAAATTCTTCCATAAATTTTGGGTATTAAACTACTTTCTAAGGTTTTGGATCTTAAAACCCAAAACCCTAGTTTTGACATCTCTCCCAATTTAATTTGATTTATTACTCCATTAAAATGGTTTTAATACTAAAAAGCATCAAGAGTTTACATTATATCAATATGTAAACTCGTATCAAAGTTTTCTCCGCTTTTAATTTGGGGTTCTACCAACTACGATATGAAATAAATGCATAATTGAAATAAACCAAGAAAATAATTGCCTAGAGGATGAAATCCGACGACCTCGAGCTGAATCCCACAGAGTTTGGTCGGAGTTCCTCCTTTTCTCCTCCTTCTCTCTCTTTTCTTTCCTTTTCTCTTTCTCTTCCTCTCCCTCTTGACTTATAAGGGAGAAAATAAGTGTTTAACCCCTTAAAACCCAAAAACGACTCGTTTACTCAATTACGAGTCCTTTTAACTCTAAAATTCCCTGAAACTCAATTTCGACAATCGGACACTCTTTTTTGACTATCTCGGACATTCCAAGACTCACGGCGCAGTCCAAATTTCCATTCGAGGTACTTGACCGCAAATCACTATTCTAACCCATTAAAATTTAAATACGGGTTTTCCAATAAAAATCTTACTTCTTTGTCGCTATACTCCACTACGACATATAATCAAAATATTTCGACCTATATAGTCCCAAAAATAATTACAACACCTATCGAAAATCATCTAATCCTCAAAAATCCAAAAAATCACTATTTCGAGAAATTCTTCGAATCCCAATTTATTATTAATTATGGGATTTACGTGTCTCCAAAAGGACGAGTTGTTACATACTCCCCCCCTTACAACGGAATTTCATCCTCGAAATTCAGATACAACCTACACCGCAAATCCTAGAATCGCTCCAACTCATAATATCTCAAAGGGGAACGATACTAACCCAATGGTTCTCAACCATATACCGTACTATTTCCTCGCTCATAAAACGACTCCAACATCGTCACATCGCACTAAACATTTCTGGTGCCTCCCGGTATAAACTTCAAATTTATATACTACGCCCATTCTATTTCAGGTGGTATATAAACCAACATACTAAGGTGCCCATACACCTTTCTAACCTGTGCACATCTGCACAACCATAGCGAACGTTCGACAAGTAACACTCTCTCACGATAAGGATCTCCTTTCCTCGGCGTCACTAACTATTCTAAACTTACATCCTCACAGTCCTACGGCCTAAGCATTATCCTACCTACGCAAAACGAGTCTAATCCTAAGTATATCCCTAGTGACCAAGGCCTCTCTCAACTCCCAACATTTGCTTGGTTTCATGCGTGTGATGTCTCACCGAGGCGAAATCCAAACAGGGAACCCTCCCGTTACACTACTCCCTCGCATTGTCGGTCATCGAGATATAGCGACCTAAGGCACACCAGCGGGACGTCCTAAATCCTACTAAGCTACCTACAAACGCATTCCTACTACTCTATCCTTCCGCCCATAAGAAAGGAAACCTAACTAATTGAAGTTCCTACTTTCTGTAGGAACACTACGAACATCATCCCCAAAACATATCTTCTCAAAATTTGCCTTCTCATTAAGGCTGGCTATTATCCTCAAATCAATTTCTGTAAGTCCAAACTCATCCACCCACTGTGGCGAGAGGAGCACTTTACTGCTTTTCCCTAGCACAATATTTCCATAAGCATACCATCATCACATGGCTCATAGTCTATAGTGGTTCATCTACACTATAAGACTTTTCACAAAACCAACATCCTTGCATCCTGTAAGGACACAAATTTCCAATTGAGTCCATATATAGTTTTGGCTCAATTCCGGACAAAAACATTTATTCATAGGATTTTATTTAATTGTAATATTCAAGACCTATGAAGTGTTTGTTGAAGACGTAGCGGCAAAGAATTTAAAGCTTCATCAAAATGCCGATTTGCGTGCCTCGTTTCTGCGTCATCATCTAAGGTTCCATGCTCCCAAGGTATGAATGTAATTATATTGATATAGGAGCTTGGAACAATGTTTAGTTGGGTGTTAGGTTTAATAAAAGCCATGTTTATTTCAGAAATAATTTAAAAAAGAACCTTATATTAATATATATAAATGTTTCTGGGCCAAAATAGAATTTAACAAAAATTTCTGAAACTCGTTCGAAATTTCGTTCAAACGAGATTTTTCGTTCGAACCAAACTTCGTTCGAACGAGACTGCTTTCCAACCAAACTGGTCAGTCGTTAGATAAGTCGTTCGAACGACTTTCTCGTTCTAACAAGGTATCTAACGAGGTTCTAACGAGCCCAGGCTGGTCGCTCGTTAGAAACCTCGTTCGAACGACAGTCAAAGTCGTTCGAACGAGAATGCCAGGCGGGAACAGTTTTGAGCAGTTTTTTGGCAGTTTTTCCCTACTTCTCCACTTGGTTTTCAACCAATTTTTTTCAGACTTATTTATGAACGGGAATCTCTTTTTCTAACTAATCTTTTTCATACCAAACAAACTCCTAGAGAGTGTTTTGAGAGAAAATTTATTTAAGGAAAAAGATCAAGTTTAGAGTGTCATTTTTGAAGAAAAATTCTACACACTCTAGTTTACACCCAATAGTTGTTTTATCCAAGTTCTCTATATTCATATCTTTACTTGGAGTTTTTGGCACCGGTGTTTCTCTACCGAAATTAAAAAGGAGACGTTTCGGGTTTGCTTCTATTTCCCATCACAAAGAAGAAGACATTTGTTGCGGTTTTACTCACTTGGAGAAAGGCTCCATGTTTGGGTGACGGTGTGCCTAATTGTCCCATCGGTGTATTTCGAGACCACGGTGGAGCTCCATTGGTTATCCGCTAATTGGAGGTTGATACAAGAAGAAGCATCACGGCTTAAGAGGGTTCGAGTTTAGGAAGTAAGTCTTTTGTCTTGTATTTTGTAATACCATTTTTAGTGGATTTGAGGCTAGGGCCGTCCCGAGGTTTTTTTCCCGTTAGTGGGTTTTTCCTCGTACATCGCGGTGTTGTGTGACTGTTTATTTTATCTTGCTTTATATCACTTAGAACGCATGCTAGATTAATTTCAAGATAAAATTTGGTTTTACAATCACACTAAATTAAATTGGGACGTTAATTTAATTGGTTTATTCAAGTCACTTGCATTAATTTGGTTTCGCCTAACTTTGGATATAATTGTTAATCATGACTTAGGCAAATTTCTAGGACTTGAATTATGTTGTTTTAATTTGCTTCTTATGATATTAAAACCCGGCCTTGTTTTGTTTTGTGGAACCATCACTTATATACTTATATACGCTTCCGCATTTGTTTGAAAAGGAAATTAAATAATTTTAATTTGAGATTATTATTTCAAACCCCCGGGCATTATCCTCTTCAATTTGGTATCAGAGCCAAATACGATAAATTATTTCGTTAAGATCCTTTAATTTTTGGCTAAATATGGATTTTTCCCCATTTTCAAAATTTCCTATTTTTGATGGTTCTAACTACGCGTATTTGAAAGCGCGAATGAAATCGGCACTTAAATCTATCGATGAACGTGTTTGGATGTCTGTTGTTAACGGTTGGACCCCACCAACACATTTAATTGAAAATGTACATGTTCCCAAACCCGTTGATAGATGGACTGAAAATGAGTTTAAGCTAGCAAACTTTAACTCCCGAGGTTTAAATGCCTTGTTTAGCGCTGTCGCACCGGATGAATTCCGGCGAATTATGACGTGTGAAACCGCTAAAGAAGCTTGGGATATTTTACAATTAACTCATGAAGGAACAAGTTTCGTTAAAGCTTCTAAACTCCAAAACCTCACTACTCAATTTGAAACTATCAAAATGGATGAAAAAGAAACTTTTGATAAATTTTATGCTAGACTTTCAGATATTGTTAATTCATCCTTTAACTTGGGAGAGAAAATACCTGACGACCGTGTAGTAAAGAAAATTTTGAGGTCACTACCCGATAGATTTATTCCTAAAGTGACCGTTTTAAATTCTTTACCCACTTTAGCCTCTACGAAATTAGAAGAGCTTGTAGGTGATTTACAAACCTTTGAACTAGATATGTTTCCCTCTAAAACTGAAAAGAAAATTGAAAAGGGCGTTGCTTTAAAAGCCCGCAAAGAGGTTAAACAAGTAGTAGAGAGCGATAGTGATAGTGACTCTGAAGATATGGCTTTATTTGCTCGTAAATTTAGAAAATTTCTTAAATTTAATAAAGATAAAGTTAAAAATGATTTTAAGAAATTTGAATCTTCTAAACATGATAAAATCGAGAAGATTTCTAAAGCCGAAAAGATCCCTAAGTCTAGTAATGAAAATGTTGATAGGGACGAGTCTAATAAATGTTTTGGTTGTGAAGGTTATGGCCATAGGGCTTTTGAGTGCCCCACTAAACTAAGGAAAGAGGGTAAACGACCCATTTCATATAATGCGACCCTTAGTGATAGTGATAAGGAAGAGAAGCCCGAATCCCCCACTAAGAAAAATTTTGTGGCTTTTATGGCACATGTGAGTGATAATGAGAACTCATCGGATGATGAAATTATAGCACATGCTACTTCCAAGGTCATTGTACATGATTCTCTTATTTTTTATGATAGTGAGAGTGAAAAAGAAGAAGAGAGTGAAAATGAAGACGAGGTTGATATGAGTGAACTTTAAAATGCTTTTCATGAATTATATAAAGAATCTATTAAATTGAAAAGAGCTAATTTGAAGTTAGAAGCAAGTTTAAGAGAGAGTGTCAAGGTCATTGATGAAAGTGCCGTAATAGAAGACCTTAGGACTCATGAGAGGACTCTTCAAAAGAAGCTTAACTATGTAGAAGGCGAGAGAGATAGCCTTAGGGGTTTAATGGAATCCTTGAAAAAGGAGCTTCTTGCTTTTGAAGAGCGAAATGTTTTACTAGAATCTAAAATTTTGGATTTGGAAAATAAATTAAAAGATTCTAGTAATGTCAAATTTGATTTGGAGTGTCGCTCGAAAAAACTAGATAAAATGTTAGGAACGGTCCAAATTAAAAATGACACTTTTGGTTTAGGCTTCAATTCTTGTAATGATTTTAACCCTAAAGTCAAAACCAATGTTTTAGGAGAATCTTCTAGGAATGCATTTAATAATCACTCCTTAGATAAATCTTTTCGACATATTCTTACTTGTACACTTTGTGGTCGACAAGGTCATCTTAGGAAATTTTGTTTAGATCTTAAACGAATTCCTAGAAAATCCCATTGTAAAGTAACCACGATAGCTAACGTTCCTACACCCCAAGATAGTAATTCTTCATTAATTTGGGTTAGGAAATCCGACTTGGTTGCCTTACAAAATAGGGATTTTGATTCTCATTTACTTTCACATCCTTCCTTCCTTGCTAAATCTAATGGATGAATGTGTTAGTGTCTGCATACTTTAGCGTTTGTACTTCATGCTATATTCATATGCTAAATGTATGCTTGTTTAGTCATTTTCTAGTCATTGCCTTATTTCATATCACATGCTAGAAATTATGACTTGTTTATCTTTTTGTATTATTTTTTGTGTTTGATTTAACTGCAAAATATAAAAAGATTTTTGTTTATCATTTGTGTTTTATTTATTTCATTTAAGCTTAATGAAAAATACAAATGATTTTTGTTTGTCCTTTTGAGTAAATATTTATTTTTGATTAAAAATGTTAAAAACTCAAAAAGATTTTGTTTTGTGTGTATTTTAGTTTGACACACTTTAAGTGGCATATACTTGTGTTTGAATCCCATCTTTTACGCTCCCACGTGGCTAGAACTTTTGGTTTAGATTTTCAATCCTTAAAATGTTCTTTACCATGTTTTATATGGAGTAGTTGGATTTTGTATTGTTTAAATGGATTCTATTTCATATGCCTCTTTTCACACATGCATGAGCTCTTTTGAAATCTTAATGTCACATGTTATATTTGAGCTTTTTGAGGTGTTCTCCTATCAATCTAGTCATCTACATCTCTATGACCTAGGAGGACTAGTGCATGTCAAAATCCGTTGCATGTGAGATTTGTGCGAAAAATGAAAACATGATAAATAAATATATGCACGGGGAAGGGCTCCGAAAGGATGAATTAAATCCTTTGCGATTGTAAGCCACCGTTGATTGGATCTAAAAGAAATACGTGATCCAAAGGCCTAAAAAACAGAATATTTGGCATTCAAAGAAAACAATTGCCAAGGCCTATGTTTGTTTGATATATTCATTCACAAATCAAAAGAATATATATGCTTATTGAGGGAGAATTGGATGGTATATCAACGGTTTGCACAATGTCCGTTTATCCTAGTTGTCTTTAATGTCATGACTCTATTTGGTTTGTAGAATCATCATCATGCTAGGCTTGTATGCATTGTGTATGTTTGTTCATTGAGTTCAATCTTTATATTGTCACATGAGGTTATATTTAACTGTGATGAAGTTTGCAATCAAATGAGAACTCCGTCAACGTTTCTTAAGTGTTTGGGTCTAAATTTAATTGTTGCTAGTACACACCCCTACACTTCCGTTTCCATATGACACATTTTTGCCATACGAGTGTGCAAACTTATTGTATTTTGTGTCATGTGTGTGTTTATATCTATATATATATACAAGTACTATATTGGTATATTTCTAATGTATATATATATGATATTTGTTTGTCTTTGCCTTGGTTTTAATTGCCCATATGCTTTCATGTTTTATCACTTTAAAGCTTTCACATGCTGTTTATTAGTTCTTTATCCTTTGCCTATTCCCGAACAAAAAAGGGGGAGAATGATGATAGGGGGAGAAATGGTATCTAATCCTATTATTATCGTATCCTAGTTTGGGGGAGATTTATCTTAGGGGGAGACGTCTTTCTAAGTAGGTCATGTGTTTAAAGGGAGAATTAATTTAGGGGGAGTAATTAATTAATTGCATTTAATATTTTGATATTCCCTATGCGTTTGATGAGTTTGCTTAAGTGTGTAGGAATTATTCTAAAGCGGCATCTTTCTATGGCAAAGAGTTTAATCCTTGGGTTGAGTCAAGATTGGGCGGGTTATGTTTTGAGTCTAGTAGAGCTTGACGACCCTTTAGGATTTTTGTTTGGTTTTTGTCCCGGAATAGCCAAAGGGGGAGATTTGTAAGGACACAAATTTCCAATTGAGTCCATATATAGTTTTGGCTCAATTCCGGACAAAAACATTTATTCATAGGATTTTATTTAATTGTAATATTCAAGACCTATGAAGTGTTTGTTGAAGACGTAGCGGCAAAGAATTTAAAGCTTCATCAAAATGCCGATTTGCGTGCCTCGTTTCTGCGTCATCATCTAAGGTTCCATGCTCCCAAGGTATGAATGTAATTATATTGATATAGGAGCTTGGAACAATGTTTAGTTGGGTGTTAGGTTTAATAAAAGCCATGTTTATTTCAGAAATAATTTAAAAAAGAACCTTATATTAATATATATAAATGTTTCTGGGCCAAAATAGAATTTAACAAAAATTTCTGAAACTCGTTCGAAATTTCGTTCGAACGAGATTTTTCGTTCGAACCAAACTTCGTTCGAACGAGACTGCTTTCCAACCAAACTGGTCAGTCGTTAGATAAGTCGTTCGAACGACTTTCTCGTTCTAACAAGGTATCTAACGAGGTTCTAACGAGCCCAGGCTGGTCGCTCGTTAGAAACCTCGTTCGAACGACAGTCAAAGTCGTTCGAATGAGAATGCCAGGCGGGAACAGTTTTGAGCAGTTTTTTGGCAGTTTTTCCCCACTTCTCCACTTGGTTTTCAACCAATTTTTTTCAGACTTATTTATGAACGGGAATCTCTTTTTCTAACTAATCTTTTTCATACCAAACAAACTCCTAGAGAGTGTTTTGAGAGAAAACTTATTTAAGGAAAAAGATCAAGTTTAGAGTGTCATTTTTGAAGAAAAATTCTACACACTCTAGTTTACACCCAATAGTTGTTTTATCCAAGTTCTCTATATTCATATCTTTACTTGGAGTTTTTGGCACCGGTGTTTCTCTACCGAAATTAAAAAGGAGACGTTTCGGGTTTGCTTCTATTTCCCATCACAAAGAAGAAGACATTTGTTGCGGTTTTACTCACTTGGAGAAAGGCTCCATGTTTGGGTGACGGTGTGCCTAATTGTCCCATCGGTGTATTTCGAGACCACGGTGGAGCTCCATTGGTTATCCGCTAATTGGAGGTTGATACAAGAAGAAGCATCACGGCTTAAGAGGGTTCGAGTTTAGGAAGTAAGTCTTTTGTCTTGTATTTTGTAATACCATTTTTAGTGGATTTGAGGCTAGGGCCGTCCCGAGGTTTTTTTCCCGTTAGTGGGTTTTTCCTCGTACATCGCGGTGTTGTGTGACTGTTTATTTTATCTTGCTTTATATCACTTAGAACGCATGCTAGATTAATTTCAAGATAAAATTTGGTTTTACAATCACACTAAATTAAATTGGGACGTTAATTTAATTGGTTTATTCAAGTCACTTGCATTAATTTGGTTTCGCCTAACTTTGGATATAATTGTTAATCATGACTTAGGCAAATTTCTAGGACTTGAATTATGTTGTTTTAATTTGCTTCTTATGATATTAAAACCCGGCCTTGTTTTGTTTTATGGAACCATCACTTATATACTTATATACGCTTCCGCATTTGTTTGAAAAGGAAATTAAATAATTTTAATTTGAGATTATTATTTCAAACCCCCGGGCATTATCCTCTTCACATCCTATAATAGCTCTCCACTCCCGACGCCATTTAGAGTCATGTGTGGAGCGTCTCGCAAATCGAAATCCAAACAATGAACCCCTCCACACATTGACACTTGACTCCGTCGGTCATGGAGTTCCGTTATTTCAAACATGCAACCGGGATAACCCTATCCCCTATTCTAACAAAAGGTGATCTGAACTCCTATCTCTAAGTAAGAGTCACACCACCCAACGCTCGCACAAACTTTAAGTCCTTGCGCAATCAATAATGAGATTTATCTTACAGATCAATAATAATCCGGCGCACCTCAAATCATATCTATAAGGTCGCTATATACTCCAATCACGATAATGAAACCTCTCCTCATCAAAGTTCCATCTACCCCTAATAATAAAGGCGAACTCAACCTATATCCAGGTGAGAAATCGCAACAACAACCCGTTCCACCCTGGAACTACGGACAGGATAGTCTTGCCATTCATTAGCCTGCTATCGCTCCGAAAATACCACAACATCATATACTCTCCATAATACCATACTCGTATAGACATATGAGACGAGCATCACTAACCAAATATATGTATATATATTCAATATATCGACACCCGCCTTTATGGCGAATGAAGGAAAAATAAAACTCCGCTATTGTGGACAACACATAGGCATACATGATATAATGTTATTGATACCACCACAAAGCTCAAATTACACACACGAGTCTAGGGCTAACTAATATCGTGACTTTATCTAGTCACACCAAATATACCTCCTCCATTGAGGTAAAACTCATACTAACCACTTTACCCTCCTCCCTACAATCATCCTACTAGTCCTCATAACTTCTCCGTTAAAAGGAAACTCCAATATGAGATTCAACCTTATAGTTCCAACTAAGTCCCACCTCATGCCACCCTCCAAGCCTCGCACACGAATCTCCACCGAGCGTGTAAATGATTTCTATAATCTTATAATATGGCAGGAGAACGAAATCTCACAAGAGAAATCAACGGTCCTAGTCCTGAGGCTCTATAACAAATCGAGAGTAACGCTGAAAACGTTGTACGTCCACACCGATGCCTAAGAACACTAGAACCTGATGCTCTGATACCATCTGTGACACCCCGCCTAATAAGATACTGGGCGATCACTCCAATATTAAATTAAAACAGGAGTCTCATATGGATCATTCTTAGCATCACTGTCGAAAATCCATTTAATTAGTAATAACCTATTAGGCCGGTGTCAAAATTTTACTTAAATACTCTTTTTAACAACAACGAATAAAAACATCCACATAGTTTTTGCGTAAATGAAACTGAAATGAAATAGAATAACCGAACACTCGGTCAAAATATACATCCATATCGAATGATGCTCTAAAAGAATAAATAAATGCAATTGCACCATTGGCTCGAATATTTATACAGTACCTCTTATCTAGAGTACAAGAATGGATGCGGCTATCAAAAACTTGCACGCATCCACAGCTGCTGCAGCTGACATCTGACTCGAAGGAAGTGCTATCCAGGCGTCCCTGTGTGTGGACACCTATATATATATATATATATATATATATATATATATATATATATATATATATATATATATATATAAACGGGTCAGAGCCCGAGTTTGAAAATATTTAGCAAGTGCAAAAATGCCTTCTTTTTAGAAAATATGTTTTATCTCATATTTAAATTGGTATCGCACTCCCATGAAATACCCCTCACCTCTCAACTAACAGTGCACTCCTAGCGCATCCCGCTAACATCCTAGTTAAGCTACCCTTGTAAACTAATCTATCACCCAACCACTATCTACCCTAGATAGTCCAAGAAATGTACTAAGGGATAAACTTATCCCCAGTCTCAAGACTAAGCCATGTTCGAGCGTGGGGTGTCTCGCAAAGCGAAATCCAAATAAGGAACCCCCCGATACACTACTACGCGGCCAGGTCGATCGTCGAGATCTGCCAGTCCCTCAGTACAAAATATATCTATATATATATATATATATATATATATATATATATATATATATATATATATATATTTATATATACATCCTATAACAAATATCAATATAAGAGCACTAAGGATTAAACTTCTCCCCAGTCTCAACACAATGCTATATTCGTACGTGGGGTGTCTCGCAAAGCTAAATCCAAACAAAGAACCCCCCCGACACACTACTATGCGTCAAGGTCAATCGTCGGGATCCATTAGATCCTCGGTACTCGATTCATCCATATATATATATATATATATATATATATATATTCATATTAAAATATGCATCTAAATTTATCTCCCGGAATGAGAATTTATTTTCATTACTATCTCAAAACTTTCCATTTCCCTTCCTATATCCAGGAAATGTATTTATAAAAACCAATTCATTATCATGAATTGTTTTAACATAACATATACTTATGAAAGCCAGTTTTATTATCATAAAAATGCTTTTCTGTTTCAAAATATCCCATTTCCCTTTTTATATTCAGGAAATGTATTTAAAAGACATTTTCATTATCATGAAAATGCTTTTACCATATCATATGCTTCCACATCCCTTCTTCCATCCGGGAGTGTTACCGAAGCCAAAACCTTTATCCCATCTCCCATATTCCATCCAAGAAATGTAAATGAAAGCCAATTTATTATCATAAATTGCATTAACAAATATATAACGCGTTCTAAGACCGCCCGTATGGCGCGCCCCGAAATGACCATCATCTTCCAGTGCCTATCAATTACGACACCTGGGAACCTATAGGCAACACGTTGGGAAGCAGCCATATGCCTGCAGGCTAGTCATAACCACACCCCAAGTTACCTAACCATCGCAGAAAACATAACATAACATAAACGCTCGTATGGCCTAGAGGACTATATCCACCCTACATTCTTTAGTCAGGGGGCTTCACCTCACGCACGAACTTCCCTTATGATGTCATTTAGAGAGGGTGTTGACTATATATCATAAATTATGAAAATTATTTCTTTTTCCATTTTGAAAACATTCATATTTTATTTTCAAAATCATTTATCTCGAATCATATATATACTTTAATCACACAGTACATATATCTATACCATATATTCCTCCTCGAATATAAACAAATAGCCATATTGCCAATTACATCTAGCAATGACCGATAATCCCAAAGATTATCTCAAAGAATCATAATCATGCATTCATATTCGCATGATACTAAACCCAAAGTATTTCCTTACTTTAATAATCACTTTATACCTCAATCCTATCTAAGGATTTATTGGATATCTCCAATGATACCATATCACTCTAAGTGAAATATATAAATATCTATATCCCCAAATTATCCTAAGTATCTCGTAGGATATACTAACTCCACAATCGATTATAATTATGCTTCCTATACGCATAATCATATAGGCCTAAATGACCATAAACACTAAACTAACCTTCGAATTTATCCTCCGGGTCATGCCCTACACCCATTCAAGGCCTTCTCATTCAACTAGAGGTTTATTTACCCTCAAAACTATTATATAGAAGTCCCATTATCATCACTAGGAACCCCCATAAAAATCCCAAATGGTAATTCAACTCCCCATACTCTAAAAGGAAGAAAACTGGAAATTCTGGCCTAAGCGAATCGATTCGCCCTTATAGCAAATCGATTCGGGTGGGCGAATCGATTCGGTTCGCAACCCGAATCGATTCGGACAGTATTCTACAAATAGGTCTTTAAATGGCGAATAGATTCGGTCAGTACTCTATTCGATTCGGCCCTTTGTAGAAACCCAATTCCCTTTAGGCGAATCGATTCGGCTTGTACCCGAATCGATTCGGCCAGTTCTAGGGCTACAGTTTTGCCGATTTTTCAATCTCCAAAATACCCAATAACAACCCAAACTCCATTTTTATGGTTTTCAATCTCAACCAATAACCCAAATATCATCCTATCACTGATTTACAAAAAATTCTTCCATAAATTTTGGGTATTAAACTACTTTCTAAGGTTTTGGATCTTAAAACCCAAAAACCCTAGTTTTGACATCTCTCCCAATTTAATTTGATTTATTACTCCATTAACATGGTTTTAATACTAAAAAGCATCAAGAGTTTTCATTACGTCAATATGTAAACTCGTATCAAAGTTTTCTCCGCTTTTAATTTGGGGTTCTACAAACTACGATATGAAATAAATGCATAATTGAAATAAACCAAGTAAACACTTGCCTGGAGGATGAAATCCGACGACCTCGAGCTGAATCCCGCGGAGTTTGGCCGGAGTTCCTCCTTTTCTCCTCTTTTCTCCTCCTTCTCTCTCTCTCTCTCTTCTCTCTCTTTTATTTCCTTTTCTCTTTCTCTTCCTCCCCCGCTTGACTTATAAGGGAGAAAATAAGGGTTTAACCCTTTAAAACCAAAAAATGACTCGTTTACTCAATTACGAGTCATTTTAACTCTTAAATTCCCCGAAACTCGATTTCGACAATCGGACACTCTTTTTTTACTATCTCGGACATTCCGGGACTCATGGCGCAGTCCAAATTTCCATCTGAGGTACTTGACCGCAAATCACTATTCTAACCCATTAAAATTTAAATGCGGATTTTCCAATAAAAATCTTACCTCTTTGTCGTTATACTGCACTGCGACATATAATCAAAATATTTCGACCTATATAGTCCCAAAAATAATTACAACACCTATCAAAAATCATCTAATCCTCAAAAATCCTAAAAATCACTATTTCGAGAAATTCTTCGAATCCCAATTTATTATTAAATATGGGATTTAAGTGTCTCCAAAAGGACGGGTTGTTACATATACAATAGAACTTGAAATTTTTTAAGGCCACCCAAAAAATTATATGACTTTGAGGGATTAATGTTGTACCCACAATTGAGTTCATGCCTCGCGAAAAATTGAAATTTCGTTTGAACAACGAAAGGCATAGTTTTGGCTGGGGAAATGAACCATCATTAATTAAAAATATTTGGCAAATGATGGGAGGTCTAGATTGAAAGAGAGATAAGTACAAGTGGGATCAATGATTAAAAAAATTCCTCCCATTCAATTGGAATGGGAGGTGGGGTACATAGAGGCACAATTGCCTTTATGGATAACAACTCGAGAAAAAAACTCCTCATAGGTAAAAGGATTAAACGTTTTAAGGTTTTAAACTGAATCGTGGGATGGTTGAGATGGTTTGATAATGATGAATGAAAATGGGGAGGAAATAAATTCAATCTCGAGAAATTCATCATCGCTTGAAGATTGAGTTTTGAAGGAGAAAGATTCACTTTAAATGAATTGATATTCTAAATTTTATTGAGGTAAAGAATAAGTGTCGGCCACCTCTTTTTTTTTCAAACAAGAAATCATCTCATTGCAAAGTGATTTGATTTACACATCCTCACCATTTATGTTCTCTTTTATGCCTTGGTCTAAGAGAATAATAGTTTGTTCCAAAGTAGGCATCCTTTGCTCATGAACATTTGATTCCTCATTTGGTTTAAAACACTCGTCATCTTTCATAGTCTCAGATGAAAAATTATTGTTGGATTCGAATAAGGCATCCAACTTTGTTCCCAATAATGATTTTCTTCCCGATACCGATTTTCACACTTTTCATTATCAAGCATACGAATGCCCTCATCCAATGTCATAAGTGGAAGCACGAATTATTAAAAAACAAGGTTTGATAACTATTCTTGTAAATACTTTCCAAATTATTACTATAATAATTTTAGAAGTTATTTCCATAATATTTTGGAGAACTATTATCACCATAAGTTTCAACTTCCTTATTGTACGAATTTTATGCCTTTATATCGA
This sequence comes from Sambucus nigra, assembly GCA_949130495.1. Classification (NCBI taxonomy): domain Eukaryota; kingdom Viridiplantae; phylum Streptophyta; class Magnoliopsida; order Dipsacales; family Adoxaceae; genus Sambucus; species Sambucus nigra. The sequence goes on from OX422223.1 coordinate 148,063,670, forward strand.
AAAAATCACCCTCAAAGTTGCCCACATCCTTTACTTTACTTTCGTAAACTCACTCAAAATCATTTTAGATGTATCAAGTTTTTTACTTTGCAAGTAATCACCAAAAGACTTTGGTTTGGGGGTATTTTGAGACTTATTGTTGTGATACAAATGCAAACCATTTTCATAACCATCACAATTACCTAAAAGACTAGAGTAAGACATTATTACCCCAATGTCTCAAGATGGTAAATCCATAAAGTCGTATGTGGCTGCAAATTCAAGCATTCTTGTAGCTCAAACATCCAAGTCTATAAAAAAAATTAAAAAATGCAAATACAAAGTAAAAATATTAAGAAATACTAAATCAATCATATTCTAAAACACAACACTCCCCACAACAGAGCCTTTTTGATCGGTAAAAAATCGAGTGGTCGTGTAAGGACACATGTGATTGATATCGATTTACCACCATAATAAAAAAAACTAAACTTTCTACCCTTGTTTTATAAGTATAGTGGAGAGTTTGGGTATCGAATCCATAGAGAGTGTTTAATAAACTTTAATTGATTTATTGCTTCAAGAATAAAAGTTTAAAAGTTGATGTTTTAATTAAGCTAATCTAGACAATTATTTTAACTAAATTAAATGACAAGAATGAATTGGGATCGCATCCGCATCATGTGTAAACAAAACATAATAAGTAATTTCATTTGAAAACACAATTAACCAAGCATATTCAAATGATTATAAATATCCCACATGAAGAAACCAAACCCAAAAATGAAAGATACAACTTTTGATTGAAAATGGTCACAAATGGATTAACGGTTCATTATCGGCATAAATGCCACCAATGTGTGACAAAGGAAGTTAAAAGAACATTCCAATAAATATACACGAGATTTGAGTTAAAAGTGTTTTAACTAAATCCTATATTTCAACCTCAAAAACCCATTAATGGTGGAAATGAGATCCTAACCCACAAACAAGCTACAAGACATGGTAAAACAACTAATTAAGGATGTAAAAGAAGAAATAAAACAACACAAACTAATTATACTGAATCAAATCTAGGTTACAAAGCAAGGAAAATAAGTAAAAACATTAAATAAATGAATAAGATGATGAATAGTTAGTCACACCCAAACCGTAGAAGAGAGAAAGGAGAGAATCTTATAACATCAAATATTTATTCTGAGCTAAAAATAATAGAGAATGGACAAATAAACTCCACTTACTATTAATATTAAATTGATTAAATCCAAAAGAAACGAAACAAATATGAAAAAAATAGGAAATGTCTGGGACGATCGATCGATTAACCAAGGGAGTGAATCGATTGATCAAAAAAAATTCAATGCACTATTAGCTTTTGAATCAATTCAAGGCAAGGGCCAAATCGATTCGTTACCTCATAGTTTGACACCTTGGGTTTCCTTCTTTCTTCATTTGGTTCAACATACGGAAGATGTCATAACTTCTTCGTTATAAGTCAAAATGACATATTGTCGATGGATACATGAAGATAACTCGGAAAGATGCACAAAATATTTCAGGCGAAAAGTTCAAAATCTAAAATGAGTAAAATGCCCCTGAAGATGCACATTAAGATAAAACTTTCTCGAAATGCAACTAATTGCTCCCCTAAGCATTCCAATACCGAAAAAATCTCAAATAAACTATGCAAAGCATATATATATATATATATATATATATATATATATCAGAAACAAAGGTTAACCAATATGTAAGCAAAAATATAGGAATTAACAAACACAATTATGCTGGAATGTATAAATATAAAGGGCACTAATATACAATGTTCGTGACTAATCAAAATGTTAGTAAAATTTTCTATTGAAGCCGTCTCAAAAATCCTAACTGGTGGGTGGTTATATATTCTCCAAATAAATTGACCAATAGATTTGACGAGTTACATATACTAATTGTCTTCCAATTTACTCTTGAAGATCAACCTCGTTTAGAAAAATTGTTGAAGAAACACAACTATCTCTAGCAATTGTTTTGGAATTGATTATTCCTATTTTATGATAATAAAACTTTATTTTATTGTTCTTTTGAAATGTAATGGCTTTTAGTTTTATGCATTAGTTGGTGTGTACAATGGTAAGACTGTATATGTTATCGATTCTCCAATAGTGAGTTGATTATGTTTATGCACATGCAACAATTTATTGTGTTATTTAATATATCGTAATTTATTACAATTCCCTAGTCCCACTTGTTGAACTTATATTTTCATTGGGTAACTGTTTCAAAATGGTTGGTAATTTTTTCAAGGAAAATTTCCAAAATTTCATCCCTAAACTTTCTTTATATACTTTGGTTGGCTTTAGATGAGAAGAAGAATTGAAGAAAAGAAGAGTATATTTTCAAAGAAGTTAAGTTCTTAATATCACGGAGAACTAACATTCAAAAACAAGGGTGAAGTTGTGCTCAATTCTGCTCATAATAATTGGAGAGAACACACACTTTTACAAGGGAAGTGTTGATGTCCCTTTACATATATAGGAAAGATTTTTACATAGAGGAGAACATCCTAAAAATAGGGGAGAGCAATATAAGTATTGCCTCTCCTTTTTATATTAAAGTAAGACTATTAAAATATAAAATTATATACAAAGCAATAGATAAAGAATTAATATGAACACCCCCATTAATGCTTTTGTTGAACACCCATCATTTGTCTGTGAAATTCAAACTTCTCCCTGGGTAGAGCTTTGGTGAAGATATCTGCAACTTGATTTTCAGTCTTGATATATTTGAACTGAATCTCTGCATCCTCCATGACCTCTCTAATAAAATGATGCCTGATTACAATGTTCTTGGTGCGGATATGATAAATGGGATTCTTCTTCATGATAATCGCGGATTGGTTATGACAAAGAATTGGAGTATCCTATCCTTTATTTTCATAAACCTAAAAAAAAAATATTCTTAGCCACATTGGATGTAAATTGTAAATTATGCCAACACATATTCAGCATCGGCAGATGAGTGCGCTACAATTTTTTGCGTCTTTGATTACCGTCAAACTACTCTAAAGCCTAGAGAAACATATACCCAAAAGTACTTCGCACGTCCTCAATTATATCTCCCCAATCACTGTCATGAACATAAGTAAATTTTTCTCAACATTTTCCTTAAACCTGATCCCAAAATCAGGAGTTCTTTGGATGTATCTCAACATCCTTTTAACAATCCCAAAATTAATTTGACTTAATTTATGCATATACCAAGACAACAAACTAATAGCATACATGATATCTGGCCTCATAGCCATCAATTACAACAAACTTCTATAAATATATGCATCAACCTATTTTTTTTTATCTTATTTCAATAATTTTTCATTCATAACCAAATATTTATCCACTGATTTGCAATTTATCATTTTGAATTTTTCAAGAAGGGTTCTAGCATACTTCTTTTGGAAAATAAAGACATTATCTTCTTGTTGAATTACCAAAAAGTAAGTTAGAAGACCCAACTCACTTGTTTTATATTTTTTCATCATATCACTTTTAAAATCCTCAATTAGTTTTGCATCGCTACTAGTGAACACCAAATCCTTAACGCAAAGACAAACGACAAGAATACCTACTGCCCCACTTATATTGATGTACAAGGTTGAATCACTTTTACTTTTTTGAAATCGTCTTTTATATTAATTCTCGGGCCCGGAGTTATGCATTACACGAGGTCAGCTCAATCCGACCTGAACGTTAGGTGTGAAGTGCAATGAGACAAGCTAAATAATGTTGCTAGTCGAGTTTACATATTAAACATTTCACATTTTATAATGCGATTCCAATTTAAATCAAGCTACATGAGGGACCCGTGGGAAGCGTCCCCAGAATCCAAACATACAGGGCTCCTTACGTAAATTAAAAAGAATGCTTACCTGTGTAACGCTCTCAAAATACGGAACACATACAACCTGCCATAACAAATAAGAGAGAATGAGTCGAATGCCCAGTGGAAAAATACAAGAATGCAATATATAATCGAATGGCAAAAAATAGACTACGACAGGTTTATCTACGTTCACATACAATTACTTCATATATATATATATATATATACACTAGGGTATGCCTGTGCCTGAAGGCACACTAATAATTTTGAAAAGTATAAAATCGTGTGTAATGTAAATAATAAATGTTTTATGTACATTGTGATCATTTTTATTTTGAAAAAATAAATAAAAATTGAATTACACAAAAAAATATACAAAACTACATCACTCTTGACTTCATTAAAATAAAACAGGATAACTGGTGAATATTCATAACAGGATCCTTCATTAAAATGGTTTGGATATTCATAAATGGTGAATCTCTATTCACATAACTTATTTGATCCATAACCGTGATCTCTATTCAGATCCACCTGCAGTTTGCCATTCACATAACTTATTTTATCCATAACATAACTTATTTGATCCACCTGTAATTGGTGATAGCTGTGATCTCTATTCAGATATTTACGCCGCATAGAAACTTTCACCATGCCCCAAAAAGAAATCCAAGCAACTTGATAAAAAACATATGTGAATAAAATTTCATGTTAATTAATTTAGAAATAGACGGGAAAAGAATATAAAACTTATCATTAATTTAGCCGCAATGTTTTATTTAGAGAAATAGAGAGGATACCAGATATGTTTTGAACACTAAAAAATAGTATGCATGTATTGGATCCTCTATTACCTTTGATCTACATTCCCCTAGGACTGCTTGAGAATGGACTTATCACACTAATGTGATAAGTCCTGGTAGCTTCAAAATTTTCAAAAATGATATTGTTTCACATATTTAGATTTGCATTCCCGAGGACTGCTTGACAATGGGCTCAGTTCTGATATGAATACTGCTCCCTTAATTCTCAGGGAGTATGCTAATAAAAGTGACCATTTTTTTAGCATTCAACCCAATCTCGGAGTTGTATGATGCTCGCTGACGATTAGCTCTCTTGTTGATGCGGTTTAGCTCATCATATGCTCAAAAGTGGAGTGGAGCTGGTGTCATTGAATTATAAATACCACTGCAATTCTCCAATGAAAAATCAGCAAGGGAAGTCTACACAAAATGACGACAAATAAATGAACTCTGCACAAAGCGACGGGATAAAATAACACTTAATTTGCTAAATTATAAATCCCCCCACTTTAAAATAACACTTCAAGGTACAAAAATATACAAAGAAATATAAATTTGCAAACAGGTAAAAAATATATAAATTATAAATCCGCCACTTTCCCATGAAGTTTTCGATAAAGTCCAACATATACCTCAGGATTTTTTCTCTAAAACCAAAATCTACCAGTCTCGGATCTCACTATCACATACCTCTTAAAAAACTTCAATAGCTATCCCCAAAGAAATTATGAAAAACATTGCATATCTAATGAAAAACCCACCATTCAACTCAGTGTCGCTTGGTTTAGCTTCATTTGCAGCATGTTCTTCTTCACCCTCATTTGTATCATCAGCGAGGTTTGTCTTCATCTTCTATCCTGGTCTTGAATTATCATTTTACTCTCCATGTCCACTCTAATTATCAAATGCACCTCAAAATTCAAAGGTTAAAGAGAGGATTCCTATATAAATTAAAAACAACAAGATGATAAATAAAATTAATAACAGTTAAGCATATGTCCACTATCTAGTAAAATCCAGGATTTCAAATGACAATTGCTTCTTGTTTTCATTTGCTCGACATGACAGTTGCATCTTGTTTTCATGATAGGATACATGTCTAATGAAAACCAAGATTTCAAATGTCCAGTAGCATAAGGTCAATTGTATGACAACAACTACAATTCTATATTTTATGTCAAGCGCACACTAATGGTTCCACCAAAATAAAGGAAATGGAGTATTTAAAATGTTGCCAAATATAGATATAAACAGAGTGAGTATTTAGTGCCATACCTTATTAAATATCCGACATCGTGCCTCCACCTAATTTAGTGCCATACTAGTATGGACTGTCATTAACTCGGATTGCATATGCTTTCCACCATAAGGATCATTATGTATCAAATGAGATCTATATATGTTGTGCGGATAAAATTAAGGGCAAGAGGTGTAGAAATTAACCACACTTGTAAAAAAATAAAAGAGACAAAGCACAACACAATTTCACTAATAAAACTTAAACATCCAAACTACACACACGTGTGAAGAGAAAGGGAGAGGGCGATAAAATATAGATTACCTAGAAGAGATCCAATCTTCAACCACATCCCAACCTAAGTTGTAATATATACAACAAAGAACAAAGGTTAAAATTGATAATAAGTCTGAATCATATGGTAAATATCCTCAAAACCAAAGGGTGTGTATCCATTGAGAAGAAAAATATACATGCACACCTTAATCAGTAACTTCCTGTTCTTTAGCTTCAACGTTTGATACTAAAATATTATTTATTAAAAATAGTATATTGTCCAGAATATCTGATTCTGGAGCCTGCGTCTAGAAAGTAAATATAAAGCATTGTACAAACAGACCAAAGGGCAAGTGATTATGAAATACAGATAAACTACAGTACAGAGCTCGATAAGCATAGCGTCTTAAACAATAACAAAGTCAATTCTTCAAACATACTTAAATATTCGACTTTGCATATGACAACTGAACTGCACTTGCTAATGGTTAAGCCATCTTAGCAGCAAGCTTTTGCGCACGTCTTATCTGTATCAACAAAACGAAATTGAAGAAAAGTGTAACTAAAAGCTTAAAGCCTAAGCTGACTAATAGGCCAAACTGAGAGAACACATGGGATTATCATATCACTCCTCTAGGAATTTCAAAATTCGTAATAGCACAGAAAACACATGGGATTATCATGTTAATGCCAATAATTTGAGATATGTTAATGCCTAAAGTCTTTTAATGGCTAAAATTTGAGATATGTTAATTCCTAAAATGCAATAATTGAGATCTGTTAAAGCTTAAAAACATAACAAATACACAAACTAAAAGGCCAAAAATTTGAAGAAACTAACCATGAACAAAACATATTTCCAAAGAAGTAACAAAATTGTCCAAAAGTAAAAAAAAAAAATTAACAAATAGGAAGAAACAATTTTTTATGAACACATGCCCAATTAATGCGCAAATAACAAATAGGAGGAACAATTATAAAATGGAGGGGGTGGGGTGGTTATCTGCTACAGCTAATGCCCAAATGCAACTCATGTCCAAATGTAACTGATGTTGGTCAACTACTACAACTGATTTGCAAATGATTTGGATCAACTATATTTGGTAAACAAACTCATATTTATATTGGACTTTTGAACAACAATTAGTAACTCTAAATAACAAACTCAGATCTATATTTGAAAAAACATAGAATGAGGGGGAAAACAAAGAGATAAAACCATACCAGGTGTTCCAAAGTGCCTTTGTTTGTGGTAGTGTGACAGTCCAACTTTGGGTATTAAAATATTGGAAGTTGCAAGTAATACTTCGGGGTCGTCCTACTAAAATTTACTTTGCAAGACTGCAATATAAAGGAAATAAATATATATACTTCGAAATAAACAATAAATCTTCAAAATGTGAGTTTTTGGCATCTTGACAATACATATACATGTAACTCACTCAATATCTTAATTCATATCTAATGTTTATAGATTGAAGTCGGTTCCTAAAAAAACTATTAATAATAACGTATGAAATATTAAGTATTAGTGTTAAAGAAACATGGACATGTATTTTGGAGAGAGAGGGAGAGGGATACCTGCTTTGGTCACTGCACATGAGCATCACATATTTTTAGTCAAATCACTCGTGAGTTCATGCAACTTGGATCAAGCATCTCATCTCTTTCAAACCTTTTGACTTCAAATGTAACATCTACATCTGCCTGTAACAACAAGGAAGTGACTATTTATGTTAAAATTTAAAACAACGTGTAATGCAGATGTGATGTTACATTTGAATTACTGAATAGGTGTAAAATTATGAAATCGTCGCAAAATTTTACTATCTATCAGCTAAGGAGCTTAGGTGAAACAATATTTTTACGATGATTCAGGATTTTGATTCGACATTTCGCGTTTGCATTTGTTTATGTCCGAAGTCAAATGAATATCATTCAAAACACGATCTAATGTAAAGTCGATATATACATTATTGTGTATAGCAAAAAACGAATCGGTGTAAAATTACTCTTACTCAAATAGTCATATATTTTTAATGAATCAATTCATTGTGAATTATCCGCAACTAATTTTTAATAAAAAAATACATTGAATACACATTACTACATCAGTTTTAACTATTTCAGTAAATTATGTTAGTGTAGAATTAGTATAACTAAAAACTCACCTGAGTGGCTGTTATCCCGACAACTTCAAGTGCGGAACCCTAAAAATATATATCATCATAACAAATATGTCATGCTCTGCTAAATCAGGCCAATAACAGTCGTATTTCAGCTCTGTTGAAACCTTGAAAATATATATCATCCCAAAAAATATTAAAAGGAAAAATAAACCATCTTTTAAATAAGTGAGTCAAATACATGGACACTCAAGAACTAATAAATATGTGTTGTACTCCTCGCTATTTACTATATACTCAAATAAACATAACTATATACTCAAATTCATGGACACTCAAAAGAATATTACAAACCTAGAAACAAAGTCGCAAATAACAATTTAAATATATAGCAACGAGCATTGATTACCTACAAAGTATATTAGATCAGAACAAACCAAAACATCAGCTAGGCTTTTAGATTTGAAATTGCAGAATGCACGGGTGTAACCCCTGCATCTTGAAGAACGCATGGGGTTTATGTGAAAACTTGGGATTTTCAGATGCCAACTGAATTTAAAAGCCAACGAATAAAGTTTGTGAGGTTTGACTTGCTCATAGGCAAATGCAAAGCTGAATGATCCATTTATAGAAGGTTTACACACTATTTCATTATCAATCCAGACTGATTTGGAATCTACTATCTCCCAAACAGATTGAATTCTCCTGAAAGTCGTAGAACCTTTTCATTGTTTAGGGTTGACACAACTGCATCAGATATGAGCAATACAATTAAATTAAAATCATAAACACTATAAGAGAATAAAATTAAACCTTTTCATCACGTTTGCTCGTGAATATTGGAATTAGAATACAGCATAGATGAAGAGAGTTCGATCGAGTTGAGGGGCCATTGGACACCAAGAACTTCACATGCCATACCAACATGTTGACTGGGCTTGAGAGCTCATCGGGGATAAAGTGAATATCAGTGGAGTTTACATTTAGTTTATCGGGGATAGCAGGATCCCCTGTGAGGCTGCCATCAAATGCCTCGCAAATTCATTGCTGCTCGTAGTAAATTACTTGAACATGAAGACGATCGTTTTGAGATGTGTGACGACATGCCTCTCTCGATAGTTGTTGGCAGTCCATTACACTACAAACTTTATTTTTCTTCATGTCACTTAACGCAGGATGAGCCTATTCAGTTCAAAAATAGAAATTCATGACGTTTCTAAAGATACAATTGGAAAACTAACAATATCAAGATTACGCTCACATTTGTATCCGACAAAAAAGTAACTATTAGAAACAAAAGAAAATGAAGATTCGCATTTGCAAAAAACATGAATGACCATTGGAAACGTGATAAGGTTACGGGTATACACTATGCATATGTAACCAACAACAACAAATGTAATGACAAACTAAACAAAGTATGAATGTCATTTCGGGAAGTAATTCAAGACCTCTTCACCTCCAAATTTGTTAGTTATTTAAAAAATGAAGTGTGATCGCAAAAAATTACATGGTCGGTGGCCCAAAATTCTCCTCTCATGACATCAAAGTCAATACAAATTGTTTATTAATATCTCAAAATAAAAAATATTCACACACAATCATGGAGGCTGGCACATATGGATCCATATATAAAAATAAGAAAACTTTAGTTATACTGCGTTTTTTTATCAAAGCACTTAAACACAAAATATAAGTTGTACCACTACCAGCATTCTATTCCAGTTACTACTGATGGACTTGCTTTTGTCGCCGCCACTAATTGCAGGTCAACCTTGAATCTTCGTCCATCTTCATTTGCTGTTACTTAATTTTGCTTGCATACTTAGTACTTGAACATTCTCTTAAACAGTACCACTGCAACTTAATTGAGATAAACAGAAAGATCTTTGAACATTAGCTATCCAAGTATAAATCACACCTACGAATAATAAAAACTGTGCAAATGGTTGTTTAAGAAATCATGCAAAGGAAAGACCCTTAATTCGACAAATCACGCAGATAATTGAATTCTAAACATATATACCTGAGTAAACAACAAACATGTATAAAAATCGACCATTACTGGAGAGAAAAAATGACCAATCGACCAAATAACTATAAAAAATCATTCTCATTAATCTGCAACAGGTATTAAACATTGAAACCTTACTGTTTTAGCAGACACTGAAAAATCAAAACAAAAACCACCCTATATAAAACAATGAGTGGGTGCATTATCAACAACATAATCTTTCTCGCACCCTCTTATGATTGGTTAGTGAGTTGGTTGATTGACCGATATGAATGGACTGAGATATGCTAGATGCTATAGTCTAGAGATAAAGTGACAGTTCCCAAAAGAAAAGCACTAAATAACCATTAAAGTTGAATCTTCAAACATGATAACAGTTGTGCATATATGAAATTATAGTGTTGAGTTAGCATGAGTGACTATGTGTGTGAAATTATATGATCTAAACTTAATTGATTCATGTTGAGAGATAAAATTGTCAGAAAAAAAGTCTATATTGTTCATACCAATTGAATGTAAATGAACTGGAGGTGTCGAAGAACCTTTGGAGATATTTACAGCTGAAGCAGATAAGTTGAGCAAATGTTAGAACTAGGAAGTGACAAAATATGGGGGTTGACTATGAAATACTCCCACATGGTGTCAGAATAAACTAAAACCACCGAATGATAATAATAAAATCCAACAAAATTCAGAACCTATGGACATTAAGCCTCCTATGGTGAGACTATGAAATACAAGACCTCATACCTATAGATTGAGTGAATGAGCTTATCTAGAAGAGGTTAATAACCTTATAAAAGTTGGAACCCCACATGTAATTAGTTTGAAAAATCTCATTCAAAATTAATTAAAATCCAACAAAATTCAAAACCTCACAATCAAGAACATAATTTATAAATCGAAAATAGGGAAAATGGATATACATATTGTGTTATACCTGGAAATAGAACACACAAACTAAGGCATATTATTTGACCTACAATCGATATAGATATTGTGTTCTACAAAACAATTTAAAAACATGAAAAATCTCTATTATAAACTTAGTATCATGTCAAAATGAGCTAAAATGTTTGATTAAGTGAAGAACATAAATCAGTTATAGTCGAACACAATTAATACAACATTAGGTGTAAGATCATAAACACCAAACAACTAAATTACAAACAAAAATCTATAACAAATAACAAATGAACATGGCAAGTAAAACATTAGGTGTAAGATCATAAACACCATAATGGAATGGAATACATAATGGCTCAAAATTTAAAAATACATAAAACTTATTATTTGGTTAAACTTCTTATGAGAGGATATCTTAAATGGTGGGGGAGAGATAGAATCAACAATGAAACCAGAAAATAACAAAACAAAAAAACAACAAAACAATAAAATGAAAAAAGAAATATTAGAAGAATAAATGAACAATACAATAAATGAACAATACAAAAATGTTAGATGTAAAAAGAAATATTATAAGAATAAATGAACAATACAAAGAACATCTTTTTAAGCGATGTATCTACAATGCCAAATGAGACAAAATTTTAACATATATCTATGCCCAGGTTGACCTATTAAAAATAACAATTAAAGTCACAAAACTCAAAACCCGAGTTAGAATCAACAACAACAGAGATACAAACTGAGTATTTAAACTCAACTGAGCATTTTCAAGCTCTGAGAATTCAAACAACAACAACAAAAACACAAAATGAGCATCATAAAGAACTTGAGTTCAAAAAAATAGAAAAAGATGGATACCTTTATAGCTTTCGAAAGTAATTCATACCACACCTCAGATCTAACCAAAAAAATTGAATGAAAACCTAAAATGTCAGATCTACACATTGTTAAAGATAGAACATCTACTTTCCCTCAAAAATCGAACGAAAAAACATCAGATCTCCACAATAAAACTACAAACGAACAAACAATAAACCCTAAAAATGCAAAAAGCTCTAAAACTTAGGGTTTACAAAATCGAGGAGAAGTAGAGAATGACAGAACTTTGATGTTTGTGAGAGAAATAAGAGAGGGTGTGAGTGGGAGATAGGTAGAGAAGTAAAGTGGTTTCACCAAAGTACCCCAATTTTGAATTGAAATGTAAATTTGGTAAGTAAAAAAAGAGGGGGGAATCAAAGATGTGAAGGGCAAAAGAGGCTTTGCAGAAAAAAATCAACTCATGACATCATCTTATCATCATATAACATACACAAGTTTTATACTTTATTATTTATATATATATATATATATATATATATATATATATATATATATATAGACACACACACACACACACACACACACACACACACACACATTAATGCATGAAATCATTTTATTCCAAAAATATGACTTGTTTCGATTAATTCACCTTAATCTTATAAAAGAACCCCTTTTTATTTTACTTGACATTTATTTCTCGATTTAACGCACACGGTTAAATACTTTGAACAAAATACCATTTCTTTAGGGAAACGTACTTCTTTCATCAAAATTTCCCATCTACTTACACTCAATTTACCTTAATGTTTTCCTTGAAAATCACCTTTCAACACATGCAAGACCCTGGTAGAAAGTACTTATTTTTTGTTGAAAAGCATTGCATAAACACACACATGTGTTAATTAAGAGTTAGACCTATTTAGGTTGATTAATTACCCACTTAATCACTTCATTTCACCATTCCTTTAGTTCCTAAACATTAAACAATTTCTCACATTACTTGTCCACATTATCTTTGAACCGAAACATTTATCAATTTCATTCAAGTAAGGTTTGTGTCCATTCCCCAATGATCCCTCTCTCCTCTCTCTCTCCCTTTCTCGCCCTTCGTGGGGAGGGGAAAAAAGTAGGGGAGAAAAAAATAAGGGTCTTGCACACGCTTTCTCTAAGAGCGCTTCGATCGTCATCGGTGTGGGGTGAATGTAAAGAGATGGAGTCGCCAGCCTATTTTGCAAAAAATAGGCCACAGTACATGTCACTGTCTCTAGAGAAAGGAATCAAAGACAAACTGATGCTTACGAAACTAGTAGTTCAAAGGTTCGGGGGAAAAGTTATGAAATGGGAAAGTGTTAGGCACCCATCCCTCCCTTTCGATCATTTTCCTTAATTTCTCCATGAAGTATATATATAAATGGAGATCGAAATCGCCCAAAGATAGAGTGAGGTCATCCAAAGAAATGTTCCCAAAATAATATCTAGAAAATATGACGTATGCATTTATCGGGATATTGATCGTTAAGATGAAACAATAATATATGTTTGATAAAATGCCAATGAGGATCACAAGTATAACGTATATTAAAATAATGTATAGATGAAAAGGAGACAAGTGCGAAAATGAGAAAATTGGAGAATTGAGAAATTGGAAAATTGGACTCGAGTGTCGAATTTTAACCCGAAATGCCTACGTAGCTTAAAAAGGAATTAAAATCCACGTAGTTCGCATGTGGAATAAGGGTGGGGTTTATCCTATATATTTAAACGGTAATTTATTATGTGTGTGCAGAAAATGTACTCTAGTTTTGAGAAATTGTGATGGATAATCCTGTTGGAATTTATAGGTCTAACCCTCTTTTTATTTGTTTTGGGTTTTTATAGAAAATAAATTATGTGCAATATAACTAATAAAAAGGTGATATATTAATGTGTATGAACTAAAGAAAAAGCTAGATTAAGACTTTATGTAACTAATGCGAAAATAAAGAATTAAAAGAGAGAGAAGGATTTATTGATCTTCTTTGGAGAATTGAGCATTGATATTGATCCTTGATGAAATCCCTTGAATGTTGAGATGAATTTTGGTTGAGAGAGAATGAGATTTTTCTATATTGGGTATTAAAATGATGGAAATGAAAGATAGAAAGGGATTTCACACAAGGAAACTTTGCTCATTGCATGAGAATGTTTTTGAGATCACTGATATTGATGGATCTAAGGTGTCTCTTAGGAGTGAGGTCATGCCCTCTATTTATAGGGTAAGGGGTGTCGATCGGCATAGCCCTACCAATCGGCAGGTAATGCTAGGTCCACTGCCGATAGGCTGCGAAATGGACCTACCAATCAGCAGTCTCGTTCAAATTTTTCCGCAAAATAGGTCATAGAACGCTTGGTTAATCCAAATCATGCATGGTGCATACTGTTAGTAGATTAATTCAGATACCATGAAGAGTCCTTTTGGGCCGCTACCGGGGCTAGTTGACTTTAGGTCAAACGTGGCTCGAAAGCATTCGTCAGTCCTTTGGACCGGAGATTGTCAGAAGGAAACGGATCGTTCATCAGAACAATAAGTCAGAATTGCCCATAGGGCAGACCATTGCAAAGTTTATGGGAGATACTTCAAAATTCCAAAGAACTTCGCTTAGTTTTAAAAGTTGACTTTGGTCAATCGGGGCTCGATGACATTTCGAAGTAAAATGGGTCATTCGTCCGTACCGTAAGGCTGATTCATTCACAAGGAGGACTGTTGGAAAGGGTATTCAATGACATTCGAATATTCATTTATTCTCATTCAAGATGAAGAGATGACCTTAGTCAAATAGATCTAGAGAGTGCTCTATGGCCTCTAGATCCATTTTTTGGGGGATAACAGATCGTTCGTCTAAATGGTTATGTCATTTTGCGCATGGGGAGGACCATTGGAAAGGGGTTTCTACTCCCTTAAAAGATTCAAAGAGATTTTATTCTAACAATGAAGTTGATTGGGGTCAAATTGGGGCCTAGGGAGCGCCCGATCGCCTCGAGATCAATTTTTGATGGTAAAATGGTCCATTCATTCGAACCGTTATGCTAATTTGTGCATGGGGTGGACCATTGGAAAGGGGATTCAGAGCCCTTCAAAGATTCATTGAGATTTTTCACTGATGATAGAGTTGATCGAAGTCAAACGGGACCTGAGAACACTCGATGGCCTCTAGATCGATACTCAAAGTATGACCTAGGGTTTATAGTGAATTTGGGAGATACTAGGGACCTAAGGAGAGACTTAGGGGGTCCTAGAATGTAATGTATATAGATCCCCTCATCAGGTGAGTTTGGAACAAGTGAAAGTCATCGAATAGACACCACATGATGTTTTGGGCAAGAGGTCAATTCTATAGACCTAAAGGGACAAGGATGGCCATTTCAAAGGGTCGAGGCCGATTCTGAGGACCTAAGAAATTGCTGGGGATGGTTGATCCTATGGTCCAAGGTCGATTCTAAGGACCTAGGATAGGGAGCGACCGATTCTAAGGGTCGAAGTCGATTCTTAGGTCTTAAGTTGAAGCAACCAATTATGAGTAACTAAGGTAGGGAGCGACCAATTATGAGGGTCAAGGTCAATTCTGGGGACCTTAAGTAGAGGCAATCAATTTTGAGGGTCAAATCCAATTCTGAGGGCTTAAGTAGAAATGACCAATTTTCAAGGTTGAAGCCAATTCTGAGGGCTTAAGTAGGATGCCAATTCTGAGGGTCGAAGCCAATTCTGAGGGCTTAAGTCAAGATGATCAATTCTGAGGGTCGAAGCCAATTCTGAGGACTTAAGTATAAATGACCAACTCTGAGGGTCGAGGCCAATTCTGAGGGATTAAAGTAGAGATGATCAATTATGAGGGTCAAACCAATTTTGAGGCTTAAGTAGAAATGACTAATTCGGAGGGTCGAAGCCAATTCTGAGGGCTTAATTTAGTTGTGGGGCATAGTTTTCTTCGTGAAAGTTTAGGGACTCCACTGGGGAAAAGATATTAATCTGAGGATTGGGTATAGCCCTATTGGGGGAACTTTTCCAATTTATGTGGTGTCTTTTGGAGACGTTGCTGGGGAAATATCCAATTTGGATTTGAGAATTTCGCTGGGGAACTAAGTGTTTCGCTAGGGAAGTAAGTGTGGTATTAATGTGGTTGGTGATTTGACAGGTTTACAAAAAATGTTTTTCTTTATGAAACAGGTTCCAAAATTCATTTGGTAATTTTTAGGAATTTTGGGGGGATTTTTTGGGATTTTCTTTTATTTTGTGGGAATTTTTGTACACAATTTTGGGGAGTTGCCAACCGACGAGGTATATAAGGTGCCAACCGATAGTGGCATGGTCTTTTAGACAACCTCAGGTAGGTGGAGGGACAATGTCAATTGGTATACAGTCGGCGACTACCAATCGGCATGCCCCTTAGCTTTCTATAAAGAGGGGCGACATTTCCTTTTTTTTCATAGCTTTTAGATCTTGTATCTTCAACCTTTCCTTTCTGCGAACTGTTACAGCATTCTTTTCACTCCCGAGACCTAGAAATGGCATATTTTTCAAGTAGTGCAGTACACATGGCATGGTTGAGAGTTGAAGGCGGGGCACATTTAGAGTGGCGGGCTAGGGTGCCCCTAGTGTTGGGAAATGAGAATGCATTTGACTCATTTGAGTCGTTTGAAGATGAGCGGATTCTTTTGCGTGAGCTGGTACACCATCAATACTCTCTGGTGGTGAACCCTAGTTGCTATGTAAGTGTTAACGACCTTCGGTATTTCATTGTTTCCTTGGTATTATTTCCACATTTTTTTAATCTTGACAAGGGTTTTCCTGTCAACTTTGAAAAAGTGATATATCTACATCAAACCAACATACTCGGGGGATGACGGGGTTCAAGGATGTCTGAGAGCACCTTCCTCCGGTGGTGAGTTGGGTTATTTCATAAGCTGGCTTTGGTAGTTTGGCATCTACACTGGATGAGACACCTCGTTCGACGGCAGTCCTCTGCACTTTGGGGAGAGGTGGTGGGATACTACCCACACCAGGTATTTTGGATTTAGGGAGATGACAGTGACTCTCATTGCTATACAATAGCTACTGGGGATGGATTGTTAGGGGGCCTAGATAGAGGTGGACCTAACTTTACGGGTGATGTCGATGGCGGTGGAGGTGGCATTAAGTGAGTTGAGGAGGATAGTCTCTAGAGATTCCATATGCCTATCTATTTTGAAGGAGTTTTTGATGAGTTGACGGTTCGACGAGACTGACGATCTACAGGGGCGGTAGATGGCCCTCTTATTTATTCTTTTCTTGCTGGGAGACGGTCTACAAGGGTGGCAGAGAGCGTCATCCATCTATGGTTTTTGCCTTATTTGAGGGTATTTTAAAATATTTTATTTGACTGTGGGAGCCTGGCTTTGGCTACCCTTTATTCTTCCTTGGATTCATTCAGCCAGTGCTACCGGTAGACCTTTACTGGTGCTATGTATCTTTTGGAGGTATTCTTTCCTTTATGCATTTGCATTTTCCTTTATGCATTTTATCTTCAATTCTTTGATTGCTTTCTTTTGATTAATGATTATTTATCTTTTGAAGATGTGGTTTTATGAGGTGATTGGGCTTAATGCCCACTTGATAGCTTTGAAGGATGAATATACTGGGGACTTCTTCCATATGTACCAGTGGCGGAAGTCTAACCAGTAGTCTAGGCAGTCACTCTCTTTGACGGAAGTGCGTCAAGTCTTGAATGGCCTGACGAGCGATCGGGTAAATTCTTCTTTCTTCTTAAGACCATTTTACCTTGATGATCTTTTTCAAATATTTATTTTCCCTTGTGGATCTTCCAGGTGACCTTCTATCCCTGGGGGACGACCATCCAGCACATAGGGGTGACCGGGGGGAACACGTAGTTTTATCGTCTGTTGGTGCACGAGTTCAGCTATTGCTGGTACCTAGGGGAGAGAGTATTTAAATAGGTGGTGGAGGATGAGATGATGGTTCCACCTATGAGTCCCCCAAGGTATATGAGGTGAGAGCGAGAGATCTCAATGGCGGCGATGGTCGGCGAGCCTTATTCGTCGTATACTGGGACGGTGGTGACCCATGATTACTTGGATTTCGTGTCGAGTTGGCTGATGTCACCTAGCATATATGACTTTATGACTCTTCCCCCTATGGTCCCTAGTAGGGGAACGAGTCATCGAGTGGGGTCTCCCAACAGTGCAGGTAGTGCGTCGACATCGATAGCGATGATGATGTCTGAGGTTCCATTGTGGTTGGATCCTCCCTCCTACAACATTAAAAGCCTGATGGAGGATATTTGAGTATACCGCATCATCCCAATATGATGGACCTGGAGGTTCTTGGGATGAAAGAGGATGTCCTTTAGTTAGAGGTATGCCTTTGACTTCTTTGACTTTTGTTTTTCTGAGTTCTTCTTTGCCTTAGACTCACTGATTTGCTATTTTCTATTTTTCTTACATCATGTTCGGGTATCGACCATTTGGATGAGAGATATTTGGGATTAGGTGGCTTCAGCAACCGCTCACATTCAGGACTCGATACTGATTCCTTCTTACTTGGTGCCATCTACTTCGTCTGGGGAAGTGTCTGGATCAGGTAGTGGAGGTTCCTCATCTCATCACTGGGGAAAGAGCGTACGTCGCGGGAATGGAGGGTCTTAGCGAGAGAGAGAAAGAGAAAGTGTTTTGGGGTGATTTGGGTTGAGTCCCATTGTTTTTGCATTTTCTAGCATGGCAAAATGTAATAAATAAATATATATGCAATGAAATGGGATTTTGTTAATTTATTTTAGTGGACTAATGCATATGTACTTTTTACTTTGCTACTGAGACCGTAAAAAATGATTTAAAATGACTCGAGAGAATATTTATTTTAAAACAAGATGAGTAAAAGTATAAGGAGAAGCAAATTTCGAATTCTTTAGAATATAAATTATTTTTATTGACTTTTTTATTTTGACAAAATAGGAAAAAAGGGAACTTTCTAAAAATAGGGGTTTATCGATGGGTATACCCTTTGTCATGCCTATCGGTAGGTCAGTCCAGTCTAATCACCCCAAGGCTTTGATTGCACTTCCTTCAATTACTTGGTCCTTGATGGGGCAGGTTTCCTTCGGGATTTGCAGAACTTTTGTCTTTGGCCAAGTTTTTCAAGTATAAAAAGGGGTAATGGTGGAGTATTTTCTTCACCCATCCACATTTCCTTTCTTTTGCATAAATTTTTCTTATTGTCTCATCATTTCTGATATGGCTCTCCCCAAAAGTGTTGAGTTCGCTTCTTACATCAATAACTTAGAGGATATGTGCTCATATAATGCAGACAACGATGCTTTCATTATGCGACAGGTTTCATTATGGCGCAACTGGCCTATTGAATGGAATATGATGATGGAAAAGGTGCAATTATGGTACCTTGAGGACCATGTCTTGCGCTTTGTCTTGGAGGAAGTATGTCCGACTTATGAAGAGTTTTTTGCCATGCTGGGGATAAATCCCAGTCTTATGGTGGCCATGCCTAAATTCTCTCAGTCTCCTCGGGAGCTGTTAGCAGGAATTCTCCATATCTCACCCTCGACGACTCAATCATTGGTTGTGGGAGGAATGATTTGTCTCCCATTTTTGTTACATTCCGTGCATCTGCAGGATGTTGGTGATTCAGGCTATATCGGAGCTATCATCCTTTGCTTAACTTCAAAGTTACTGTTGGTGACTGTGGAATTATTAGTGGACCCACAACTTATAGCCATCACTTCGTGGATGTCATACCGTTACCATACAGCGGCGGTGATATTAGAAGAAACCCTGGATGGTCTTGATGCTTGGCAGGAAGGACGTTCTGAATTTCTGAGGGGTAGCCCCATTATGTTGTTCATGCAGTTGTCAGATAGATTCCGTGTGGCGGTCCCTCCTAAATATCCCTAGCAGTTGTACCAAACTTCTTTACTTGCTACTTTATCAGTGTAGGCCTAGATATTGAGAGTTGGTAGAACTTGTTTGTTGATACCGGGACTCGCTGTTTTCATTGGTCAGTGCCTTGGTGGGGAGAGTTGCAGCCCATTCTTGAACTAGGGGAATACCAGTATGTTCGGTTGGTTGGCCTCCGGCAGACCTCTTTCTACTTTCCCTGGAAACTCTTACGTCAATTTGAATGGGAGCAGATTGTGCCACCTCGAGCACTAGACTTCTTTCATGTGGAGTATTTGACAAAGCGTATGCGTATGTGACTGGGCTCTTTATGGCAGAATCATCGACCATCGACATGTCCGTCCCAGTCTGTTGGCAGAGTCTGATATGTTTCTGGGGACTACATGAAATGGCGTAGAGGAGGGTAGTTTTCAAGACTCTATCTGAGGAGACCGACCAAAGGTGGTTCGCCATTTTTGACACCATGTAGGGAGGTGTTGTTATTTTTCGTAGGCTGGTCTGAGCTTAACATTCCATGGATCGCCTTCGGTATTCCATCCAAGAAGGGGAGGTTTGGGGACCCCAAAATGTAGATTATAATGGGGATGGTTCTTATGGAAGTTGTGTGTAGGATCCATGGGGAGTCTATTTGTGAAGCTTTTGTATGTTGTTTGGTTGTGTATCTGATTGGAATAATTTTTTGGGAAGATTATTTTGGAGTAGTGTGGCTTGTTTTAGTTTTTAGGAAAATAAGGTTAGGTTGGCACAGTGAGTTGTTTGACTCCCTATGCCGATGTAATTGTAATGGAATTAATGAAATAAAGACAATTTTAATTGTATTGTCGTGCCTCTTGATGAGCTTTGCATTTGAGTTATCCATAGCAATCACTAAGGCATATATAATCCTTTTATTCGTGTAAATAATAAAAATGAACCGTTGTTCTCGAAAAAAAGAAAATAATAGCACTATGTGAAAAAGAAGGGGGTCGTGCTCATGTAAAGCGTATGAGTTGCCTACGTAAGTTTGTGGGCTTTGAAAAAATTTATGAGTTTCACTTTTGAAGGTAAAAATATTTTTAGAGAACCAGGCCCCATGTATTTCTGAGCAGAGGGGAATGAAGAAATTTATTTTTAGAATAGAAGGGAGATGATAAGAGTCGTATCATGCTAATATTTTGTACCAAGGGTAGAATTTCTTGAGACAGTCCAGGTTAACTAGATGGGCCATCTCTTCCCCATCGAGGTCGGTGAGCATAGAGGTGCCACCAGATAGGATCTTCTTCACAAAGTAGGGGCCACTCCAATTAGGCTTAAATTTCCCTCTGGGTTCCCACATGGGTTCTACTATTTCTTTAAGGACTAAGTCCCCTTCTTGGACACCACGGTCCTTGAGTCTCTTATTAAATGATCGTGCTATTTGGCGATGGTACCCTTATATGTGATATAGATCATTCAGTCTCCTTTTATCCAAGAGTGACAACTCGTCAAGACGGCTCGGATGCTAGTCTTTCTTGTTTATTTTTCTTTCAAGCATGACACATGGTGAAGGAATTTGTAGCTCAACATGTAGGACTGCTTCCATGTCGTATACCAGAGAGTAAGGGGTAGCCCCAGTAGATGCTCATACTAAAGTGCAGTAGCCCCAGAGGTCTAAGGGATCTGATCGACCCAATCTCGATAACTTTTGTTCATTTTACTGATGATGTCTTTGAAGTTCTTATTGGCGGCTTTGACTGACCCGTGGGTTTGAGGTCGGTAAGGAGAAGATTTGTTCTTCTGAATACCATTGTCATTGACCAATTTTGTGACTTCTGCTTCAAAATGCAACCCATTGTCTAACACTAGCTCGTGCGGGACCCCATATTGGTAGATAATATTTTTTTTATGAACTTGGCCACCTTTTTGGCATTCAGAACTACGTATGACTCGGCTACGACCCATTAGGTGAAGTAATCAATGGTAACCAATATGAATGCATGATTGTTGGAGGCCTTGGGTGTAACTTTCCCTATGATATCGATGTCCCATATGGGGAATGGCCAAGGAGAAGTCATGTTGTATAGTTCTCACAGAGGCAAGTGTTGGAGGTTGGAAAAATGTAGGCATTTGAGGCGTCTCCACACATAGGCGGTGCAATCCTAAACCATGGTAGTCCAATAGTAACCCTATCAAACGATTTTCTTAGCAAACATATGGCCTTTCGTGTGGCGTCCATACTCCCTGTTGTTGATTTTCTGCATCATCTCTTTAATGTCATCCCCTGCAATTCAGTGTAAATGGGTTGCATTAAAATTTCTATTGAACAGTGCTTTATCGCAGATGATGTATTTGGAAGCCAACTTAAGAAGGGTTGCTCAATCTTACTTATTAGAATATTGTGGATACCTACCGTACTTGAGGAGGAGCCAAATATTATAGTACCATCAATCGGCTATATTAGGATTTTCTTTTGTGATGAGCTCAATGTGGTAGAATTAGGTAGGTTTAGCTTGCTTTTGGACTAGGAAGGGGTCCATTATTATTCCTTCGAGAATGTCAATCATGGAGGCTAAGGTAGCCGACAGGTACTCGAAGGTGACATCTTGGAATTGGGAGGCCAACTCATTTAGTGGGCATAAAAGGGTAAGAGTTTCTCGTCTTTTACTTTCCATCTTCTAAGTGTTTGACTGATAATGAGGGTTGAATTCCCATAGACATCTAGGTATTGAATTCCTTTCTTGAAAGCAACTTTGAGGCCTACCGTACATGCCTCATATTCAGTTATGTTGTTGACGCAGAGTAAATCCATCTTGATGGCAATGGGAGTGTGAGAGTCATCAGGGAGAATTAGTAGTTATCCAAATGCCATACCCTCTCTTGTTGGAGGTGCCATGAAAGAACATTTGTCATCGAAGGTCTTCTTGGGAGGTATAAAGGATATTTTCTTCCCAGAACTCGGAGATCCAAACATCGGTTTCTTCTATGAGGTAGTCAGTGAAGTAGTTAAAGATGGTTTTTTATGTCATCGCTTTCTACGGGACATATACAATATCAAATTTGGCTAGCAGCATAAACCATTGGGCCATTTGGCTAAACAAGGAAGGTTTCTTGAGTAGGTATTTAATAGAATCCATTCAGGACATAAGTTTGATGGGAAAGGCAAGCATATAGTGCCGTATTTTTAGGTGATCCATAAAAGGGCGACAGATGTTTTTTCCAAGGCAGTGTAATTAACTTTGTACCCGACCAACTTACGACTGGTGTAGTAAATGGCTCTTTCTTTTCGAGACTCTTCAAGATCTTACGCCAACAAATTCCCAATTGAGGTATCTGTTACGATTAGGTATTGGAGTAGGCGAAGACCAGGCTATGGTGGCATGACTTCCTCAGGTCGGGTTTGGTATTTCTTGATTCGATCAAAGGCTTCCTAGTAGGCTTCGTTCCAGATTTTAGTTAAATCCTTTCGGAGGAGTTTGAAGATGGGTTAATAGATATAAGTCAATTGGCTGATGAATCGGTTCATATACCGTAACTTTCCAAGGAATCCCTAGACTTCCTTCTCCGTTCGGCGTGGTGTCATTTTAAGTATGGCAGGATCGCTTCAATCCTTTTTTCGCTAACCAATAATCCCAAGAGCTTTCCTTTCGTAACGCAAATTTTTTTTTTTTGATAAGTCCCATCCGGTATCGTTATAGTCGCTCGAAGTACTTTCGGAGAGAGGTAACATGACCTTTGCTACTCTTAGACTTAATAATTATATCATCTACGTAGACCTAGACTTCTTCGTGTATCATATCATGCAAGATGGTTGTGGCAGCCCTTTGGTAGGTAGCCCCTACATTTTTTAGACCAAATGGCATAATGGTGTAACAAAATGTTCCCCGAAGGGTGATGAATACGGTTCTCTATTGATGATTCGGTTGCATCTTGATCAGATTGTATTTCAAAAACCCATTAACGAGTGACTTAAGAGCTTGACTGGCCATGTTATCCATAATCATGTCGATATTGGGTAGCTGGTAATCTTCCTTCAGAGTGGCCTTATTGAAATCTCGGTAGTCAACGCACATGCAAACCTTTCCTCCAGATTTTAGCACAGGTACGATGTTGTCTAGCCATATGGGATATTTGATCACACGAATGAAACCTAAATTTAACTCTTTGACCACTTCTTCCTTAACCGTAAGTGACCATTCGGTGCGGAGCTTTCACAATTTCTATTTGATAGGTTTGCATTCTAGGAGAGTTGGAATCTTATGATAAGCGGTCTTAGGATCAATATCGGGCATGTCATCATATGACCATGCGAAGACCTCCATAAATTCCTTCAATTATTCTTTAAGTTTCCCGCGCTCATGCTCATCAAGGGTAGACCTTATCCTAATCTCGCACAAATTTCTACTAGAACCGAGATTAATAACAACATTTTCATCTTCATTAAGTTGAATGTGGTCATGTTGTTTGTTATTAACCTTATTAAGATCAGTTAAGAATTATTCATTTGCAAAATCATCATCATCAAGAGTTTGATTAGAATCAAGACAATTAATGTAAGGCACAACAAGATACTCAAAACCTTCATTTATTTCATTATTGGGAAAAACAACGTTGAGATCCTCATCAAAGGAGGTCTCAATTACATCATAATAGGGGGAAAAACAAAAGAAGAGGAAATGGGATAAACATCAGAGTTAGGTTAAATTTTAGCAGGTGGAGCCGGCACAGCATTCCAGTTGAGGAGAAGTGCATCAGCAACTTTGATCAGGCGAGATGGATTCGATGGTGCAACACTTGATTGGATCATGCAGAGTGTCAGCCCCAGTATCTGCAAGTTGAATGAATCCTCAGAGTCACTTTCCTCGGAACCTCTGGCAGAATCTATAGTCTTCTTAATGAGTGGTTTTACATGATGCTGGGAACTTTTGGCCCATGAATCGCTATCTTGAAAAAAAATCTCCATTCATGGTTTCATCTTCTTATCTGCATCATCGTACCATGGTTCAGAAATGCTGCAAAAGGGGAAACCTTCACCCTCTCTGATGAATCTCTTGTTCAAGGAATCCCCTGGAATAATCTTGGCACTTTCTAGCCTTCTCTTCAATCGAGGTTGGCGAAGCACTCTGAGGTCCTCTGCTGACAGTCGATAACCTAAACCACGAGGAGAAAAATCTTTATTCAATACTATGGGTTTAAGTATCCCCTATTATTGTCGTCCCAGCCCCAGTCCAGTAATGAAGTGCATGTTCTTGAACATCTGCAACAAATTGATGTTGTCATGAAGGTTGTGCTCTAGACAGACTCTATCTTTCATATCATCCCCTAATGGGAGTGGAAGCGATTTGACTCGAAAACCTGACAAAAGCATATCATTTACCCCATATTATATCTCTAGTACTGGATTGCTAGTGCTTGCATTATCAGTGTTATCATCGTCGCCCAAGATGGTGATGATCAGCCCATTGGAGAAAATTTTCAGTTTGTGATGTAAGGAAGAAGACACCCCCTTGATACTATGGATCCATGCTCGTCCAAGAAATAGATTGAAACAAGCTGGGATATTGATGTCTTGTAATTCCGTAATGAGGTTTATAGGTCCAGCCCTTATTATAAGCTTTATTGGTCCCATCACTTCCCGACGAGTATTATTATAAAAGCACAATGCGCCAGAGGTTGGAGCAAGGTTGCTCACTTTCAATCCCAAACAATTGAGGGTTGTCAACGGGCAAACATGAAGAGTTGATCCACTATCAACAAGCAAAAGTGGGATAGTCTTTCCCATGACTCCGACAGAGATATTGAAAGAATAGTTGTGATTTAGTTCAAATTTAGGGATTTCTTCTTCAGAGAAGGAGAACATTCTAGTAGAGGTTAGAGATCCGACAAGATTCATTATTTCTTTTGACATGGTGTAAGGAGGGATGGTGGGCCCGGTGAGTAGTGTAATCAAGGCATTTTGGTGCAGCTAGGAAGATCTAAAGAGTCCTAATAGAGTAATCTTAGATTGGCTTTTTTTTTTAACTAATCGAGGATCTTACTCTCCTCGAGGGTCATTGAACACATTTTCCCTTGTGGATCGGTGATGGTTGCTGGTTTGGAACTTGGTAATGCCTCCCTGATCTAGTCATATGGTTCACAGAAGAGGGAAAAAATAGAAATCCCATTTCCTCATCTATCTCGGCTTATTCAGCCACCTTGTTAATCTCTCCGAGCATCTCCTCAAACGATAGCATTCCACATATGTTGCCTATTGGGCTAGTCTTTTCTGGGCTTTGCTCTTTATCTGAACTATCAAATTCACCCCCCTATCCAGTGGCAATGACATCATCTTTCCTTGAAAAGTCAGTGCACTCTACAACCTCAGTGGCCTCTTCGTATAAATCATCCCACTCAACGGGGAGATGCAAAAGTGAAAGGGCCAAGCATCCTTATAGTTTCTAAGTATCAAGTAGCTCAGACACACTGAAAATTTCACCGGTCTATCATAATAGGTATGCCATTATCTAGACGACATTATCTAAACTGACTTCATCGATAGGTACAACCCAACTATCTGACTCTCAATCCCAAATCTGAGCTTCCAAGAACAGTGTATAGAATCTCTGGCAGTCAATGGTAATTTCTGAGGGAAATTTTGTCTCGAATTTTTTAAGCTAGTTCAATAATGCTTTTGATTACATATCTTTCCCTCCGGAACAGGTACGAACAATAAAGCACCTTATACTTTTGACTCACTTGAGTCTGTATTGTATAAGTGTTCATCTAGTTTGGAAATTGTGACGAAATTGTGTCTATCCTATAAACTAAAGAACCTCATAATTTGGTTTGCTATTTTATTCCTCTTGCTTGATTGATCTAGATACTTTTACCAACACTCACACACATTAGAATTGCATTCATACATTTCATATTTCATATAAGTGTGTATATTTATGTTGAGTGTGTTTAAATCCCTAAAATTGTTTTTTAAATAATTTTTGGGAATTTTATAAACTTTTAAAATAAGGTTTTTAGTAATTAAAATTTGGTTTTAAAAAGTTTTGGGTTCATTTTGCAATTATGATTGTTGGTTATATTGACTGAAAGTTCCCTTGGGTAGAATCCGAAAGCAGCAGAGACTTCAGGGTGCATTTGTAATTATTTTTGGACGTGCGTTTGTTAACCTCTTTTTGCCCAACATCTGTTGCATCCTTATTGGTTGGATTTGTGTTTTCTCCAAGAGAGTAAACCAGTGATTGTTAATAGCCTTTGGATCATTTTAATCAATGATCTGCATGCGCTCTTACATAATCCATGTGAACCTCATTTGAGCCAATCAAGAGAGTTATAACCACCGCGTACCTTTAACCCTTGGATCAAAGTCAATAAACCTTGACTCAATCTAAGCCATTGATTTTGAACCAAAGTCTCGAATCTTCTCAGCCCCCTATATAAGGAGCCCTTCTCTCATCCATTTAAGACTTTTGCCATTTCTTCCTTTCCAGAGAGAGAAAGAGAGTATAGAGAGAAGAGAGAAAAAGAGAGAGAAAAGAGAGAAACCAGAGCAGAGAGAAAAAGAATTAGAAACCCTAACCCTAACCCTAAATCGTCCAACATCTTTTTCAAACCCTAACCTATTTTCAAAACCAGTATATACCAAACACAATCTTGAGTGTTTGAGAGTTTGAGAGTTGGTTAGATTAGTTGGTTGATGATGTAACCTCTTCGTATTTAGATCTTGTGTCCAACTTAAATATTTCACTTAGATCTAAGTTTCTGCTTCATAGAAATATTAGATCTAAGCATTTTATGTTACATTTCACTTAGATCTGCATATTTTGTTTCTCGTCTTGAGAAATCTATTGTTGATTATATTCTGTAAATGTTTTTAACTTCGAAATCAACAATAAAATTTTCTTCTTCTAGTTTTTGTAAAATAAAGCCTTCGACCTAGTTGGAATCGCACTTGGTGAGTTTCAATCTCAAAAATATTTTCAAAACCTGAGATTGATTAAGATCTTGATACGTGTTCCGAGCAAGATACTCGTGGATTTTAGGATATAATAAAGGTCAAATAAGGCTAAGTTTTATAACGAAGAGAGAAATAGAAAATCACAGCATATAGATTTTATATGTAATTTGATAGGACTGTTTGTATAAAATAAGTGTGTGTGTGTGTGTGTGTGTGTGTGTGCATGCATGTGTTAGAAAGCACCTCCACAAACACTATCACCCTACCACACTAAAAGTGTTGGTAATAAGATCTTAAGAACAAGAGTCGACGTAAAGAACTTGAACAAATTGGAAGTTAGCGAACTGGGAGAACAACATCAACAATCAGAACTGCAGAGAAGTTATAAGGACACCAGTGGGTACATTCCTAAACTTGTATAGGTCTGAGTTGTGTGCATGTTTGTTATATAGTTTGTAACTGTTATAATTTGTTTTAGTGGAATTTTTGGTTACTCCGTAGAGGGAGTCATGGATGTTTCCTCAGTTGGGTGAGGTTTTACCACGTAAAAAATCCCTTGTTCTTAATCTTTCCACATCTTCTTATATAATTCTTGGTTGTGCTGAGTTTAAAGTTTTTAAACTGATTTATTAAACCTGTTAACAAATCAGGAACAGATCTCGTACATATTTTTGTTAAACACATCTTGTGATTAATTTGATTTGGTTTTAAAGAAAAGAGTTTCTTCAAAAAACAGTTCGGAGTTACTTAAATAGTTTAATTTTATATTAAACGGCTTTAGTTACAGATTTTTCAATTGGTATCAGATCTTTGTAAACTTTTTTTTAAAAGATCTTGTGTTTCTGAAATTGTTTTCTAAAAATCAAACATGGATGAGAAAAATGAAAGATTTGGTAACTTGACCAGACCTCCTATCTTTGATGGAACCAATTTTACTTACTGGAAAGTAAGGATGGTTGCTTTCATTCAAGGGACTTTGGGAGATGATGTCTGGGACATTGATGAAAATGGATACATTTTCCTACTAAACCAGCCACTGAAGGAAGTAATGAGAGGGTTAAGAAAGTATTAAGTGAGTTCACACAAGAAAAGAAGCCAGTTTCTCGCAACAATAACAAAGGAAAGAATGCCATATTTATGTCCATAAATGAACATGAGTTCAAAAGAATCTCATCTTGTATCACTTCTAAGGAAGCTTGGGACACTTTGGTTACTGCTCATGAAGGTGACACTAGAGTTAAGGCTGCTAAAACACAAATGCTCATTCAACAGTATAACTCTTTAATTATATCTGAATTTGAGTCATTTGATGACTTCTATATGAACTTGACTGATATTGTGACCAAACTGCATGCTAATGGGATAACATATGACAAACATGAAATTGTATCTAAAATTTTGAGATCATTACCACAGAAATTTGACAACAAAAGATATGCTATTGAGGAAATGTGTGACGTAAATCTCACTCCTGAATTACTCAGTAGTAAATTAAGAACTTTGGAAGTGGAATTAGAATTTAAGAAACAATTGACCCAGTCCCATAGGAAACCGACTAGATCCAATCTGAGTTTTTCTTCTAAGTTGATTAAGCCTGAGTTTAACATTCCCAATGATGACTCTGATGAGGAATACAATATAGAGAGTTTGGACAATCAGATTGCCTTAATGTCAAAACTGTTTAAGAAAATTATTAAGTTTAGAAACAACATGTCAAACAAACAAGGCAAGTCCAATTATCCAACTCACTCTAATCATAAACTTCATGAGAAAAGTCAAGACAAACATCACAAGGACTTTCACACTAGACCTAACAGAGACCTTAATAAGACTGAATGCTTTAGATGTGGAAAACTATGACACATTGCACAAGATTGTAGAGTTAACTTGAACACTCAAAATAAACACACTAGGGCCAACATTTGCAAGACATGGGATGATTCAAGTGGCTCTAAAAATGAGGAACCTGAGTCATCTGATGTTTTTTTATCCTTGCATGTCTTTCTTTGCCAAGATCATCTATAATGATGTTATGCCTGTTCTTGTTAGTGAGGATGAATCTAGTAATTCTACTTCTGTTGTTGTGAATCATGCTGTTACTAGTTTAGATGCTTTAATTACTGAGAACATTGCTATTTCTACCACTGGGCGTGTGAGTCAAAAGGAAAGAGATAATGACGAAGTCAATTGGTGTGTTAGTCCAAGAATTGAAGCCTTAGGGGTCACTTCACACACTACACTTAGTGACTCGGATAATGAAGACCTCCCTGATATTCACACACTTTATGCGAAAACTCTCAAGAAAAGCACTAGACTAGAGAAGATAGTGAAAGATCTCACTGAGAAACTAGAAGATCTAAGTCTGATGGTCAAACTTAATGCTGAAGAGTATACTACCCAATGTCTAACTCATGAAAGTGAAATCAAAATGTTTGATCAAAAACTGAAAAATTTGACTGAAACAAATGAAACTCTGGAGAAAAAATACAAAGGGACATTGTTAGAATTGGAACAAACTAAAGAAAAGACAGCAACTGTTTTCAAAAAATTTACAAAATTTGAAAATAACTCAAACTGTTTTGATGGACTTGTTGCTGAATCATAAACCAATTTTGATGATCGAACTGGAATAGGGTTTTGCCCCAATTTGAACACACAAACAAAATCTTTTGAACCTATCAAGTTTGTGTCAGGAGGTAAAAGACCTATTGAAACTTGCCCAAACTTTCATTCTCTAAAAACTGAGTTTGACTCAAAACATTAAAGTTTTGATATTGGGGAATCAAGTTACTCTAAACATGAAAGTTCACCAAAGGCTAAATATGTTTGACCCTCCATTAGGAAGAGTGAATCTACATTCAAAACTGTTATATCTAGGAATAGGG
The DNA here is from genome assembly GCA_949130495.1 of Sambucus nigra. NCBI lineage: Eukaryota > Viridiplantae > Streptophyta > Magnoliopsida > Dipsacales > Adoxaceae > Sambucus > Sambucus nigra. The sequence continues at coordinate 148,094,450 of OX422223.1, forward strand.
TTCAACCTCAAAATTCCTTAAAGCCGATGTTTAGAGATTTTCCTAAGGAGACTCCTACCTTGAGAAACCTTTATTGCTCCTACCGCGATATATACGGCCATTGTTTTGATGATTGATATGCTAGAAGACTAGTTAAACATGTCTGTAATCCTCCTATTTACCAAAACTTTAACTATTCTAGGAGAAGCCGCAACAATTATGTTCTGCCTAGACAACCAGACAAAAACTCTAATTATAGGAAGAGAAAGACCAAACCTAAAAGAACATTCCCGACAAGGATTCCTAAACACTTTCCTAAGCCAAATGCTCACGTGTTTCATAAAATTCAAAATCATGCGCAAAATATTTTTCAACAAAAATCGAATGCTCGCAAATTTTATCAATTGAGAGCAAATAAGCACAAAATGAAAACAAGAGCAATTTGGGTTAGAAAAGATGATATATTACCCCAGATGAAGTGTAACATTGTTATTACTACTTTAAAAGCTGAACACACATCTTCTGGTTGGTATTTAGACTCTGGATGTTCTAAACACATGACTGGGGATGATACAAAACTCTTAAAAAACAACTTTGCTGGAGGAAAAGTTATTTTTTATGATGGAGTATCATCTCAGATCATAGGTAAAGGAACTCTCCAAGAACAAGGACTTCCTGTTCTTGAAAATGTTCTTCTAGTTAAAGGTCTTAAGGCCAATCTACTTAGTATCTCACAATTTTGTGACTCAGGTCATACTGTTACCTTTTCAAAGAATACTTGCAAAATTTTAAATGAAAAGGGTGAATGCATAATTACAGGATTTAGGACTCCTGACAAATGTTATACTGCCATGAATAATTATGAAATTTGTAATGTTGCCATAATGGATGACAATGAGATATGGCATAACAGGATGGGTCACATAAATTACGATAATCTTAGTAGATTGACTTCTCAATAAATAGTTAGAGGAGTTCCAAAAATCAAATCCATTTCTAATATTGTCTGTGATTCCTGTCAGGAAGGAAAAATTATTAAGGTACCTCATAAGAGAGTCAAAGATATCCTTACCAGCTCATCCATATGGACCTAATGGGTCCCTTCCAAACTGTTAGTCTATGTGGACACAGTTACATTCTTGTTATGGTTGATGACTTCACTAGATTTACGTGGGTAGCCTTCTTAAAACAAAAGTCTGACACTTTTCAAACTTTCTTAAAAATACTTCTTCGGATTGAAAATGAGAAGGACACTCAAGTAAATAGAATTCGTAGTGATAGACGTGGAGAATTTAAAGACACTGGTATAATAGATTACTGTGACTATAATGGTTACAAACATGAGTTTAGTGCTCCTAAAACTCCTTAAAAAATAGTATAACCGATAGAAAGAATCGTACTCTTCAAGAGATGGCACGTGTTATGTTACATGCCAAGAATTTGCCTAAATATTTTTGGGTAGAATCTATTCGTACTGCGTGTCACATTATCAATAGGGTCTATCTTAGAAAGAATTCTAAATAAACTCCTTACGAGCTTTGGTATAAGAAAAAGCCCAATCTTAAGTACCTTAGAACCTTTGGTAGTACTTGTTATGTATGCAAAGACAGAGAACACTTGTCCAAATTTGAGAGTCGAGGAGAAGAAGCTATTTTTCTAGGATACTCGCCTAATAGTAGAGCCTACCATGTTTATAATCTTTGCACTAAAATCATTATGGAATCCATAAATGTAATTATAAGTGACACTACTGTAGTGAGTAAGACTGGTGAATCAACTATTGTGGAAGAGCCTACAAATGTTTTAGAAAATGACTCTCCAGAAATAGATGACTCATTACCAATTGAGATACCTGAAGTACCTAACTGGGTTTCTAAAGACCATCCCATAAATAACGTTGTTGGTAATCCTAGTGAGCCTGTGCGTACGAGATCTCAATTAAGAAATTATGCTCATTATGCATGTTTTGTTTCCCTAGTGGAACCAAAGAATGTAAATGAGGCATTAAATGACTCTCACTGGATTTCTACTATGCAGGAAGAACTTCTTCAATTTGTCATTCATGATGTTTGGTATCTTGTACCTAAGCCTACACATAAAAAGATTATTGGCACACGTTGGATATTTAAAAATAAATCTGATGAAAGTGGGATAATCATTAGAAACAAAGCTAGATTAGTTGCTCAAGGATATTCTCAAATTGAAGTAATAGATTTTAACGAAATTTTTGCTCCTGTTACTCGTTTAGAATCTCTTCGCCTTCTCTTTGCCATAGTTTGCCACTTGCATTTTACACTTTACCAAATGGATGCCAAATCTGCATTCCTTAACGGAATATTGACTGAGGAGACCTATGTAGAACAACCAAAAGGGTTTATTAACCCGCAATATCCAAATCATGTATTTCGTTTTAAAAAGGCTTTGTATGGCCCTAAACAAGTGCCTAGAGCCTGGTATGAGCGTCTTTCCAGCTTCCTCTTGGATAAAGGTTTTAAAAGAGGTGGAAATGATCAAACCCTATTTGTCAAACATTTTGACAAACATATTATTATAGCTGAAGTTTATGCTGACGATATCATCTTTGGATCAACTTCTCCCTTAGAAGTAAAATCCTTTCTGAAATTATGCATAAAGAGTTTCAAATGTCTCTTATGGGGGAGTTATTTTTCTTAGGTCTTCAAGTCAAACAAATTTCAGAAGGATTATTTGTCTCGCAATCTAAATACGCTTTAGAGATAGTAAAAAAATTCGGCCTTGAGAGTGCTAAAGATGCTAAAACTCCCATGAGTACTACGGTAAAACTATCAAAAGATAAAACTGGAAAATTTATAGATTCAACTCTATATCGTAGTATGATAGGAACCTTGCTATACCTTACTGCCTCGCATCCTGATATAATGTATGTTGTGTGTGTATGTGCTCGTTATCAAAATAACCCTAAAGATAGCCATCTATCTTCTGTTAAAAGAATTATTAAATATGTAAAAGGCACTCTGAACCTAGAACTTTGGTACACTAGTGATACACCTAGTACTATAATTGGATGCACTGATGCTGACTGGGCTGGGTGTACTGATGATAGTAAAAGTACAACAGGAGCATGTTATTATATAGGTAATAATTTGGTAGGATAGAGTAGTAAGAAACAAAAATGTGCATCGCTCTCAACAGCTGAATCAGAATACATAGTTGTTGGAAGCTGCTGTGTGCAATTACTTTGGATTAAACAATGCTAAGTGATTATGGTATTCAAGAAAACCAATTGCATCTCTATTTTAATAATTAAAGTGCGATCAATATCTCTAAAAATCTTGTTCAACACTCGCGAACAAAACACATAAAAATAAGACATCACTTTATACGCGAATTTGTTGAAACTAAGGAATTAGAAATTAATTATCTTCCTACTGATTTGCAACTCGCAGATATGTTTACCAAACCTTTAGATTACAATCGATTTATTTCTTTGCGTAAATCAATAGGTATGGTGTGTGCTGATTACTCTCTTTGGTCTCTATATATTTTTTCCCTTTGACTATTTGATACAAAATGGGGGAGAAATTTGAGTCTAATGAATCTTTTTACATATTCTAAACAGCTTGATCTTAGTGATTCATTGAAGGATTCTCTACAGTTGTAATAGGGTATTCAATTGTAATTAGTTGATTTATGTACTTTTATTTTCTAGGAAATGGGTAGATAGAATTCTTATAAGAATATGTTTTCCTTATTTCTTGTTGCCCTACGAGTCCTAGATGACTCAAAGGAGATTTTGTCTCATATTTCCAAAGGGGGAGATTCAAGGACCTTATACTTTTGACTCACTTGAGTCTGTATTGTATAAGTGTTCATCTAGTTTGGAAATTGTGACAAAATTGTGTCTATCTTAGAAACCAAAGAACCTCATAATTTGGTTTGTTATTTTATTCCTCTTGCTTGATTGATCTAGTACTTTTACCAACACTCACAGACATTAGAATTGCATTCATACATTTCATATTGCATATAAGTGTGTATATTTATGTTGAGTGTGTTTAAATCCCTAAAATTGTTTTTTAAATAATATTTGGGAATTTTATAAACTTTTAAAATAAGGTTTTTATTAATTAAAATTTGGTTTTAAAAAGTTTTGGGTTCATTTTCCAATTATGGATTGTTGGTTATATTGATTGAAAGTTCCCTTGGGTAGAATTCGAAAGCGGCAGAGACTTCAGGGTGCATTTGTAATTATTTTTGGACGCAAGTTTGTTAACCTCTTTTTGCCCAACATCTGTTGCATCCTTATTGGTTGGATTTGTGTTTTCTCCAAGAGAGTAAACTAGCAATTGTTAACATCCCTTGGATCATTTTAATCAATGATCTGCATGCGCTCTTACATAATCCATGTGAACCTCATTTGAGACAACCAGGAGAGTTATAACCACCGCGTACCTTTAACCCTTGGATCAAAGTCAATAAACCTTGACTCAATCTAAGCCATTGATTTTGAACCAAAGTCTCAAATCTTCTCAGTCCCCTATATAAGGAGCCCTTCTCTCAGCCATTTAAGACTTTTGCCATTTCTTCCTTTCTAGAGAGAGAAAGAGAGTAGAGAGAGAAGAGAGAAAAAGAGAGAGAAAAGAGAGAAACCAGAGCAGAGAGAAAAAGAATTAGAAACCCTAACCCTAAATCGTCCAACATCTTTTTCAGACCCTAACCTCTTTTCAAAACCAGTATATACCAAACACAATCTTGAGTGTTTGAGAGTTTGAGAGTTGGTTTGATTAGTTGGTTGATGTTGTAACCTCTTCATTCTTAGATCTTGTGTCCAACTTAAACATTTCACTTAGATCTAAGTTTCTGATTCATAGAAGTATTAGATCTGAGCATTTTATGTTACATTTCAATTAGATCTGCATATTTTGTTTCTCGTCTTGAGAAATATATTGTTGATTATTTTCTGTAAATGTTTTTAACTTTGAAATCAACAATAACATTTTCTGCTTCAAGTTCTTGTAAAACAAAACCTTCGACCTAGTTGGAATCACACTTGGTGATTTTCAATCTCAAAAATATTTTCGGAGACTGAGATTGATTAAGATCTTGATACGTCTTCCGAGCAAGATAGCCGTGGATTCTGGGATATAATAAAGGTCAAATAAGGTTAAGTTTTATAATGAAGAGAGAAATAGAAAATCACAGCATATAGATCTTATATGTAATTTGATAGGACTGTTTGTATAAAATAAGAGTGTGTGTGTGTGTGCATGCATGTGTTAGAAAGCATCTCCACAAACACTATCACCCTACCACACTAAAAGTTTTGTTAATAAGATCTCAAGAACAAGAGTCGACGTAAAGAACTTGAACAAATTGGAAGTTAGCAAACTAGGAGAACAACATCAACAATCAGAACTGAAGAGAAGTTATAAGGACACTAGTGGGCACATTCCTAAACTTGTATTGGTCTGAGTTGTGAGCATGTTTGTTATATAGTTTGTAACTGTTATAATTTGTTTTAGTGGAATTTTTGGTTACTCCATAGGGGGAGTCGTGGATGTTTCCTCAGTTGGATGAGGTTTTACCACATAAAAAATCCCTTGTTCTTAATCTTTCTACATCTTCTCATCTAATTCTTGGTTGTGTTGAGTTTAAAGTTTTTAAACTGATTTATTAAACCTGTTAACAAATCTTGAACAGACCTCGTACGTATTTTTGTTAAACACATCTTGTGATTAATTAGATTTGGTTTTAAAGAAAAAGAGTTTCTTCAAAAAACAGTTTGGAGTTACTTAAATAGTTTAATTTCATATCAAACGACTTTAGTAACAGATTTTTCACTAGTAAGAAGTGACAGGGCCTAATCGACAAAACAGGTAGGGTATATGAGAAAGTATGGGGAAACTTGGAGGGGTTTAGTGGAATATATGGGTATGATGGGTGATTTACTGTGTACAATCTGGGAAGGTGGATAAAATTATAAGTCTTCTTCTAGGAAGATTGCATTTGTATGATTTGGGAGTGGATTGTGGGTAGCTTTTGGCTTAGGATTGGATGGTGGGGGCAATGATATCCCGGTCAATCAGGCTTGGATTACATTTCGAAGGTGGAAACACTAATCAGTGGTGTGGCCGGCACTTTAGTGAAAATTGCAATGGGCATCTGGTTTGAAAATTTTAGGAAGTGGGTTTGGTAATGGACGAGGGTCCAATTGCTTGATCAGATTTCGACTTAAAAGGGCTTGGAAAACTTTGGAGATGGGAGCGTGAAGCTCGGCATATTCCTTTTTTACTCGATTAGGGAGGCTTTTTAGTGCCCATGAATTAGAGGGATGAGAGAAGTTATTTATGATTGAAACTTCGATATTAGCAGGCTTTTCATACTTTTTGGGAGTGAACTCTTCGGATTCTTTCTTCGGCCCAACTTCTGTCTTGGAAAGATTCTCTTCAATATCCACTCCTGATTCCCGAAAGGCTAGGAAATAGGGGTACTACTGGCCTCCCATTGTTGCTCGAACATGGGGTAAGAAATTCTTGCTCACAATGTTGACTTGTTCCTCTTCAAAAGGCCAGTTGGTCATATCGGTTGTTTTCTCTCTCCATGTTTCTATGAAATTATTGATAGATTCCCTGTGATTCGGTTTGAGAAGTTCTAAGTCATTGCGGGTAACGTCCAACTCTTCGTTATAATTGTAGTTTGGCATGAATTCACGGGAAACACCCTCCCAACTGTGAATCCTAGGCTCCTTAAGAGATGAGAACCAACGAAGTGCACTGTCCTTTAAAGTTTGTTGGAACATTTGGTCTATTATTTCCTAGGAGGCTCCTAGGAAAGTCATGGATTAGTGTAACTTCGAAGATGAACAATTGGGGTGCACAACCCCCTAACTTCTCAATGTTAGGCATTTTAAACTTTTTTTACAGCCTTGCTTTATGATAGGGAGACATATGGGTGTAATCCATGTAGTTCCCAGAGAGTCGGACTTGGTCGAACTTCTTGGTCAACATCTTAAGGTCCTCCTTGACTTTGTTCAATTATTCTTCCTTCAGATCAATGATCATTTGTAGATTATCCACTAGATGGTCAAGATCCGGCATAGGGAGCTGAGCCGACGGTGACTCATTGGCAGGAGGGGCACGTGGAACGTCCTGATATTCCACGAGGACCCAAATAGGCTCAGATGTGGGCGGAACCATAGCACAATGGAAGAGGACCTAGGGGTCTTAGGGAATAAGGACCCAATTTCATTGCATCTCATGAACCTCAGTTTGAAGGTCATCAATCTTGGTAGTGAGTTAGGCTAGGACTGTCATCAAATATGGATGCACATTCGGTACTTGGTCAGCATTCAACATGGAAAGTGGATGAAGGTGAATTTTGAAATAGAAATAAGTAGCAAGGGAACTGGCGAAGCCTCGGGGTGGTTAGACATAAGATCAAAGCCAATGGGAGCCAGGCTAAGGGTCGGGTATACGATTGACCTAAAAAGGGGAAAATTCGAATTTATTTTTGAACGAGAAAGGGGAAAATTGTTATTTTTGGAAAGGGAGGAAGATATTTTTGACTTTTTTGGAAAAGATGAGGAAAAAATGTTTTAGGGTAAAAAGAAGGGAAAATATTTATGGTATTTTTGTTAAAGAAAGAGGAAAAGCGAGAAAATGGTCTCAACGTGATTATTATTAGTATTATGTTCTCACCTATATTAAGTTTACCTAAATGTAAAAAGAAATATCGGATAAGACCCGAGCGTAGCAAAATTGGGTTTGAAAAATAGGTAAACACATGGTTTGACTTGCTACCAGTCTCGTGGAGAGGGTCCCATTTTCAAATCGCATGAAAGTTTGGGCGGCATGCCGACCAATCATTTCAGTAGAATTTTGGGCAGAAACTAGCAAAAATAAATATGTGTGCCCTAGGTTTGATACCTATATGAGGGTATGTAGTTATTGGATTAATTGGAAGGGTTACCCCCTTTGGCATGACTTCCATGATATATGTCTTTCTTTTGAGGGTAGTCAGTACGTGTAGATAAGCCATTTGATATACCTGAGCTTATGTTAATTGCCTCACTATATACCATGTGGGGACAGTACATGTGAGAACAAATTCAATATACTCGACGTAGGTGAAGGAGTTCCCTGCGATATACCTCCCGTCATAACTTCGGTCAAGTGGTACGATGTGAGGGGAACCATTCGATATACGACGAAGTTACTTTACCAATGGAAGGTGAGAGTCATATCACTACGACTAACTACGACTTGCTGGACCAACGCCCATCATGAAATGACCCCCAGTTACGGGACAAAATTTGGTCAATAGCCATGCTCTTTGGTGAGGTAGTGTGCAAAATGCATGATTCTTGATTAGCATATTATGGAGAGAGTATTTTATTTAACATGATGACCACTTATACTAAAAGGGAAGAATGTATAAGTAAATCTAGCATTGAGCATGAAGATTGTACTAAACATGGATATGTTGGATTGAGTGATGTGTGAATATCTACAAGTGAGAGTGTGGTAGTGAAACTAAGCATGGATCAACTACAAGTAATATGAGACAAGTGTGAGTGATCATGGATATATACAAGTGTGATAAGTGGAGGTGTGTATTAGTGACACCAAAGCATAGATATTCTATGTGGTGTGTGCAACATGTGGATATAAGTGATCCTTTGTGTAAGTAGTGTGAAGTGTACATGAGAAGTATCTATAAGTGTGTGTGTGTGAGTAGTGATATAAGCATGAGGTATATATATGTAAGAAATAATAGAGGAGAAAAACGGAACATAAAAGTAGGTGTATACGCACACAAGAAGAAAATAATACCACCCATGCAAATAGAGTTTAGCCCTCTTAAGAAAATATCCCTAGCAGAGTCACCACTGTGGCCATCCCCCGGCGATCCCTTTATCTTCTCTCTCTCTCCCCCCTCCTCCTTTCTCTCCCTTCGTGGGGAGGGGAAAAAGAGTGGGGGAGGAAAAAAGGGGGTCTTGCGCCTGCTTTCTCTAAGAGCGCTACGGCCATCGTCGGTGTGGGGTGAAGGTAAAGAGATGGAGTCGCCAACCTATTTTGCACAAAATAGGCAAAAGAACATATCGTCGTCTCTAGAGAACGGCATCGAAGACAAACTGATGCTTACAAATCCAATAGTTCAAAGGTTCGGGGGCTAAGTTACTGAATGGGAAGGTGTTAGCCACTCATTCCGCCCTTTTGGTCTCTCATGGGCTTGTGTTAGTGTTTTTATTTATTTCTTCGTGAAGTGTGTATAGGGGGGTGTAAATGGAGATCGGAATTTCCCAACTCATACCATGGAAAAGATAAAGTGAGGTCATCCATAGGAATGTTCTCAAAATAATGTCTACAAAATATGATGTATGCGTTTATCGAGTCTTAATCATTATGATGAAACGATAATAGATGTCGGATAAAACTGCAATGAGTATCACAAGTATAATATATATTAAAATAATGTATATATGAAAAGGAGACAAGTGCAAAAATGAAAAAAATTAAGAATTGGGAAATTGGAAAATTGGACTCGAGTTCCGGGTTTTAACCCAAAACGCCTACGTAGCCTATAAAGGCATCAAAGTACACGTAGTTATCATCCGACATAAGGGTGGGGTTTATCACATAGATTCGAACGAGAATTTATTATATACGCGCGTGTGTGTGTGTGTGTAGAAAATGTATTTTCGTTTTGAGAAATTGTGATGGATATTATCATTGGAATTTACAGATGTAACGTTCTTTTTTTTCGGTTTTTTTTGTAGAAAATAAAATATGTGCAATATAACTAATGAAAACAAAAGATAGATTAAGAATTTATGTAACTAATGCAAAAATAAAGAATTTAAAGAGAGAAGATGATTTTTGGACCTTCTTTGGAGAATTGAGGATTGACGTTGATCCTTAATGAACTCCCTTGAATGTTGAGATGAATGTTAGATGAGAGAGATTGAGATTTTTCTAAATTGGGTATGAAAAGGATGGTATTGAAAGATGGAAAGGGATTTCACACAAGAAAGCTTTGTTGATTGCAAGAGAATGTTGTTGAGATCACTGATATTACTGAATCTGAGGTGTCTCTTGGGAGTGAGGTCATGCCCTCTATTTATAGGGTAAGCGGGTGATGATAGGAATATCCCTAGCCTTCCCACTCGGCAGGTAACCCTAGGCACACTGATAATAGGCAGGGAAATGGACCTACCAATCGGTAGTCTCGTGAAGATTCTTTTGGAAAAATGATCGTAGAATGCAATCCGTTGATTCAAATCGTGCATAGGTCATACCGTTAGAAAGGTAATTCAGAGACCTTCAATATTCCTTGAGGCCGCTCCTAGGTCTAGGAGTTGAATTTGTCAGACGTGGCTTGGAAGCGTTCGTCAATCCTTTGCACGGGAGATTGTCGGACAGAAACTGATCGTTCGTCTGAATGGTAAGTCGAAATCGTGCATGGGGTGGATCGTTGGAAAGGTTATCTGAGTTACTTAGATATTCCAAAGATCATCACTCAGTTTGGAAAGTTGACTTTGGTCAATGGGTCCCGGAAGCACCCGGTGACCTTTCCGAGTAAAATGGGTCGTTCGTTCGTACTGTAAGGCTAATTTGCACACAGGGCAGACCGTTGGAAAGGTTATTCAGTTCCATTGTAAGATTCATTCAGTATCATTTCAGATGAATAACTTACCTTAATCAAACGGAGTTCGGGAGTGCCTGGTGGCCTCTCAATCAGTTTTTGAGGGAAAATGGATCGTTCGTCCGAATGGTTACGTCGTTCCGCGCAGGGGTGGACCATTGGAAAGGGGTTTCAGTGCCCTTCAAATATTAAAAGAGCTATATCTCTGATGATGAAGTTGATTGGTGTCAAATTACGGCCCGGGGAGCACCTTGTGGGCTCCAGATCGATTTTAAGTGGTAAAATGGTTCATTCATCCGAACCGTTATGCCGATTCATGCACAGGGCGGACCGTTGGAAAGGGGATTAAGATCCCTTTGAAGATTCATTGAGATTTTTCTCTAATGATAGAGTTGACCAGAGTCAAACGGGGCTCGAGAAATGCCCTGATGGCCTCTAGATCGAAACTTGGAGTATGACTTAGGGTTTGTAGTGAAATGGGGAGATGCTAGGGACCTATGGAGAGACTTAGGGGGTCCTATAATGTGGTGTCTACAAGGTTCTCTTTTCTTATATTCACTGCACAACCCATCTCTTAACATGTTCCACTTTTCAAAATCTTTTTCTCATAATTCTCTAAATAACCTCGTACTTTAACGGGTTCCACACCATCGGCTACGCTACCATATGCTATGGCCAGTGTTCTTGGGTCATTCGCCCCAGGGCTCCAGGCCTTTTTAAATATTTTTCATTCTCATCCGAGTATATACTAATGTATTTTAACATTTATCCAATGTCCACATTATTCCTATTTTACCAGTCGAAGCTAAAAACAGAGGATCTCACCCCACCTTGTGTTACACTTTGAAAATCACCATTTCTTGTCCTTTATACACTTGCATTGATTTCACGACAAAAGTCACTTTCATTTAGGACCATTTTGTGTAACACCTTTTCCAATATTTTTATTTCATAAAAATGTTCCACATTAAGTAAAATTGCCATTTTACCCATTCATTTCCAAACATGTCATTGCCGTTATTTTAACAAGTGTTATTTCCTAAAAACATTATTAAGTTACACAAACTAACTTCTTAAATGTTTCAACTCATTAAAAATTATTTAAAACTTTGGATTAACATACTTATCAAGGTGAAAATCTCTTTATTTCATTACTTTCTTTATCAAGGAAATCATTTGTCATTTTTAAGACTACTCTCCAAGAAAAGTACCATTTTCCCTTATCATATAGTCTTAAAAACACACACTTATCACATTCTCCACACTTATTAATATACTTTAATGGCTAAAATTTCTATTCTCTTTGTTTCACGTTAAAATTCATTAAAACCTTCACTAAACATGTTTATATATTTGTCTTCAAAATATTATAAGTTTATCTACATGGGAAGAGGGATTTTAAGTCCAAAAATCCAAGGAAATGAGTTTAACACATGATTCATTCAAGAAATTTCATAATATTTGCAAAAACAGTCTTTTCAAGACTAAAGACACATTTTTTCCTCCAAAATTGCACAAATATTCCCTTTCACAAAAATGCTATTTTTACAAGAAAACTCCAAGTCTTTGTTCATCAAATATCTCAACAAGATAAATATTATTTTCAAAACATTTTATTCCATAAAATATTAAACAACAAATTTTCTTGAAATATATCATTTTGTTCAACACTCTTGAAATCCTTTGTAAACCATTTTACACAAATCATAGAAATAATCTTCGTAAATCATATATTCATTCTACAAACTCTAACTACAAGACTAATACTATGGAAAATATAGTATTTAACCTAAAGAGTACAGTTTCCCACATCAAAGGAAGCTTCAAAGATGGTAGATGATTGTAGAAGAACATGGAAACCTCCGACCCCCTAAGGTGAACTTCCAATACTGCGTCTAATGTCCTATAGGCATACGGATCAACACATTTATTACCACGTCCCCTTTATCCCGGACGATTTCAAAAATCAATCTAACTAGGGTGCCCATACACCCTATATCCCGTTCATATCTGAAGCAACAGCACAGATGTAATATATTTATCTCAAGCTCAGTCCCGCATGCCCGACGTAGTTATACTGTAAGGTATTCTTGATTACCCCAATAATCGAGATTTAATTCTTCAATATTGTCCTACCAATCCACTAGTACTGTAAAAAAATTCCTACTGCTTCCTGCACAACACTACCCGACTCCACTGGCCTTATATCGTATAATATCTCTTAACTCAAAGTGTTTTCTCCACACGTAAATGATCATCGTTTAAAATCGATACTCTAGCATCTAACAACAACTTCCAACTCTCGGTGTTAATTAAGGTTCATGTATGGAACATTACGCAATTGAAATCCAACTAAGGAATTTCTCATATTTCCTATCCCGTAGCATTGTCAATTATCGAGGTCCTTTGACCCCAAAGCATATAACCACGACACTTGAAATCCTATCCCCGGACGTCTAAGTCTAACACTCAACTTCCACATCTCTAAAGGAGTTTTTACAATACAATGCTCGTACTATCACTAAGTCCCCAACCCTAAATCAATAACGAGCTAAATTTCTCCACTACCTCACGCCAGTATAGTCCTTACGAACCGGGATCGAATATAATGAGACATCAATATTCTCTTAATTCTCCACTACAGTATAACATATACACGGGCTAGACCCTTTTTTAGGTGAGACATCTCTAAATAACACATCCTGCCCTAGAATAATGAACATGATAACCTAACTGTAACAGCCCATCATTGCTCAAACCATAACTAACTAGTTGATTGGGCGTAAATATTGTATATTTATTCCCATAATTTCGGTACCTTTGTGAACCCGAGTGATGCAACTGATATGGATTTAATGCACATTTATGCTATTAACCTTCATTGGCAAGTATTTCGTGTTTCGTGTTTCTCTTATTTGTTTTATAGGTTAATTATGCAAGCGGTGCAAAAGAGAAAGCGAAACGATGAAAGAAAGTCTAGGAAGGCAAGTTCAAGGGAATTTTGGTAATTCTTCAGCCATATCCCGGAGGAGGAGTCAACTGGAAAGTTGAAAATCTTGGAATAACGAGAACACTGAAAGAAACGGCACCCAAATCCGAGCTACGATTGATGAGTTATGACCAGTTGAAGTTGAAGAAAAATCCAAGGAAGAAAGGAAGAAAACAAGAAAAAAATTCTAAGTGTTTGAATGAAAGAAAATGACATCTAAACCAGCGAACTTTACCAAACCCAATGCAAACCGATTTGGGGGGCGAACCGGTTCGGGGAACATGCGAACCAGTTCGGGGGTCCTGAAGCGCGATTTTTTTTCTTTATTCTGATTGGTTCAAAGAATCCCATTAGGTTAAAACTCCTCCTAAAATAGTTTTGGACGTACTTAGTGACCTAGGAACAGCAGTTCTGAATAGTTTTTTTAGTTTTGGTAGAGAAAAAAGAAGAAGAACATCTAGGAACATAACTTCAATTAATTGCTGCAAGATTAATACAATTCCGGGTTTGTTTTCAAGTTGTAATCCAAGTTTTATTTTTATGATTATTATTCTTGCATGGTAATTTTCCTGCGTGATTTGAATAAATTTATGTGTTCATAATACTTAGCTACGTATTTCAATATACTTTTATCATGATTTCTTTCGCATGCAACGTTACTATTTCATGTATCCTTCAGCTTAATATGTCCGACTAGGTTTAAAAGGCCGGGATACATGAACCCATCCTGATGTGTTAGTGTCATGTGTATAACATTAATCCTCTGAATTTAGTTATTGATTACGACTGTATTGCGTAGTAACATAACAATTGTAGGTCTTTATATCTCGTTTGCCTCTGGGTAACCGAGATGATTTAGAATGCAATTCGAGTGTCACTATCGCGATACTGATTTACTCGTCCTCAGATTAGGTATGACGCGAGCTTGAACCTCGTATACATAATGCTTGGGAGTACTAAATTTTGGGTCAAATTTAATCAGTTAAATTTACGATTAATATTATAACTGCAATTCACTAGGGTTGGGGGATTGTATTCCCATCCTGTTTTTCTCATCACTTAAACAAAAGTTTCAAATCATCTATCATTCATATTTTAGGTAGTTTAGTATAGTTGTATTTCTTCATAATTTCATAATTTCATTTAGCATAATCATTATCAAAATCCAAATCATTTTTTCTTTCTTTTTAGAGTCAGAGTTAGGGTTCCTTCGTATTTTCCCGTCGTTACAACTTCGTTGTCCTTTTTCCCTGTGGATACGATCCTGACTTACCGGGTTTATTACTAACGTGACAGGCTTGCACTTGAGCCTAGAGTGAACGTACATTAGAGACACATTCTGAGTCGCGTCACTAGTACATACCTAAGATAACATCGTACTCTCCTAACATATCTCTCGTATACGAGATAATCCACTAAAATATATCCTCTCAATGTCTTCACCCTCTCCCATAATATAAACAGATAGTAGTGAAACTAATGATATATACACCTAACCCATCACACACGTGAATCTAGTGCTAACAAAATACTAGAACTCACATCCGTCATGGAAAATTTACCCCATTTGCAAAAGGATACCTTCCATTGCCAATGGTAATGGCTCTTCAAATGATTCCTGGACATAATACTCATTCCTGGTCTAAACCAAAAACTTATGTAATTTTTACCCCTATTGGGAACCCTGCTCTTGTCTCCTATCTCTCTGCGGACAAGATGGACGCAGGTGGTCCTTCTCTACATATATAAGACACCTTCTTGTATAATACCCCTATTTCAGTCCCCACTAGACTTATTGGGGTTTCCTTACTCTCTGGTTCTAGTAGGCTCGGTTTTCATGTCTACCCAAGTTGTTTCATTGGCTCCACTGGCCGTGTGGAACGTGTTAGCGGACCTGATGTTTGAATCCACCTTCACTCAATTGGAATTCCTTTGATTTGAATCTTTTAAATGGTTTTTATTTTTGTTATCCACCCATGGTGCCCCATTAGCACCTATTATATCCAAGCTTTCCGTACAAACTAGACTTTCAAATCTCATGGCTCCTTTCACATAGGAGCATTTATATTGACACAGTAATAGTACGGCATCGATGGCATTACGATAAGTTATCCAATTTAGATTTGCACATAAGTGATGGTGAATTCTACTCGTGATACCATCCTCAAACTTAAGGACCCTATTATCCTACGTATCCACCTCGTCAGGTGTAAAGTTTGCTAAAAATGCACATTCTTCCTCATACTCGACCACTATTCAGCCCTCCTGTAATAAATACATAAATTTCCTTAACAAATCTATTTGAATAATGGAAGAAAGGACTTGCGATGGAATCGCACCCAAATTTCTCTATATTTGTAGTACAACTTTTCTCAAATGTGGTGACTGACTCCCACTACTGTCACACTGCTCCTATAAGCTTAAAAGTCAGCCAAAATTTAATCCTTAGTGTCATTGAACTTCACCACACACAAATACATTTGGATGTTCTCATTACATTGGTTGGATAATACAGATTCGCACTTCCCGGAGACTATGATAGATGGACTTTCTGAATGGCCCTGCTGATTCTCTCCCATACTGGCTGAAACAGGTGAGTCTAAATTAGCACGATCATCCTCCATGGAAGCGCTTTGAAAACTGTTGTTCCATGACGGTCTTCACAGCATTAACTACCTGAGCAATAGTGGTGGTGACTTCTACTGCGGCCACCATTTCCAGAATAGTCTGCGGATCTGGATGAGCCTCTCCTCCTACAGTTCTCCTAACGGCCTTCATTGGTCGTCCACTATAGTTCAGCATACGCAACACAACCGAACTCGCATAAGATTCACTTCAAATACATGCAATAGCAGGATAATGTAAATCACAATAGGGATCAACAGTCCTAATACTAGGGCTCTACATTAAAGAAAAAAAACACTAAAAATGTAGTAAGCCCCCATAGATCCTAAGGACACTAGAACCTGATGCTTTGATATACCATCTATGACACCCCACTTATTAAAATAATGGTTGGCTTGACCTTTACTAAATAAAATAGGAATCTCAAATGGTTCATTCTTAACATCACTGTCAAAAAACTAATTAATTACTAACCACCTATTATTTATCCAAGCCTTGGGTAAATTTTAAAATATAATTAAATTATTATAGATAAAAATCATTCACCACAAACCATTCTAGATGAATGAATAAGTAAATACACAATCAGATAATTAAATCTGAATACCAGAATATAATAAAAAAATACATTAACCGAATAAACCATTTGTTTACAATCTAATACAATATCCAATGCAACTGAAGTAAATAAACTAAAATAAAAGCTGACATTGGGAGACATGCCCGGATAATAACTGACTAAATCTTATCTAGAATCTCAAGGATAGAAAATGGCTAAACAATTCCTGCAACACTCCACAGCTGCTGCAACTCCAATGACCTGGAAGTGATAATCATGGTTAGTGTCTCTATGGCTGGACACCTTAAAGTTTTTGAAAATAATTATCATATGGGTCAGAGCCCAAAATCTTTTAAAAATATTTAGCAAGTAATTAAAATGTATAATAATTATGAATATTTTATTCCTTATTTAAATTGGTGTCACACTCACATAAGATAATACTCGCTCCTCAGCTATAGTGCGCACTTATAGTATGCATTTTAACATCCTATTTATGCTACCCAACCTAATTACTCTAAATATACTCATATGTCCATACGCTACCCTAAGTTCCACGTATTTTATCTATTTATCTTACACCTCCACTAAACTAGTATAATTCTCAATTATAATTTATAAGTTTGTTTTTAATAAGTTTCACAAGCTATTAATTAATTTTTCGCACTTTAATGACTTATGCCCCTATATATTTTTCATCACAGATATATACATATCTTCAATATCACATCAATCACACACACACACACACACACACACACACACACACACACACACACACACACACACACATATATATATATATATATATATATATATATATATATATATATATATATATATATCACTATATACTTCTAACTGCTATCTCTAGTATGTTTTTTATGCTCTAGATCATACACACATCATCCTGGGCCATCGGATCGGAATCTCACCACCGAACTCAAAACTTACACGTAATTAGAGGCGGTCATAATCTTAAGTCAGTGGGTCATAACTAAACCACATTACTCCACTTGGACTCCAACCTCACACAGAGTGGGAAAGCACAGATCTATGACCCTAGGGACCAATACTAATCCTTCTAGAATTAGCCAGGAGAGATCGCACAAAGTGCGCAACCACCAATGATACCATATCCACTAGAGTGGTATGTTTAATATATATATATATATATATAGAGAGAGAGAGAGAGATAGGGAGAGAGAGAAGTTCACAAATGAACCAAAATAATGAACATTTTAATGAGCCTAATAAGACAATAAAAATGAATCCAATCAATTTTAATTCCTTGTTGTAATTGATCCACGCCAGGAGCAACAGACATGCGTGTCACATGAATTTTTTTAAATAAACCCACACCCCACCCCGCCACATCTTCCATTAGAAGATCCCCCGCTTCTTACTAAACGGATCATAGGTTTACGGGCTTTAAGTAGATGGGTATATGGAGCTATAAAGGTGGTTTGAATTGGGTTTAGGAGAAGGTATGACAGGGGATTGAAATGGATTGGGCATGGCTATGGAGGGTCACCGATGGAGGTTGGACATTGGTTTTTTTGGGTTCGTCCACCGGTTGGTGGGTTTTAGAGTTTGGGTAGGGGGTAGAAATGTTTTAGTGGCCGATGTTGGGGATAAATAGAAGATTGGAGCAACTACGGGTTAAACTAGGGTTGGAGTTGTAGATAGGGCATGCCTGGTAAGACATGGGTCTATGGAGGTATCCAGAGAGATGATAGGGTAAGATCAGGTTGTATTTGGTCGGAGGTTTTTTCGACGGATAGGAACTATGTATACCAAATCGAGTTAGTGGAGATGGGTTGACTAGGGTGATGGATTTTTGGGTAATGGGTTTCATTTGTAGAAGCTAGGTAGGTCTCAAGGCACCACCTGCTGGTGGTAGCTGCCTGAGTGAATCTACCAGCATGAAG
Source organism: Sambucus nigra (assembly GCA_949130495.1). NCBI lineage: Eukaryota > Viridiplantae > Streptophyta > Magnoliopsida > Dipsacales > Adoxaceae > Sambucus > Sambucus nigra. The sequence continues at coordinate 148,113,156 of OX422223.1, forward strand.
TAGGGGCTTCCAAGGGTTCGGGATGTAGAATGGTGGTAAATGGGTTTTGGATTGGAAGTTTTTGGTAGATAGGGGGTTTTGGGGTGGGGGGGGGGGGGGTCACTTGTTAACACGTGTGTGACACGCGTATCCATTGTCATTGACACTAACCAATTACAATAGGGAATTAAAATTGATTCGCTTATTTTTTAATGTCTTATTAGGTTCATTAAAATGTTCATTATTTTGGTTCACTCGTGAACCTCTCTCTCTCTCTCTCTCTCTCTCTCTCTCTGAGAGAGAGAGAGAGAGAGAGATCATACACAAAGATATATTCACACATATATATTGTCACTATACCCGTTTATATATATCCAATGTCCCGGCTAACCGTGCGTATCCCTCCTAAATATGTCCAATAAATCCCGAGTCTAAACACGACATTAAATTATAAATTATTCACTTATTTAATCAATTTATACCTTAAAATAATATTTTGGACATGAGTTTAATCTCAACCATCCCGTATCCCTTTTCTACCTAATTTTTTATCACCATTCCATATAAATCCTCGAGTATCATTTGTCCTAATTACTCTAATTTTTTGCTATAGATTAAATCCCAATTAACCCAAGGCATATTAATAATTTATTTAAATTTCCAAAAGTCCTAAATTATCCCTAGACATCGAAAATTAATCCATGAATTTAAATAATGAACATATTCCATCAAACAAGTTGTACCACAACAGTCGAACTGGTTCGACTTGAGGGTGAACCGTCTCGCCCCTGCAAACTGTACAGTTCTTCGAAATTCGAGTTTCAAAAAGTTTAATCCAACCAACCAATCCCCAGTTCATATTTTTCCAATAATTATAAATACTCATGAATCTTAAACATAAATTAAATCCATTTTAATACAAAATTCAGTTACCCATGATCACTACATGGGATTTACCCTTAATTTTCACATATTATGAAATTCTCGCAATATCACCAAGATTCATATTTTCTCAACATTTTTAAATCAAGAATTCACCTATCTACATGGGATTCCAAATTTCAGATTTCAATCCGCATAATCACAAATATAATTTTTATTAAATCACTTGTAAAAAATCCAATTTTATATAAATCCTACCCAAAAATCATTTCTCAATCATGATATGAATTGAAACATACACATAATCATTTAGCTAGATAATTACTTTCCTTAAAACTTCATAGAGCCTGGATTTTCTCTTTGATGATGTTAATCCAGTCCAGAAATCTCCTATAATTTTCTCTCAATTTATCTCCTCTCGAGTACCTTTGGTTTCATCTTGAAATTATTTGAGTTTCCTTCTCTTTTCTCTTTGAATTCTCTCTTAGGCTCTTGGTATCACAAACAAACCTTTTGATATGATAATATTACTTTTCATTCAAAACTAACCCTTCATTTTATAAGCTAAATTCCATAATTCCACTTACACCTATTTTTAAAACGACCCATATACCTTTATACGGGTCCCATTTAGTCTAAGAAGGCTTTGAAATCCAATCATTACCCCTGGGTACTTAATTTTGACTATTTTGGGTCAACCTTGCACTCGAAATCATCATTCGAGTCACCCATCATAAATTTATCATCTTATTCCAAACACGATCCCACGCGCACATCTCGAATAAGATACTATCAAAACGTCACTTTTAGTCACTTACACATCTATTATATATTCTAAAATGCTCTACAAGAGCTTTTATATCTACTAACTAAAAAACAATCCATGTGGCACTAAAAATTATACTAACGTTTTATCTCTCTCGAAAATAAAAAATGGTTTCGTTTTGTGTCTCCTCTCATTCTAAATTTGTTATTCCATACCTCTAAAACAAAAAAATGAAATGACACTACTTATTAAATGTGTCAATCTAAGAACTGAATTTTTATGGGAATCCAGAACATATACAGACCTGTTAAAAAACCAAAAACAAACGCGGTAACAGTGCACACCCACTCCCATCACCTCCCCTCAAACTAAGAGCCTCTCTCTTTTCTCTTGGAAAAACCAAGGCACGATAAAATCAAACCTTTTCTATACCAAAGTCAAGTGAAACCACCAAATCCAACACCATTAATTTAAAAACCCAACGGATCTCCAACTCTTTCTCTTGGGGCAACCAACGAACGAGGAGAAACCAGCAGACCTGTCCACACCCCAATCCAAAAACAACAATGCACCACTAAGAAAATCTACATAGGCATAAAGGGAATGGAAAAAATGGTGTTGTGTGCAAGTTTTTCTTATCGCTCAAAGAGATTCATGAATCGCACTATGGTTTGGGAATTCCCCAACACAGTCAATAGAATGAAATTGCGGAGCTCAAATCAAAGAAACGAAATTTCAAAGGATATGTGGTTTTTTTCTAATGAGGCTTAAGACAAGGTTGAGGAGAACAAACAACTAAAATAAATCAAGAAGAAAAAGAAAAATAACAACAAGAAGGTGAAAATATCTCAAGACTCAGTTGTTGGTTGTGTTTAATTTTTAACTTTATATCTTTCCAATTTTTTAGATTATCATCAAAATGATAATTTTTTAATATTACAACTTATCATAGCAATTAGTTTTCTCAAATAATTTGTGTGTTGACGAGAGAGCGAGGGGGAGAGAACTGTGGTGTTTTGAGATGTGTGCAGGTGTGGGGGTTTAATACGAAGAAATGGAGGTGGAAGTTTAATCACAAACGATGGAATGTGTGTTATCCTTATTTGAATTTTTCCAATATAATCGGGTTGAGTTGCACATCGAATACTACATTAGTACGCCTAATCGAGAAAATCTAGTAAGATGCTTCCATCGCTCCTTTTTTCTTTCTGTTGTTTTCTTCTACTACATCAGTCAGTCAGCAGCGCATACAAGCAGAATGTAATACTATAATTACTCAGTTTTCTTATCTTCTCATAAGCAAAAAAAGGCACACCCAATTCTCTTCCAATCAAATGAAAAAAAAATTTGAGTCGTGTTCTCGATAAGTAATAAAAGATAATTTCATGTTGTTTCGTGTATTATTTGTAGTGTTTATATTGAATGAGAAAGACGACTTCATATCATGTTGGATTTTAAATTGGTGGTGTCGGATTTTAAAGGGGAGGTGTTTGACTTAAATAGAGTCTCGGATCTTGCGTACCATGTGTTGCATACCATTTGGAAATTGTCCTAAGATAATGGCGATTTATAGGTTTTGTGTGGAAGCTCGGATCTTGCGTACCATGTGTTGGACATATGTTCTAAGATAAGGACTAAACTAACTATTTATTTATGTGTAACAAATTTATAGAGTCCGAATATAGAACATATGTATGAAATGATTTTTTTCTAATGGAGTGAAATTCAGTGACTTATTTTTATATCTGAATTATGCCACAATTATTATCCATATAGGGAATTGAATGAGTGAGAAAAATTCGACGCTTTTAATGATAATGGATATCAATTTATGTTATTGTAGTACTTTGATGTTTAGACAATTATATTAATTTGTAGAAAAAATAATTATGCACGGTAACTGCTAATGTAATCGATAAAATAGGTTGATCTTGTTATCACTTTTATATTTTCATAGCTTTATGTAGATTTTATGTATTCATTTCATCATTAATTCACTATAAAATGATAGTCTAATGTCCCAAACATGTCATAAATTGGTGAGGCTCTAGCTAAGGGGTGTATGCCGGCAGTGATTACAGACCGCCCAATTTAAAATCTACAGTTGATGGATGTCATCCAATGGTCGAAGATTGTTGTGTTTAGCAGGACACTAGGCAGGGTGAGAAGGGTTAAAATCATTTTGGATGGAGGAAGTTGAGATCGGTATGATCAAATAACGGGATTGAGTGTGACAGCAAGTCAAGAATTTGGTATGTAATGATCTACCTCAGCGTGATGCTTTTGATTTTTTTTAAATGGCTGTTATTTGAGCCTTTTTTCTGATGAAATTGTTTCATTAGAAAATGACTTTATTGATGTATCTATTTGTTCATCTCATAACATTCATTTTTTAATTTAGTTCAAACTGAAATTTTTTGCATTGAGTTGTAAATAATCAAACTTAAGGAAGAATATTAAGTTATAACTAATATTATCTGATGAGTTTTCTGAAATGTACACCACCTGCTTGGTTACATTTCAAATAGGGAAAAGGTTTTGGGTTTTTTTGAAATGTACACATGTTTAATTAAATTTCAAAAAGGGAAAAGCTTGGGTTAATTAGTAGTTGTATATAAATATTTTCTATTACTAGCATTTTTATAATACGTTGAAAAGGAGAACTCCAATACTAAAATAAAATTATGTTATAATATGTGAAATTATGTTTTAATCAAAGAGTAAAGCACATAAATTTACATTTCCATAATATTACTCTTAATTTCAAGTTGAATATAATCAATTATTTATTAACAACGATACTTGAGCCTTTTTTAAGGGTTTGAACATCATTTGTCATTTATATTACATGAATATAGGTTATGTGTGTGTAGTATGTTTCACGCTTTGAGAATGATTATTTTTAAAATCACAAAAATGTCACATATGGCATTTCGCCCGCGCATCACACGGGTTTACACCTAGTAATATAAAATAATGCAACTCCATTTAATTATTCTAAAAGTAAATATAATAACACATAACTATTAATCAATTTCTTACTAATTAATTGTTTAAATTCACTTTATTTTTTCAATTTTAATTAAATTACTACGACACGTGTAATTTAAGTATTCCTAAAAATACGAGGTATTACAACTTACCTGAGCATTACACCAATCCAGTCATTGTGGAAAAATAACACTGCGTGCTAAGTGTTCTCGAGTTCTAACACCTTATCATATCCTCAAATAACAATCCTAATCTTTACAACTAGAGTTGTTAAATACCACACCAGTCAATCCATAAGATTACTAATCCTAAGGAAACGGATACTATGAGAAAATAGTGTGTCCGAACACGCTGCCATACGTACACAGAACTTTATGAAATATAAAGGATACTTTTCGCACCTAGTTACCGAGCTGCTTTGACCATGCCAGGTCCAATAACACTCCTCTCGCACCAAATCGTGTCGTAACAACAACAACATGATATAGTCCCCAACCATCGCAATCGAGGAAACACAGTCATCGACTACCGAAACTTAAACAACAAAAATAATCAGAATGAATGAACAATCATTTTGGGGGAATCCCATCCGCGTGAAATTATTATCGTTTACTAAAAGCAAACCTATGCCATACGCTTGAAGTTTAGGAATCCTCTCAGGCGTTCTCATTAGATCCTAGTATAGCCACACACCCTACCTTGAATCACCAACCGTGGTGAATTGGATCACGAACCATTTATCTCTGTGAGACGAAAGTAGCATACGAACTTACTGTCTTTTGGGAAGTCAACCGCTGGACTTCCTTCCTCAGGAATAAGACTTCCTCCATACACCCTTTATGAACATGAACCACTACGGTGGACGAATGTCTAAAGCCTTTGTCAATGCCGACCTTGTCTGTATCTCTAGTCAACGTGACGTCATGACAAAACCTAACACACTATGTTACTGTCTACATTATCGCTGTAAGGTCATATTTTCCATCGTCCCTAGTTTATAATAAGTATACCGTATCTCGTTACAACCACAAAGAAAGCTCACGTTCAAGAATTCGGATCCGAATATCACACATATTCAAAATGTACGTGATATGAGGTATACTTTGGTATATATTTTGTTTTGAGTTACTTAGATTATTTACTAAATATTGAGATACTTTTATAAAATATTTTTTTACAAAATGAGGCTTTTTTCGAACTTAATTTTTTTTCTGAAATACCTGTAGCCGGACTTTAAAAAATAAAAAATTCCATTCTTGCCGTTCAAACAACATGGAAATATTGTTCAAACAACATGGTAATATCATTAGATACGTCGTTCGAAAGCCCTGATCAATTTTGGATCAAACAACAGCACATTGTTTTGATTTTTGAAAGATCGTTTCTATGGCCGTTCAAACAACATCTAAATGTTGTTCAAACGACATGAGGAAGTTTTTCTAATGACTTACGCTGCCTCAAAATTTTTTGTTAGACAACAAATACTTGTTTCATGAAGCTTTTTAATAAAGACTTTTCATTTACACAAACTGTAGAACTACTACAAGCAATTACGGTGATTGGATTCTCATCCATACTTTCTTTAATTTTAAAAATAACTACTCACCCATCTGACTTAAATTGAAATACATAGTCATCTGAGTTTTTAGTATTTCGTAAAAACATGTCCACGGAATCAATCGAGGAATATGACGGGATAACAATATGAGGATCACCCATTGTAATTTACAACGAACGTTTTTTTTTTTGTTTTATTTTTTTTGGAATGCAAAAGAAATTATAATTTACTCAAAATCTAATTAGACAGCCCATAATCTTTGATAAGGGAGAATTTAAATGACGATCAACTACAGTTATCGCCTTAAATCTTGCTTTTTCCTCTAGGTAGGTGGTCGGTAAGAAGACTCATTAAAAACCACCAATCCTAGACGAGGTAAAACGGAATCGATTTGATAAGTTCGCGTTTGAGCAACTTCTAATTCTATCCTCGTTAAGATTTTTACCCTAAAGTCAATTTAAGCAACGTGCTAAAGTAAGTGGAAAATTAAACCACAAACGAGCACACAAAAACGTACCACCGCCGTGGACTTTTTATGGTGACTTGATTACTTCGGGCTGAAGTTTATGTTGACATCGATCGAAGGAAAAATTTGCCTAAGTTTTAGTCGTTACCGAGAGTTCTTTGTGCTCGTGGAAAGATTGCACATGTATTCTTTATGTACCTTAACCGTTGCACACTTTGTCCCAATTTTTCTTCACTTGGGCTCTTTTTTTTTATTGACTACCTACTAAAAAAATGATTCTGGAAATTTTCAAAAAAAAAAAGATTTTTGGGTTTTTTCAATTTTTTTTGTATTTTAGGATAACTAGTGCAAAATGTAAAAAAAACTAGTCTGAAAGTCACAATTCTCAATAAAAAAATCGAATAAATTCCCGACAATGACGCCAAAAACTTGTTGTCAATTTTATAAAATACCGCAAGTGCATGGGCTATTATAGAATAACGAGTGTAAGTATGGGTCGAACCCACAGAGATTTATCAATTTTAACTTTTAACAGAATTGCAACTGTCCAACTAGATCAAATGGTCTCTAGAGTAATTATAAACTACACTAATTAAAAGCAACTACGATAAATGAGAGTAACATAAGAGATTTGTAAACAATTAGGAACTAATTCGGATTCTGGATCCATGTATCACGTAACTAATATTGCACACTAATTTGATATTGTCATTCCCTTTTATAACTCAAATTAATTTGACTATCGTCGCGTTTGATTCGAAAAATATGAAAGTTATGTTCGAAATATTTTTAATGTCTCTGGTAGACGTCAAAAATCCTTATTCCCTTAAAAAATACAAGTTTTAAAATTCGCAAATGTATTTAAGAATGGACTGTTGAAATAATCAAAGTGCAAGCATAATCCATCAAAAAATACTATTTTTAAATCTCAAAACTTGAATTGACAAAACAATTTTGAATGTTTTAAAACACTCTCTCATGTCATTTTAAAATTAATACTGAATCTTTAATAACAATTAAAACAGGTAGGGAATAGACAATAATCAAATTAACATGACAATATTAGTTAACTATGATAAACTTCACCCTAATCCTAATAGAATAATCAAGATATCACAATGAAAGAGAATTTTCAAGAATAAATGGAGATTTTCATTAATAAATCAAACTTACAAATAGTTCTCTCGCAACAATCTTAAATCCTCTAAAAAATGATAAAAATTGGGCCCTTAAGTTGAATACAATCTCTCAAAAATCACTCCCTGACAATCGTCCTCCTAAATTATGATCCGAAGGGTTCTTTTTACAGGACAAGTATTTAGGTATTTGAGTTGTGGTGGTACTCTTCGTGATTGGCCGAATGGTGTTGGAAGCTATCCCTTCACCTGTTTAATCTTTGGATCGGGATAAGTGACCGAATTTCCCCCCACTCGAAAAATCTTATCTTTTCTTGCTGAAGACGGGTGACACCCTGCTTAAAATAATAACGGATGGCCATCCCTATACTATAATTAATCAGGAATCTCAAGTGGATCATTCTCAGCATCTACTGATGATACCAAAATAAACAAAGCTAACTACCCAAAACCATAAAAAGCGAGTGCCAAAATTTTTTAAAATATACAATGCCGTAACCAACCAACAATATAATAACAACTAAACATGATAATCAACATACACATGCTAAAATAAAATAGAATAGTTCTATTCAATACCATAAATACACAAAAGGAAATACCCGAATATGTTGTCGGGTCACAGACAATACAACAATCCTGTGAAAAGAAATATGAACAAAATTCTATAATTACAACTCTTGGGTGTAAACCTGATATACAAACTGAAACCTGATCTAGATATACAAAATTTAGGAAATGGCTATATCAAAATCCCGCGATAGTCCGCTACTGCCACAGCTCCCCGAATATACTGGATAGAAAACATCGTTGGCGTCCTTGCGGAGGAACACCTAAAATAATACAATATATATATTCCAAGAGAAAATATAAATGGGTCTGATCCCGAGGTGTCAAAACATTTTATCAAGTCCATTAAAATGCATAATAATTATAAATGCACTATAACATGATTGAAGTGGAGTCGCGCTCTCCTGGAAATCCAACTCACCTCTCAACTAGAGAGCACACCTAAATGTATGCACATGGTCCTCAAATAAATTCTCAAAACTATCTAAGGGTAACTCAATCTAACCTATGACCAAATCCACACTCGCGTAGCCCATCATCTAAAACATAACCATAAACTTCTGATTCTGCCATAACCCAAACATGCATCTAAACTTAATTATCATATAATTATTCATATACAAAACTCTTACTTGAATTTAGCGGATTCTAGTTATCAACTTACACGAGTTATTAGCATCAAAATGTTAAGGACTAAACTTCTCCCAACTCTCAACATTGCACTGCATTTCGTGCGTGGGACGTCTTACAAAGCGAAATCCAAATAAGGAACCCCCCTGATACACTACTCCTTAGCACTGTTAATTATCGAGATTCATTATTCCCTCAATGCACGACGTATATAACATCAACTACTTATTTAATATATATGACTCCAGCTTATTCTCATCAAACCTTGTTTCACTATAACATATAAAACTCAGTACTAAGGACTAAACTTATCCCCACTCCCAACATTGCATTGCGTTTCATGCGTGGGACGCAAGTGAAATTCAAATAAGGAACCCCCCGATACACTACTCCTTGACAATGTTGGTCGTTGAGGTCCATTATGCCCTCGGTACCCCACACAAACGTCAACTACTTATGGGGAGAAAAAATCTCTAAACACATAAATAAGATAATGCTCTGAACCATTAGGGCCTATAACATTACTTTAGTTAAAAAGCATAATCATTCAATCCTCACAATTAAGTACACATAACACGCTTAGCGTACATATAAATATCCAGAATCTAATCACTTATGGATATACAAAATACTTCACAATGCTATCATCTTCCAGGAATTACTCATTTTATCCCGAGTTACCATATATCAGATTATTATCACACCGCCATGGTAATATAACAAATCACAGTGTATATAAAGCGGTCATAGTTCCACACCAGAAGTGAGAACGAAACATACCCAAGATTTCTCACCCTGAATAAAATCACACAATAAATAAAGGACGAATATGATCTGGGGACTATACGCATCCTAATCCCCAAGCCAGGGGCCTCACCCACATCGCGCAACTTCCCATGATAGCAATGGAGTGTATGCTCACACAATAAGTATACGTATATCATTCACACTAGATATATATATACAATCACATCATATAAATGCAAACCATAACACAAGGTATCTATATCACGCCATATAGGTATACATACTCTTCTCTATGCTCCTATGTATAAAAGAAGTAAATTCATTTATAAGTATATAACTCTCATACCTTCCCATTATCATACGCCGACCCCTCACTTGAAACTTACTCATCCCTCACACCTAAGAGTATGAAAAATCTCCCAATTACACAAACATTAATGATACTCTCTATATCCGAATACACACCGATCAACAATCATTATCCCCCAAATAAAAATCTCGATGGTAGGAGGATTTTCCCACTAAATCGATACGATAACCCAAACTCGTACTCTCTCACAATAACGACTCTAACATTACATCTAATCATCTACCAATCCTTCTCTCATTTCCTTAATGAGAGAGGCATTACATGGTCAAATCAATTATGAAATAGACCCCAAACATTTGCTCACCTTCCTAAGGTCACCAATCCCATAATATAATCACCTAACCCTCTATGATACAATAACTAAGAAGGTCCATAAATATAAACCCAAAACAAAGAGGGTACAACTGAAATCCCAAACTTGGACCAAAAACAGAGGACCAGTCGACCCGCCCCTAACCCCCGATCGACCTCAATTTCTAATTTTTCCTGAAAAAGAAGGTAGTGGGATTTTCCCTTGAGGCACGGTCGATCGGCCCCCAGGCCGCCGTCGACCAGCCATAGCAAACATCTCGGCCATCTTCCATTTTAGATGATCTCCAAATTTCCAAAAATCTCAAAATACCAACGTCAAACCCCAAATCTTCAACCCAACCAGGTTTCTAACATTAATACTCATCAAATAACTCAACGCCACTAATTTAGAACCTTAAATCCATACATACACACCTCAAATGTAAGACTTCCCCAAAATTGAGGTTTTAACATTTATAACCCAAAATCCATAAATTTATCCACAAATCATGAAATAAATGGTACACAAGAATTATTTAGCAAGTTTAATCACTTTCCTTAAAGTTGTAAAGTCTGAATCTTCCTCGAAATCGTGTATTTGCCGGAATCCCAAAACTTTTCTTGTTTCTCTTCTTCCTTTCTTCTTCTCCCTCTCTCTCTCTATAGGGATTTCTCTCATTCTCTTAAAAAAGATTGGCTTCTCACGTAGGCTTAATAAGCCTTAACTCCAAAATACCCAACTTTAAATGATATTACACACTTTAAATGACCCGATTACTCCAATTCGAGTCAAACGAACTTAAAAATATTTCTGAAGCCAAATAAAACCCAAGTACAGTCATTTTGACTATCTTGACCCATCCGGGATCAACCGAACACTCAGAATCGTCATTCGAAATACTTTCTAACATCCTTAAATTTTGACCTCAATTGCCAAATTAAAATTTCTCCGATTTAAATAAATATTAATTCTCCCAAATTAATTAAATTATTAGTCTTGAAAATCACGGGGTATTACAGACTTCCCCCTTACCAGAATTTCATCCTCGAAATTAAACTAAGCGTATTACTCCAAATCTCAACTAGTTACCACAACACCTATCCTCACGATCACCAGATCTATTCCACCCACTTTTGACAGTGAATCATTTTAAATTTAAAACCAAATCTGCCAACCAGGGTGCCCATACACCCTGTACCAAACTCGACTCGTATAAACATAAACCGGCTTCACTTATCCTCAATTCGTAGAATAACTCGAAGCAAATTAATCCATTATAACATAGTAATTATATAAAAAATTTGAAAGGTCCAAAGATTTAACTCTTCTTAATTCCTGACATTTGCTACTTCCATACGGGGGAGGTCTCGCAAGCGAAATCCAAATAAGGAACCCTCCCAATACACTACTATATAGCTCTGTCGGGGATTGAGATCAGTTAGATCGGGACTAAAGTTTAAAAGAAATATTTTTGAAATCATTTTGACGTTTCCCAAAGGCATATAAAACTATTTTATTTTAAAACAGTTTATGTCTTTCGACATCCAAATCAAATACCTTATGCCCAAGACACAAGGCGCCAACAAATACAATACTCTTACCAACACTCAGTTCTCAAAACTAGCACAACCAAGAGCTAAAATCCCTAGCTCAACAATAACCTGCTAAACCCTGAATCTTTTCAGTAACAAAAATCCCTTACATCATAACAAAACATTCCCATACACTAGGCTGTTCCATAACTAGAACATTACGAATACATAAATCTAGCACGACTACAAAATGATCGCCTTACCATTACTACCCAACGCATTTCAACGATTCCTACGATCGAAACAAAGTCGTAACTCTCTACTAGCACATCATAAGACAATCTATTCTACCAAAAGATATCATCAAAGAGCCTCACTTTCTCACTCCTCCCATCTGGGTCATTCCATACATAATAGGGTTATAATAACTAACCACTCATAAAAATCATACATATGATACGCTCAATGCCCCTCAAATCATAATCCTAATCGCAAACAAAAATAATTTACATATTACCTTTTTAATCCGACATCATCGCTTCATCGGTGGGTTCCTGCTCAAACTCCTCTGGCCCAAAATGGCCTATAATCTGTTGTAGGGTTGCACATCCAAAACTTCCTCAAAAAGTGACCCTTTACCTCTCTCGGGACAATCCCTCTTTCTATGTCCTATTTCTTTACAAAAGATACATCTATCAGGAAATCCTCCCTCCCCATCCTGAGGAACAAAATGCTTTTGCGACCCTCGATAATCGTACTTATACCATCTTGATTCACTGGCAAACTCTTCTACAGACTTACTTGATGAACCCGAGTATCTAAAGTTCGTATCCCTTGCGAACGAAGATGATATTCCTGACACTGTAACAATGCCACATTTACTACCTCAACAAAAGTCAATAACATTGGGTTCCCTAACAAATGCTGCCGAATTCTCCATTTTAAACCTCCCACAAACTTCGACATTCGCTTCTCTTCTGTATTCACCTCATCGGGTACTAAATTCACCAATTGAGTAAATGTTTCTTCATACTCGGCCATCGTTTGATGACCTTGAGACATATCAAGTAATATCCTCCTCGTTTCCTTCTGGATCGTTGAAGGAAAATACTTTTGGTCAAAGAGCTCCTAAAAATCTTCTATGGGCAATGCATCTATCTGCTCCGATGTGGTGATTGGCTCCCACTATTGGAGAGTTGCTCCCATTAACTTAAAGGTGGCGAGAAATTGCTTCTTTACCTCACTACATTCAACCATTCGAAGGTGCCGTTGCATACTATTCTTCCAACGACTTGCAACCATCGCATCAGCTCCCCCTGAAAATTCTGGAGGATACCCCTTCCTAAAATCTTCCCGTACTCTTTCCCGCGTAGATTTCCCTGGGTGGGCTAGGGATACTTGAGCTACAGGTTGATGTGGCATAGAAGAAATGGCAGCAGTTACTGCTTGTGCAATAATATTGCCAACTTCGATTGTGGTTATAGTCCCTTGAGGCATTTGGGGTTCCATATTCTCAGCCCCTCTGGTTTCCCTGCCTGGATGTCCTCTCTTCGATGGCATCTGAAACAAGAACAATTGTATCAGAATTCCATTCAAATTATTACACATCACATACGAAAATATAGACCTGTAAACACAACAGTCCTAATAATAGAGCTATACATCAACTACGCTTACGGAGGAATGCAAAAAACCCTCACAGATCCTAAAGACACTAGAACCTGATGCTTTGATACCACCAGTGAAACCCCGCTTAAAATAATAACGGGTGGCCAGGCCTATACTATAATTAATCAGCAATCTCAAGTAGATCATTCTCAGCATCTACTGACGATACCAAAATAAACAAAGCTAACTACCCAAAACCATAAAAAGCGGGTGCTAATTTTTTTTTAAAACATACAATGCAATAACCAACCAACAATATAATAACTATGGAACATGATAATGAACACACACATGCTAAAATAAAAGAGAATAGTATTATTCAATACCAGAAATAAACAAAAGGAAATACCTGAATATGCTGTTGGGTCACAAAAAATACAATAATCCTGTGAAAAGAAATATAAAGAAAATGCTACAACTACAACTCTTGGGTGTAAACCCGATATACAAACTAAATCCTAATCTAGATATACAAAATTTAGGAAATGGCTATATCAAAATCCCGCGATAGTCCGCTACTGCCACAGCTCCCCGAATATACTGGATAGAAAACATCGTTGGCGTCCTTGCGGAGGAACACCTAAAATAATACAATATATATATTCCAAGAGAAAATATAAATGGGTCTGATCCCGAGGTGTCAAAACATTTTATCAAGTCCATTAAAATGCATAATAATTATAAATGCACTATAACATGATTGAAGTGGAGTCACGCTCTCCTGGAAATCCAACTCACCTCTCAACTAGAGAGCACACCTAAATGTATGCACATGGTCCTCAAATAAATTCTCAAAACTATCTAAGGGAAAGTCAATCTAACCTATGACCAAATCCACACTCGCGTAGCCCATCATCTAAAACATAACCATAAATTCTGATTCTGCCATAACCCAAACATGCATCTAAACTTAATTATCATATAATTATTCATATACAAAACTCTTACTAGAATTTAGCGGATTCTAGTTATCAACTTACACGAGTTATTAGCATCAAAATGCTAAGGACTAAACTTATCCCAACTCTCAACATTGCACTACGTTTCGTTCGTGGGACGTCTCACAAAGCGAAATCCAAATAAGGACCCCCACCCCCGATACACTACTCCCTGGCACTGTTGATTGTCGAGATTCATTATGCCCTCAATGCATGATGCATATAACATCAACTAATTATTTAATATATATTACTCCAGTTTATTCTCATCAAACCTTGTTTCACTATAACATCTAAAACTGAGTTTGCAGTGAATATACCCGCATATAACATCACTATAACATATATTACTCCAGTTTTTTCTCGTGAGGGTTTGCAATGAATATACCCACAAAATTCAAAATCTTGACTCAATACAAAAGTCTAAAAAGTAATATAACCAAGTTTGAATGAAAACTTCATAAATATAACATAACCTCATTTTTCAATCTCAACTTATCGTGTGTGTGTGTGTTCATAGCCAATATAACCCTCCATTTCAAAAGATTTGATCGTTACATTTCTTATCCGAAAGTTAATTTTGATTTCAAAATCTCACGGGATGCACTCTCAATTAAACACTTGGAAATGGGTTCTTTTCTCTCGGTATATGTGAATAAAAGAGTAAATTTATATGAACAACTATCACATTTACATTATCAAAAATGCGTTTTTATAATGGATGAATATGATCTAATAAATGGGAAATCGATTACTTATTGAAAACGTTGAATCGCACAATAGATCCTATTCATCTTCTCTCCACAATATAAGTAACTTCACTTGAGATCGATTAGGACTTCTTTGGTTGTATTCTAGGCTCGTATTTTGGCTAGAAAGAATGGATTTTGGAGTACGAAAATTCTGAGAATATAGAGGTTTTCAGGTATTTTGACTTTTAGGCACTTTTTCTTTTAACCACTATTTTTCTTTTCGCTTTACTTTTTTTCTTCTCAACTCACATTGTTTTTCATCTTTTTATTTCTTTCTTTCTTTTTTCACACATCTTTGTTTTGCAAAAAAAAAATATCTTTCTTTGTGGCCTTTTCATAATCGTAATTTTACCCTAGTATTCTTAGAAAACGAGTATGACTTATTTTTATGGGCAAAATCCCAGTTGGAGTTGGGTAGGACAATGGGTTGTCAACAAAAGGCATATTTTCTTTTTGGCTCAAATGGCCTTGCAATGGAATAATGTAAAAAGGGTTGTTTAGGACAAATTTTTTGGCTTTCAAACGATCGCGTAATCTCATTTCTCAACTTTTGTTAAGTTTATTTGTGTCTTAAGGCGACTTACTAAGACTTCTAGTGCTTTAAAATTCCCATTTTAGCTTTTTATTTTCAGTAATCGAACAAAACAAAGAATTTGAGATCATCAACGAATTTATCACTCAAGGAAAGTTTGAGTTATTTTAACTTGGACTGATTTAAATATCGCAAAAATGATGAATGGCACAAAATCTCATCGGGTTAAAATCTCCACATTTATTCATTAAGCATTAAATTTCGCCTCAATATCCATTTTCGATCATATTATACGTCTAATGTGTAAAAAAAACATAAGTTGAGAGATCCATGAATTAATTCTATATTAAGAAATCGTTTCAAAACTCAATTATATTAAAATCTTTTTGGATTTTTGAAATTTTTCTGATTTGTTTTTTTTTTAAATATCATCCTTAACCCGAAACCTAAATTTTACGTTGTCCTCAATATGTGCTCAAATAAAAATATGGACAAAGAAAATAAAGTAAAGAAGTAAAACGACGATACATCCAAAGTTAACAAATGCATGTCAACACAATTTTTTTAATTAGAAAAAATTACACTAATAATATACAAACACATGACAATTACCATCATCGCCATAAATTAATAATCAAAAGAGTTGTGGGTCATTCCAATTAATATACTTTATAGCACAAAGTGCCAAAACATTGTAAATTTGAGAGTATGATGTAATAACCCTTATTTTTTAGTAATTAATTTTATATTAATTTGCCATGTGAGGTAATTATATAAAATATTGGATAATGGAGTAAATATTATTTTAAGTGATTTAAAAAGATAATGTTTACTAGATTTTTCACATTTACTGTTAAGAGAATGAAAATAGCATCATGTTATGTTTTATAGTGTCATTGTGGTTTAAACGACATTTATGGTTTCAAATGAAGTTGGAACATGAAATGATTAATATTATTCCGGATGCCAATTTAGAGGGCGCTGATTACGCGTGAAATGTGTGAGCGCGTAAGGTGCGCATCCATTGTTTTAGTTTCGCCGCGATAATACAAACAAACCTAAATTACGACTACACTTGCAAGGCAAGCACAGCGGTAAGTCGGGTATCGAAAATCCACAAGGACGAGATGCTAGAATTTATATGATTTAGTGTTCCGAAATAAAAGTGTAAAAGGTGATTACAAACTAAAAAGGAAAAGATGCATAAAAGGGAAATATTAATCTGGGCAAGGGTATTGAAACTAGATTAGCAAAGCGAGAAAACTATAGGTTGCGTCGAATATCCCTCACCCGGGTCAATTTGTATAAAATGGTTACATGGGTCGACGAGTTATTTAGAATGCGTCTCGTTTCAACAGTTAATTGAATCAAGGGTTGTCACGCCCCTAAATCCGCATAAAAGCCTAATAAGATTTTGGCGTCAACAAATATCTCGAAAATTGCGTACGCAGGGTCGTAAGCACGGGACATACATGATATGCCCCGTCAAATCTCCTAGGCGCAATAACTAGGACAACGCACCTGAAATAGACCCGTAAACACCATCACCAAAGCAAAGCAACGCGTCAACTTGAGTGAGTTCAATTCAAGCACAACCTATTTTAAATTAGCTAGAGAGCATATTAAAAATGCAATAAAGAAAGCGAATAAATAAACGCGATAAATCTATACTACAAAGCAAGTAAATCAAAGCATGTAAACCAATTATCAAAGCACGTAAATCTAATTATCAAAGCAAGAAATAAGTAAATACACACTATATTAATGGTGAGGATGATGAATAGTGCAACATTCAACCCAAATGGGGTGTCAAACCAATAACAATTGAAGAAGAACTCTCCAAAACCCTCAAACCCTATGTTATTCTAAGCTAAAATCTATCCTAGAGCTTTCATCTATGATATTTACACAAAAATTGTATTTATAGTAAGTTGGAATAAAAGAAAAGAAGAAAGAAAAGAAAAGAAAAATATCTGTAGAAAATAGGGGATCGGTCGATCGACCCCTTTGGTCTATCGATCGATGGTTGAAATCGTGGGAAAAATCTGAAGGATCAATCGATCAAGAAGGTCTTAGCCAAGGCAGCTTGCTGCAATGTTGTTTCTCCTCTTCTCATCCTCTTTTGGTTTCATTATTTTTCCTTCCGCTAAAAATCCCGTAACTTCTTCATAAGGACTCAGAATCGCACACTGTTCACGGCCACGCGAAGCTTGCGAGGAGGCTACAACTTTCGTGTAGATATTGGGGCAGTTGACTAAGCTATGAAAAGACTAAAATGCCCTTGAACGTGCGATCGCATACAAAAATCGAGCGGAATGCGTCCGAACTTCACACTTAACATCCAAATACCTATAAAAGCTCAATTAACCCTTGCAAAACATGTTAACGTATAAATATTAGGTTGTCTAGTTAACGAGCATAAATATAGGGACTAAGATACCCGAGGGGACTAAAATGCGTCGGTTCGGAGGATAAAATAAGCAATATTTGCGTATTATCACACCCCCTAACTTACACATTACTAGTCCCTAGCAATGAAATAGGATGCAACAAGAACTACAAGCAAACCAAAAGCAGGAGATAGTACAAAAGTATGGCATAAAAACAAAAGGCCACTTTCGCGGGCGATTCGATTGCATTTAGAGTATGCAATAAGCCGTTAAACCCCTAGGTCACCCTAGTGGATGAGTGTCGTCTCGTGAGAGTTTTCAGGGATGGTACACACAAACATCAATTGTTTTCCTCAAAATAAGCCCAAACTAACATGTGACAAGCCCAACAATAGCGAAAAGGATTTCATACGCATTATTAGAAAAGTGAATGAATTCAAACAAAAGTCCAAATCATTAACTTTATATAATGCACCTTATAGAATTGAAACCTTAAAATGTGGGAGGGGGAGCGAGCACATGCAATGTGTGATTTGGGGAAAAACTTATATAAATCGGATAAACGTTAAAGAAAGCATACATTCAATCCTCAAGGGCATTACACTTATCAAGTGAATTCACTCGAAACAGGCAGGTAACACACAGAACATGCGGGAATAAAGAGTAAATGGATATGGAAACTAGGCCGCACACATGTCACAAATGAAGAACGCTATATATAAACTGAAAAACCGTAATCTCAATGAAAGATACCACACATTAAAGGAGGCGAAATGCATTTTCACAGATTATAAAAACTATTTAAACTTTTGAATTACATCAACCTAAGATCACATAGGACTTTAATAGGGTTGTAATGTAGGTTAGGCTAGGGTATGAAATGAAGGAATGTATATACGAATTCAAAGTGTTCGGGATGAAAACTCGGGATAATGGGAAGATGCGGGAAATACCAAAATTGAAAAACATGTTCCAAAACGGCATTAGATATATCATCAGGGAGAGTAATCTAAGCTTATTGAACTATATAGAACATTTACAACTTTCTCTTTCTTTTCTTTTCTTTTTTTTTCTCATGTTTACTTTTGTTTTCTTTTGTTTTTTTCTTTCTTTTTTTCATCACTTTTTCACATCTCTTTTCTTTACTTATCACACTCTCATATGCCTAAATTGCAACCAACATCACAGGAACAACACTCAATCCCAAGTAACATTCCAAACAAATGTATCGAAAGTGTATGTATGGTTTATAACTCCAATATGGAGTTGGTTATGGGAATGGGGTTATGAAACGAAAGGATATATTTAGGCTCAAAGGGGGTTAACAAGGGTAAACATATGAGGGTGAGGTTAAGGCTAATATGGGTGATATGACAAAGAGGGCCTATGATCATTTCACAAAGTTTACTCAATTCTCGAATCAAAACAATATATGAAAATCATGATCAATAACACATTTCAAGTATGAACTCAATTAATGAACGGTCAAATGAAAGAATAGAGAGATTACCAATGAATTCAACGTTTTCAATGAGAAAAGAATAGTGTATACACTCGCAAATGATAAAAGGTACAAAGCTTACTCGGTGTAAGTATATACAATGTAACAAAAGATTATCGAGTTATAAAAATCTTAAACCAAATCAATAGAACAATAAAAGTGCATGTGCTCATGGGATTAAAGTTTAATTCAGGAAGTTATTCATAATATCAATAAGTGAGACTAAAGTCTAATAACTTCTAAAATCAAGAACATGCATCATTGGGTTGTCTATTGGATCGGGTAATTATTGAAATTTATCATCGAAAACAAATGCATAATGCCCAAAAAAGGAGAAAAAAGAAAGAAAATCTTTTTGAAATTTGTGAATGTTGTAAGAAAAGCCTACTAAGTAACGAACATGTGAGCAAAAACATGGACTAAATAAAGAAATGGATATAATATCCCACACCCCCTAACTTAAAACTTGACATTGTCCTCAATGTGAATTAAGAACCAAGTTAAAGAGAGGAAAAGAGCTATATTACCCAAAATTGGAGTGATCCCCATAAGAACAAGTCCAAAGAATCTACAAAACAAGTTAGTACCGAGCATAGAAAAAACAAGTAACAAAAATTTAACTAATTACACTAGACTAAATTAAAAAGAAAAGAAAAAAAATAAAAAGAAAGAAAGCTAACTATATACAACCTACTATTTAGGCTTCACACTAAGTGTACACTAGAAGTCTAAATAGATGAGGGTCCACCGTTAAAACAATTTGACTTTGGAGGATAACTAGTGTACCCTCACATACAAGCATGCCTTCCAAAAAATATGAATTCCGTTTGAACAACGGAAGGCATGTGTAAGGCGTAAGAAAGGAACCATCGCCAATTAGAAGTTTTGGAGGGACGATGGGGGGTTTGGATTTAACGGGTGACAAGAACATGTGGGGACCGAAAAAGCTGAATATCCTCCCAAGAATTTTGAAATTAGAATGGGAGGTGTCGCACACGAAGGCACGAATGCGATTATGGAAGGCGACTCGATCAAGTACTCCTCATCGGTGAAAAGGTTTAAAATATTAAAGTTTGAAACCGAATCATAGGGTACTTGTGACGGTGTGATAATAGAGAATGAAAATTGGGATGAAAAAATTCAAACTCATGAGATGAATCATCATCGCATGAAGATTGAGTTTCGAAGGAAATAATATCATTTTCAATGGAATGTTCTTGTTTGGGGACCAAAGAAGAAATCATTTCATTGCAAATAGATATTACGCCATTTTCATCCTCACTTTCAATATCTATTATGCAATGGGAAAAGTCTAGAATGGTTTGTTCCAAAGTAAGCACAAAGTCCTCATTTGGTTCAAAACATTCCTCGATTTCAAAAGTCTCGAAAGAAAAATCATCATCGGACTCAAATAATAAATCCAACTCATGTTTTCAACAATGATTTTCTTCCCGATAACGATTTTCAATTTTCTCATTCACATACATACGCAAGACCTCACCAAATGTCATTGTTTAATGTGCGGATCCATGAAAATGGGAGCTTTGAAAATTACCATCGGACTTAAACGAAAACTCATTATTATAGGAATTTTAAAAACTATTGCAATTCGTTTCAAAATTCCTATTATAAGGAGGTAAAGGCCCAAAATCATTATCATCGTCTTCAAAATTCCAATAACCTAAATTTTGACTTTCGTTATACTCGTCCAAAGTCATATTTGAATTTGTTATACTTTGGAATTCTAAGTATTCACCGAAAGTCATAGGATTACGAGCGTTTTGAAAATTAGAACAATGATTACCGAAAGAATTGGTATAAGACATGCTTACCCCCCAAAATGTCTCAAGTGGCGAATTCCACAAAGTAGGTGCACGCAGGAAAAATTCGAGCGTTTCTACGTGCTCAAATCTGGAAGTCCTACAAAAAGGTTAACAAATAATACAAATAGAAAGAAAATACTATGAAATACTAAATCAAATAAAGTCAAAAACAAACTAGTCCCGGGCAATGGCGCCATTTTGATTACGCGTGAAATGTGCGCGCATGTAAGGTGCGCAGTCGTTGTTTTAGTTTCACCGTGATAATACAAACAAACCTAAATTACGACTACACTTGCGAGGCAAGCACAGCGGTAAGTCGGTTATCGAAAATCCACAGGGACGAGATGCTAGAATTTATATGATTTAGTGCTCCGAAATAAAAGTGTAAAAGGTGATTACAAACTAAAAAGGAGAAGATGCATAAAAGGGAAATATTAATCTAGGCAAGGGTATTGAAATTAGATTAACAAAGCGAGAAAACTATAGGTTGCATCGAATATCCCTCACCCGATTCAATTTTTATAAAATGGATACATGGGTCGACGAGTTATTTAGAATGTATCTCGTTTCGATAGTTAATTGAATCAAGGGTGGTCACACCCCTAAATCCGCATAAAAGCCTAATAAGATTTTGGCATAAAAAAATATCCCGAAAATTGTGCATGCAAGGTCATAAGCATGGGACATACATGATATGCCCCGTCAAATCTCCTAGGCGCAATAACTAGGACAATGCACCCAAAATAGACTCATAAACACCATCCCCAAAGCAAAATAATGCGTCAACTCGAGTGAGTTCAATTCAAGCACAACCTAATTTAAATTAGCTATAAATCATATTAAAAACGCGATAAAGAAAGCGAGTAAATAAACGCGATAAATCTATACTACAAAGCAAGTAAATCAAAGCATGTAACCTAATTAACAAAACATGTAAATCTAATTATCAAAGCAAGAAATAAGTAAATACACACTATATTAATGGAGAGGATGATGAATAGTTTAACATTAAACAAATATCCCTCACCAATTTGTATAAAATGGTCACATGGGTTGACGAGTTATTTAGAATGCGTCTCGTTTTGACAGTTAATTGAATCAAGGGTTGTCACGCCCCTAAATCCGTATAAATGCCTAATAAGATTTTGGCATCAACAAATATCCTAGAAATTGCGCACGCAAGGTCGTAAGCACGGGACATACATGATATGCCCCGTCAAATCTCCTAGGCTCAATAACTAGGACAACGCACCCGAAACAGACCCGTAATCACCATCACCAAAGCCAAGCAACGCATCATCCCGAGTGAGTTCCATTCAAACACAACCTAATTTAAATTAGCTAAAAAGCATGTTAAAAACACGGTAAATAAACGCGGTAAATCTACACTAGAAAGCACGGGAAGAAAGCACGTAAACCTATTTATGAAAGCTTGTAAACCTAATGATCAAAGGAAGAAAGAATGAAATACAAGTTAAATTAATGGAGAGGGTAATGAATAGTCAACTTACATTCCAAAAAGGGTGTCAATCCAAAGAGAAATGAAGAAGAACTCTTCAAAAACCCAAACCTAAGCTAAACTATCCTATAATCTATCCTAAAACGTTCATCTCTGATATTTACACAAAAATTGTATTTATAGTAAGTTGGAATAAAAGAAAAGAAGAAAAGAAAAATATCTGCAGAAAACAGGGGATCGATTGATGGTTAAAATTGTGGAAAAAATCTGAAGGATCGATTGATCGATCCTTTTGATCGATTGATCGATCAAGAAGGTCTCAGCCAAGGCGTCCTGCTGCAATGTTGTTTCTCCTATTCTCCTCCTCTTTTGGTTTCATTATTTTTCTTTTCGCTAAAAATCCCGTAAGTTCTTCATATGGACTCAGAATCGCGCACTGTTTACGGCCACGCAAAGCTTGCGAGGAGGGATACAACTTCCGTGTAGATGTTGGGCCAGTGCCCAAGATGTGAAAAGACTAAAATGCCCTTGAACATGCGATCACGTACGGAAATCGAGCGGAATGCATCCGAACTTCACACTTAGCATCCAAATACCTATAAAAGCTCAATTAACCCCTGTAAAACATGTTAACATGGAAATATGAGGTTGTCTGGTTAACGAACATAAATATAGGGAATAAGATACTCGAGGGGGCTAAAATGCGTCATTTCGAAGGATAAAATACGCAATATTTGCGTATTATCAGGTGCGGTTAGTCTTGAAATAGTCGAGATAATAAAAATAAGTGCCATATTGTATTTTTGGATTCCGGGCACTTTTGACCGGTTATGACTTAATCATGTAGTTACGAGTCATTTTAATGGTTTATTAATATTTAAAGATGGAAACCAATGATAAGTGCACGTTTAAGTCTTACAACCCCTCTTATTTTCTCAAGTGTATGATTCCTAAACCTAGAGAGAAAGATAATTGTGTAGAAAAAGAAGAAAAAGAAGGAAAAGAGAAGAAATTGAGTTTGATCTTCATCTACCGGAAGAGAATCCGAGAATATAATCTTAAGGCAAATTTCTGAGTGCTAGTGTATGATTTAATGTGAATAAATTGTATTGTTGGTTATGAAATTGAAAGAATGGAACAAATTTTTGTTTTGAGAAATTCGGTGTTTAAACCCTTGAAATGGTATTAGATTTGACTTAACTTGGTTTTAGTAGGTGTTGTTTATTTAGAAATCATTTTGGGTTAATATGAGTTGATTAGGTTGATATTTTAGGAAAGAAGTTTGAGTTTTGGGTAAATTAGGGTTCATAACCCGTATCCCCAAACTTAGAATTTCTACCAGGCCGAATCGATTCGCCCTCCCAAGCGAATCGATTTGCCTATAAGGGAGGCTACAGGTCTGGTAGGCCGAATCGATTCGGGTTGATGGCCGAATAAATTTGGCATAGGGCAGGGATTTGGGTTTTCTCTGGAAAATCGATTCGCTTTTAAGGACGAATCGATTCGCTGGGGCAAATCCATTCGGCCCCTGGGGCGAATCGATTCAGAATCTTACTGTTTTAGGAGGTTTTTGTAGGCTTGTTTTTAGTCTTTTTCTTCTTGACTTAAGGCCTGGGAACCTTTTATTATGAAGTAAAATAGTGTACTAGAGTCTTACATTAGATATGTGACTACTCTATATTAGAAAGGGGATAATTGGGCTTGTTTTGGGGATTACTCAATTGATGTTAGGGTAGTTTCTCCTTTAACAAATTAGTTTGATACTAGTGGAGAGTAGGATCACATAATTTTGGAATTTTAGAGACTTTAATGAGGTATATATTATACTTAGTAGCTCATAGTAACGTCATTAATTCTCGGAGACTAATATGGGAATTTATTAAACGTTAAGGTTTATAATTATATCATTAAACGCTTATGGCTCTGGATTAAATGAAATGCATATTTTAAGTTGACATATCTTGTAAATGATAATTTTCATATACATACCTCTCTAAATGCTATCATAAGGGAAATTACGCGCATGAGGTGATGTCCCCTATCTAGTGAATACAGGGTGAATATAGTCCTAGGCCATAGGACCAGTTGTTATATATTGTGTGATTATTTTTCGAAGTAAGGTAATTCCGGGTATGTTTATGATTCATTGTCGAAGGTATATGGCCGTTTCTCGATGTCACGTGATGTAGGATGCCCAGGTTGTCTTAGTGATAGGCCCTAGAAGATGATAGCTATTTTGGGTCGCATCTAGTGGGGTGAGTCCCGGAAGGATGGTCTTAGAATCGTTATATGATATGAATTATAAATATTCTTAATAAAGTGGAAATCTTATTAATGGTAAAGCATTGTGTTAAATAAATTTCTCTGAATATGTTTCCTAAAGAGAAAAGGAACTATGAAGTTAAGTTGTGTAAAACTGAAATGAAATCTCAATAAGTGAAACTTAGACATATTATCATGCATAAACGAATATCAATGAGTGTCATTGATATTTTAATAGGTTGTGCTTTTAGATTGAGAGGTGATAATTCTTATCATTGTTTGTGGAGAGCGAGACAAGATTATTCATGATGTTTAAATGTTCATAACTATCATACACTTTATTCACATGGTGATCATATCAAACCGGCCTCTGACCGGCTTATATCTCTTTGTTTGCATGAATTCTATGTTCACCCAGGTGCTCCGCTGAAAGGATGCCCGTATTAACTTTTCTATCCCAGTGTCCGGGAGCTGTAACACTTTGCGAATGTTATGGGATACTTGATATAGACGCTTATATCTTTCTGTATTCTAGTTATGATCAGTTTACACATTCGGGCATGTGCTCAAGTTTGTACTTGAATAATATAATGTGATTATTGTACTTTAATACTCGGTGTAACCTACTTGTAAAGGTCCGTTAACTGACAGATTATTGGGTTATTTTGATGTATATGATTGCTGATTTATTATCTGTATTTATTTATATTCACCTTCTTTTAAATTGGAATTGTTTAAATATTTTTCTCTACTTACAAATATAATTTTTGACAATCCGTTTTCTAAAATAATTTGTGGTTATCTCGTATACTTATTTGTACGACAGTGATGCTAATAATGGACCATCTATGATTCATGTAATTATTGGAGTATCGGGCTGGCCACCTCTTATTTTAATAAGCTGGGTGTCATATATGACCTCACAACATAAATTTCAACCATAAATTCATGGTCATAACAGTGTGCCCTGACATCATCGATAATAAACAAATTTGACTCACACAAATCAGATGCCGATACATTTCATGGGGGTACTAAATTGCAATAAGGATCCAAATATTTACAATCCTTTTTTCGAAAATAATCACGTAAAATTGTTAATGCATACTCCACTCCTAAATATGAAACTTTATGAAAAGCACGGAAAGAGGAGGTATCACAGAGCAATACGTTTTCTTCGTCAAAAATAGGAGGACCTTCATAAATACTTGAAGTGTCACTAAAATCGGATGACGAATCCTCAAATAAATTTTCCCGCATATAAAAAGAAGCAGCAGTTTTCTCAATGAAATTAGGAGAAAAATCTCGACGAAAATCCACATCCAAATCATCATAAGTATTACATGTGTCCAGATTGTCAATTTTTTTTTCCTCACAAAATTGATTATCTCCATTTAATTCATGATTTTTTTTAGAAATTGCATCATTATACCGTTTGTTTACTTCTTTCCAATTGATACACTTTGGTGGACAAATAGTAATTACAGGGGTTGGATTCTCATCCATACCTTCTTTAATTTTTAATATGATTACTCGCCATCTTACTCAAATTGAAAAACATAGTCATCTAAAATTTCATTATTTTGTAAAAACACGTCAATAGGATCAATTGAGGAATATGATAAAGACGACGGGATAACAATATGAGGATCACCCATTGTAATTTACAACAAAAAAAAAAATTTTTGGAGCTTTTTTTTAATGCAAAAGCAATTATAATTGACTCAAAATCTAATTAGACAGCCCATACTCTTTGATAAGGGAGAATTTAAAAGATGATCAACAACGGTTATCCCGTCAAATCCCATTTTTCCTCCAAGTTGTTGTCGGTACGAAGACTCATTAAAAACCACCAATCCTAGACAAGGTAAAACGAAATCGATTTGATAAGTTCGCGTTTGAGCATCTTTTAATTCTAGCCTCGTTAAGAGATTTTCCCTAAAGTCAATTTATGCAACGAGCTAAAGTAAGTGCGAAATTAAACCACGAAGATGCACACAAAAATGTACCTCCGACATGGACTTTTTATGGTCACTTGTTTACGTCAGGCCGAAGTTTAAGTTGACATCGATCGGAGGAAAAATTCACCTACGTTTTAATCATCCCCGAGAGTTCATTGTACTCTTGGCAAGATTTCACATGTATTCTTTACGTACCCCCACCGTTGTACACTTCGTTGCAATTTTTCTTCACTTTTGCTCTTTTTTTTTACGGACTACGTACTAAAAAATTGATTTTGGAAATTTTCAAAAAAAAATATTTCTGTTTGTTTGGTTTTTTCTATTTTTTTTTTTGTATTTTAGGATTAAATAGGGCAAAAAGTAAAAAAAAAAAAAAACTAGTCCGAAAGTCACAATTCTGAAGAAAAAAAATCGAAGAAATCCCCAAAACGGCGCAAAAAACTTGTTGTCAATTTTATAAAATACCGCAAGTGCATGGGCTATTATAGAATGGCGAGTATAAGTACAGGTCGAACCCCATAGATTTGTTAATTTTAACTTTTAAAAGAATTGCAACTGTCCAACTAGATCAAATGGGGTAGAGAATAATTATAAACTACACTAAATAAAAGCAACTACGATAAATGAGAGTAACACAAGAGATTTGTAAATAATTAGGAAATAATTATGATTCGGTGTCCATTTATCACGTAACCAATATTTCACACTAATTTGATATTGTCAATCCCTTTTATAACTCAAATTAAACCGACTCTCGTCACGTTTAATTCGGAAAATATCAAAGTTATGTTCGAAATATTTTAATGTCCCTGATAGACATAAAAAATCTTTATTCCCTTAGAAAATACAAGTTTTAAAATTCGCAAATGTATTTAAGTATGGACTATCAAAACAATCAAAGTGAAAGCATAATCCATCAAAAAATAATATTTTTAAATCTCAAAACTTGATTTGACAAAACAATTTTGAAGGTTTTAAAACAAACTCTCGTGTCATTTCAAAATGAATACAGAATCTTTAATTACAATTGAAACAAGTAGGGAATAGACAACAATCAAATTAACGTGACTATATTAGCTAACTATGATAAACTTCGCCCTAATACTAATAGAATAGTCAAGCTATCACAATAAAAGACAAATTACAAGAATTAGTGGAGATTTTCATTCATAAATCAAACTTAGAAATAGTTCTCTCACAACAATCTTCAATCCTCTAAAAAATGATAAAAACTTGGTCCTCAAATTGAATACAATATCTCAAAAATCACTTCCTGAAAATCTTCCTCCTAAATTATGAGCCAAAAGGTCCTTTTTATATGACTAGTGGTGAGGTATTTGAGTTGTGGTGGGACTCTTCCTGATTGGCAGAATAGTGTTGGAAGCTATGTCTCCACCTCTTGAATCTTTGGATTGGGATAAGTGACCGAATTTCCTTTCACTCGAAAAATCTTATCTTTTCTTGCTAAACACGCATGTCGAGTTTCATCCAAATTGGAGAATAAAAACTCCAAACTTTTTTTACGATTTAAAAAATAGCTTTTTTCGAACAACCATAAAAATCAGCTTTTTCGCGCCTTTTTCGAGTTGACCATCGATTTGCACCAAATTCCATCATTACCTGTAAATATTTCATTGGGCAACATTTTTCACAAATTAGCCCAACAATATTATAAAATTATCGAAGTTCCAATTTTTGGCTTAAAATTTCCATTTTGAATCCAAATTCAATCATTTTTGCATTTTTTTTCTCTTTTTAATAAAATAGTCCTAACAACTAATTAAATAACGTAAAGTGGGACTAACAAGGTATAAATTTGGGTATAGGATATACAAAATAATGTACTCATCAAATACCCACAAAGCTAAACTTTGTTAGTCCTCGAGCAAAACTAAAATTTTAAAATCTAACTCACTTTCGTTGGAATCACGATTGCACATAGAATGTGCAACAAGCCGTTAAACCCCTAGGTTACCCTAGCAGACGAGTTTTGTCTCGTGAGGGTTTGAAGTGAATAAACCCACAAAATTCAAAATCTTGACTCAATATAAAGGACTCAAAAGTAATATAACCAAGTTTGAATGCAGACTTCATAAATATAACATAACTTCATTTTTCAATCTCAACTTATCATGTGTGTGTGCATAGCCAATATAACCGTCCATTTCAAAAGATTTGATCGTTACATTTCGTATCTGATAGTTAGTTTTGATTTCAAAACCTCACGGGATGCACTCTCAATAGAACACTCGGAAATGGGTTCTTTTCTCTCGGTATATGTGAATAAAAGAGTAAATTTACATGAACAACTATCACATATACATGACCAAAAATGTGCTTTTATAATGGATGAATATGATCTCATAAATGGAAAATCGATTACTTATGGAAAACATTGAATCGCATAACAGATCCTATTCATCTTCTCTCCACACTATAAGTAACATCAATTGAGATCGATTAGGATTTTCTTTGGTTGTATTGTAGGCTCGAATTTTGGCTAGAAAGAAGTGTTTTTGGAGTTCCAAAATTCTGAGAATATAGAGGTTTTTCGGTATTTTAAATTTTAGGCACTTTTTCTTTTAACCTCCATTTTTCTTTTCTCTTTCCCCTTTTTCTTTTCAACTCACATTTTTTTCATCCTTTTCTTTTTTTTCTTTCTTTCTTATTTCACACATCATTCTTTAAAAAAAATAAAAAATTTGTGCTCTTTTCCAAATTGTAATTTTACCCTAGTAT
Source organism: Sambucus nigra (assembly GCA_949130495.1). NCBI lineage: Eukaryota > Viridiplantae > Streptophyta > Magnoliopsida > Dipsacales > Adoxaceae > Sambucus > Sambucus nigra. Next base: position 148,143,100 of record OX422223.1, read on the forward strand.
TCTTAGAAAACGGGTATGACTTCTTTTTATGGAAAAATTCCTAGTTGGAGTTCAGTAGGATAATGGGTTTTCAACAAGAGGTTTATTTTCTTTTTGGCTCAAGTGGGCTTGCAATGGAATAATGTAAAAAGGGCGGTTTAGGCCTAACTTTTGGGCTTTCAAAGGATCGTGTAATCTCATTTCTCAAGTTTTGTTAAGTTTATTTGTGCCTCAAGACGACTTACTAAGACTTCTAGTGCATTAAGTTTCACACTTTAGCTTTTTGTTTACAGTAATCGGACAAAATAAAAAAATTGAGATCATAAACAAATTTATCACTGAAGGAAAGTTTGAGTTATTTTAACTTGGATTGATTTAAATCTCTCAAAAATGATGAATGACATAAAATCTCATCGGGTTAAAATCTCCACATTTGTTCGTTAAGCATTAACTTTTGCCTCAATATCCATTTTTGATCATATTATACGGCTAATGTGTAAAAAGAAATTCATTAGTTGAGAGATCCATGAATTAATTCTATATTAAGAAATCGTTTCAAAACTGAATTAAATTAAAAATCTTTTTGGATTTTTGAAATTTTTCTGATTTTTTTTCAAAAATATCATCCTTACCCCCAAATCTAAACTTTACATTATCCTCAACGTATGCTTAAATAAAATAAAGCACAAAGAAAATAAAGTAAAGAAGTAAAATGACGATACATCCATAGTTAACAAATGCATGTTAACACAATTTTTTTTAAATTAGAAAAAATTACACTAATAATATACAAACACATGACAATTACCATCATCACCATAAATTCATAATCGAAAGAGTTGTGGGTCATTCTAATTAATATACTTTATAGCACAAAGTTCCAAAACAATGTAAATTTGAGAGTACGACTAGCATAGTTGGTTAACTTTCGTGTGGTAGAGCGCGGGGATAGGGTGTATGGGCACCCGGGCTAATTAAGGCAAATTTTGTGCGGTTAAGCACGGGAATAGGGTGTATGGGCGCCCTGGTTAATTTTGAATGCATACTCGTGTAACGTGGTTAGAAACAGATGGGATAGATATAGCGGGCTTGGAGGCACATGACTAGTGAGAAAGATGTGAATATTGGAACACTGGGTTTATCTTAATTTCGAGGATGAAATTCCTTTGTAAGGGGGGAAGTATGTAACACCCCGTATTTTTGTACATTTAGTATTTAATTAATTCGGGAATTTTAAATTACTTGTGTTTTGTAATTTTTAATTGAATTAATTATGGCAATATATATTTAAATATTAATCGGGGAGTGAATGGTTAATGTTTAGGGAAATTTATTTACTAAGTGAATAGTGATAATTTAATTACGTCATTTCGAGTATTAATGATGAGGTATACACGTATCCCAGCCGGGAGTCGGTATAGACTAAATTGGGTGTGAGATAAGAATTTTTATAAATTAATTCGGATACCAATTCCGAGTGCGCGGTTGAGTCCGGATGGGTCGAGATAGTCAGAAAAGAGTATCCGGGGGTAGAAATTGGGTCTCGGGGTATTTTTGGGCATAGCCGGGCCCACACGGGGTGAGTTGGGCCACTTTAATTAAGCCCATTAGGTGAAAAACGGGATTGAGGGTTTTAACCTAAGTGAGGGATTAGGAAATCAGTAGCCAACACAATTCTAAGCCTAGGGCTTGAGAGGGAAATTAGGGGAAAGCTTAGAAAAAACCAATTTGAGGATTTTGGAGCCAAATTGAGGGACTACGCCAACGGATCAGACACTATGAACACTTTCAGGCAAGTGGTTAACTGTTGTGATTTCGAAATTGATGATAATCAATTCATATCATAGTGATGTGTAAACCAAAATTCGTTTTGGGGATAAATGGGTACAAAATGGGGTTTTTGTTCATGAAACTATTGAATGAGATTCATAGTAAAAATTGTTGTGTTGAACAAATCTGAGTATAGATATTTGATGCGAATAAGAATTCGGAATATAAACTGGGGGGAAATCTGGATTTGAAAATTGGTTTGTAGAATAATATTTATGAATTTTAATTGGAATACCCATCTTTAAATATAGTGAGATAACGTATGGATCAAGAAGGCTAAAACAGTTATAGATGATTGAGACTTGTTTTGGGAGTAATTGATTGGTTAAAAATCATCATTTAAGGTTGGAAAATGGAGAGGTAAAACCTTGTAAATTCGGTCATGGCTGAAACAGCAAGCCGAGGAAGACAATCACCTACTCGATCGATCGATCGATCGACCCAGGGGGCTCGATCGATCGAAGGTCCCAGGAATTTGACAGTTCGGCGAGTTTGTTTATAATGAGGGTTTGATTTAAGTTTTAATTCCCTTACTTTTATTTGGTGATAATTTTATATGGGACATATGTTTCCTTAACAATTATAGGGTGATATAATTGGGTTTAGGAGGGTGTGAATGGTATGTCATGCGATGAAGGAATTTGGAGAAATAATTCAGTTATTGATATTGGGCCGAAGAATGATATTCGGAAATTGTAGTTGGGTGACACTACATTATTAAAGGAATTTAGGTGAAATATTTAATTATGGACCAAGTGGGTGAGTCTGGGTGTGCTAACAATTATAGGTATATATAATTGGGGAAATTATGGAAATAATTGTGTGACACATTGTGGGTGAAAATGTGAGAATGAAATTATGAGATGTAAAATGGACTGAGTGAGCGAGTCCGGGGATATTAATTAAGTGGCATCAAAGTAGTAAATTTATTATTAAGAGGAAGTAATTAAATTGGAGTCGGAACATTAACTCGGGAAATATTGAGGTACGGGCCAAGTGAGCGAGTCCAGGGATAATGGTTGGGTGACACCAAGTTATTAAATTAATAAGATGTATAATTAATTTAATTAGAGTCGGATTGTAGACTCGGGTAGAATTAAATTAATGGGTGTGATAATTAATTTAATTAGAGTCGGATTGTAGACTCGGGTAGAATTAAATTAATGGGTGTGATAATTAATTTAATTAGAGTCGGATTGTAGACTCGGGTGAAAATAAATTAATGGGTGTGATAATTAATTTAATTAGAGTCGGATTATAGACTCGGGTAGGATTAAATTAATAGGTGTGTTAATTAATTTAATGAAAGTCGGACGATAGACTCGGGGAGGTATTAAATTAATAAGTGTGTTAATTAATTTAATTAGAGTCGGACCATAGGCTCGGGGGATGTATTATTTAAATTGAGGTGTGAATTAAATATATTAGAGTCGGACCACATACTCGGGAAGATGATAAATTATTAAGTGAGAAAATTAATTAAGCTAAGTCGGGCCACAGACTCAGGTAATTATAGGCAGTGTACGAGATTTTGAGTACAAGGTAAAGTCGGGGTTTATATTATATATATACGGTGTAGTGATAGTATATATATATATATATATATATATATATATATATATATATATATATATATATATGTGTGTGTGTGTGTGTGTGTGTGTGTGTATATATATTATGTGTGATATTAAATTACAGGCAGTGTACGGGATTTTGAGTACACGGTAAAGCCGGGATTTGTAGTATATGTATACGGTGTAGCGATAGTATATATATACCTGTATATATGTGTGTGATATTAAATATCGGTGACTAGATATCTATTCAATTAATATACCCTAATGCTATCATGGGAGGTTGCACGATGTGGGTGAATCCCCTAGCTTGAGGAGTAGGACGAGCATATCCCCAGGTCATAGCATCCGGTATATATATGGGTGAGGGATTTATCTCACATTCAGGGAGGAATATGACCGCCTCCACTACATTTATATTTTGGGCCAAGTTGGTGAGCGATTCCAACTTGGGGAAACTAGGTTTTGTGAGCACACCTAGTGAGATAGCATTTTAGAGTGAATCATCCGGTGAGGGTATACTCGGAAGGATGGATACACGTATGATATATGTATGGATGTTCGTAAAGGTACGTATAATATGGTAGTAAATATTATATGTAGGTGAAAATACAATGTGTGATGTATTTACCTTATTTAACTCGGGTTACAGTTATATGTTGTTAATTAATGAGAAATTAATTAAGTTATTTATTTATGGGAATAATACAGTGTGAGATGGATTTACTTTATATAACTTGTGATGCGGTTACATGTTACTATCTAAGAGGAATTAATTAAGTTAATTGTGAAATAACTTATAATTCAGGAAATCATCATACTCGGGTTAGAGTAATATGGCAAGGGAAGGTTATACCAGGACTAGTTGGACGGGGTAGCGCAACTAGGTGGTGTTAAGTTAACCGGTAGGTGTGCACAATAGTGGAGGGGTGAGAATGTCCACAAGGGAGTGCGACACTAACTTAAATATGAAGCGCATTCATGCATTTTAAATTACTGCAGTTAATTCACTTGCTAAATATTTTCAAAATGTTTTGGGTTCTAACCCTTGCTATAAAACTATTTTCAAAACCTTTTAGGTGTCCAGCCATAGGGACGCCAGGATTGATATTCTATTCCAGGGACACGGAGCTGCGGTATATGTGGATGCTAGCAGGAGTTTGGAGTAGACGCATCATTCATTCATTCATAGAGTAGGAATTTTGTATAAGTTTCAGTTTTATTTAGGGCTTGTCCCCCGAACTTCTCGGTACAGTTTTCAGGTGTAATTTATTCAGGTGTTGAATATTTGAAATGGATTATTTCTTTGGTGGCCGGTGATTTTACTCGGCAAGTTGTGTATATATGATTTAGTTTATTTGCATTCAATTGTGTGAATGGTTTATATTTTAATTCCGCATGTACTGTTTTGTTTAATCAAAAAGTTAATATTGGCACCAACTTTTGGAATGCTAAGTGGTTACTAAGTTTTAAAAAGTTTTCGACAGTGATGCTAAAGATGATCCAACTGGGATTCCTCTTTTAATTTGGTATAGGACTGATCACCCAGTATTTTATTAGGCGGGGTGTCACAGATGGTATCAGAGCATCAGGTTCTAGTGTCCTTAGGATCTGTGCGACTTTTCACGTTTCGGCTTAGCAATCTTTGATATAGAGGCCTATTATAGGATTGTTGTATTCTCATACGTATGTGCATATATGTTCTTCTACGAAATTTATATTTGACAGTGAACTCATACAAATTCGATTCTCATTCCAAATGACTCCCAGGAAAGAGAGAGCAGTTAGGGAAGCAGGGGGAGATGAGACGAGGGAGGCTCATTAGGAACAAGAGTTACCACAACAATGGCCAGAGATGATTTTGACAACACAGGTAACTGAATTAGTAGCACAGGCAGTTGGAGCAACGGTGGTCACAACGGCAGGGTAGTTTCCACGAGATCAGCCACAAGTGTTAGTGGCGTCGGATGTTCAGACTCACGCGGGGTCGTCGGGGTGGAAATCAGAATGAGAGGTTATTTTTAGTGGGAACCCACCAGAGTTGCGAGGGGGTTCAGGTGTAGTACTAGCGTGTCAAGGAAGAGAGGTATCCAGCGTCACCTACGCATGGTAGATTGCGATGGGGTGCGAAAGTAAATCCTAACTACTTTTAGTTAGTGGGAGCGGCGCTACAGTGGTGGGAGTCGATCACCACAGTTGAGGAATGGGACACACTAGCTATTGCAGAGTTTTGGGTGTGGTTCGACCGCAAGTATTTTTCCTTCAGCGGTTGAGATCGAAATGAGGAGAAAATTTTGTGAGGTGACTCAAAGGGAGACCGTTCAGTGACCGATTACGAGGAAGATTTCACTCGTTGGCAAATTTTGTACTGGATGAGGTAAGCGAGGAAAAGAGAAAGAAAGCAAAGTTTATGGATGGGTTAGTCTGGAGAATCATACAACATTTAATTGATAATCCCGCATTAGTAGATTATACTGATGTCATTAGCGCAACACTCTGGCACTGTCGAGAATATCTCTTCCACGCGAAGGGAAGCGGGAGGGGAGTGGGGATTAGCCAGTCGGATGAGGAAGAAGGGAACAATACCAGTGGGGTATCCCAGCAGCAGACTGGGGGAGATCTGGGGCAGGATTTTTGGTAGGGAGATCATGCCAAACGATCTAGAACTGGAGGCTATCGGCGGGATGACCAGGAATTCCAACAAGGTCGGCATGGAAAGGACCAGTGGAAAGGTTAATGTATTAGAAGGTGCTTCATCGGTGGGTAAAGCGAGACACATGAAGAGATATTACCTTAAGCGAGGCAGGGGCCAACTACAGGACGAGGTCCTGGATGTACAGCCACTAAAGCAAGTCATGGGTGCATTCGGGCAGGGAGAAGCTGCTCTGAAAACCGAGAACCAGCCGTTGCAGCTGGAGTATAGAAGTAATTATTTTTACCCTTGGGGCATGAGGTATATTTTTTGAGTGACAAAGAGGATCTCACAAGTATAAGACTTATTTTTCACTAGAGTTAGCAGGTGAGTCGAACTTAGTGGGTGCGTTGGCGGTAGAAGCCATAGCATGTGGATAAACTTTTCGTAATGTAGCGGAGTTCCTTGGTGTTCGTCACGGGAGAGTGGAGGCGTACACTAGGTAATTGTTTGAATTATGAGAAGAGTTACTACTTTTGAGAATTATGGGAGTAGGGTTGATAATACTTTTTAAACATAGGCTGGATAGTGATGGAATTTAACTATTGTGGATAGTGGATTTAAATTTTGGTGTTCGCGACACCAGGGTAGGGTTGGTACTAGGTATCACTGGAGAGGGTGTATAGCCTGTATATATGTTGATGTATATGTTGTATTGCATCGTGCGATAGCACATAGTGAGGTTTCGTGTCCTCACGTTTTATCTCGGTAAGTGGGGATGTTTACTGAAGTGAATCAGGTTGGTTAAATTGATTTTCGAGCAAAGAGAGATAGCTCGGGGTTTATTTTGCGCAAGGACTAGTGGTAGTAAGGGCGCGGTATTATGTTGTCTTTGGTAGCATAAGGGTAAGCATATATACTTTTGTGTTGAGAGACAAGTATTTATGGGGAGATGTTTGGACGTAGCACATGGGTTGGATACCCGGGTAGTAAATAAATATGTGTGTGTCTATATATATATAAGTGATATGACTACGGGTTCGAAGTATATTACGGGTTACGAATATCATAGTTGGTTAACTTTCGTGTGGTAGAGCGCGGGGATAGGGTGTATGGGCACCCGGGCTAATTAAGGAAAATTTTGTGTGGTTAAGCACGGGAATAGGGTGTATGGGCTCCCTGGTTAATTTTAAATGCATACTCGTGTAACGTGGTTAGAAACAGATGGGATAGATATAGCGGGCTTGGAGGCACATGACTAGTGAGAAAGATATGAATATTGGAACATTGGGTTTATCTTAATTTCGAGGATGAAATTCCTTTGTAAGGGGGGAAGTATGTAACACCCCGTATTTTTGTACATTTAGTATTTAATTAATTCGGGAATTTTAAATTACTTGTGTGTTGTCATTTTTAATTGAATTAATTATGGAAATATATATTTAAATATTAATCGGGGAGTGAATGGTTAATGTTTAGAGAAATTTATTTACTAAGTGAATAGTAATAATTTAATTACGTCATTTCGAGTATTAATGACGAGGTATACACTTATTCCAGTCGGGAGTCGGTATTGACTAAATTGGGTGTGAGATCAGGATTTTTATAAATTAATTCGGATGCCAATTCTGAGTGCGTGGTTGAGTCCGGATGGGTCGAGATAGTCAGAAAAGAGTATCCGGGGGTAGTAATTTGGTCTCGGGTATTTTTGGGCATAGCCGGGCCCACACAGGGTGAGTTGGGCCACTTTAATTAAGCCCATTAAGTGAAAAACGGGATTGAGGGTTTTAACCTAAGTGAGGGATTAGGAAATCACCAGCCAACACAATTCGAAGCCTAGGGCTTGAGAGGAAAATTGGGGGAAAGCTTAGCAAAAGCCAATTTGAGGATTTTGGAGCCAAATTGAGGGACTACGCCAACGGATCAGGCACTACGAACACTTTCAGGCAAGTGGTTAACTGTTGTGATTTCGAAATTGATGATAATCAATTCATATCATAGTGATGTGTAAACCAAAATTCGTTTTGGGGATAAATGGGTACAAAATGAATTTTTTGTTCATGAAACTATTGAATGACATTCGTAGTAAAAATTGTTGTGTTGAACATATCTAACTATAGATATTTGATTGGAATAATAATTCGGAATATAAACTGGGGGTGGAAATCTGGATTTGGAAATTGGTTTGTAGAACAAGATTTATGAATTTTAATTGGAATACCCATCTTTAAATATAGTGAGATAACGTATGAATCAAGAAGGCTAAAACAATTATAGATGATTGAGACTTTTTTGGGAGTAATTGATTGATTAAAAATCATCATTTAAGGTTGGAAAATGGAGAGGTAAAACCTTGGAAATTCGTTCATGGCTGAAACAGCAAGCCGAGGAAGACAACCACCTGCTCGATCGATCGATCGACCCAGGGGGCTCGATCGATCGAGGGTCCCAGGAATTTGGCAGTTCGGCCAGTTTGTTTATAATGAGGGTTTAATTTAAGTTTTAATTCCCTTAATTTAATTTGGTGATAATTTTATATGGGGCATATGTTTCCTTAACAATTATAGGGTGATATAATTGGGTTTAGGAGGGTGTGAACGGTATGTCATGAGATGAAGGAATTTGGAGAAATAATTCAATTATTGATATTGGGCCGAAGAATGATATTAGGAAATTTTAGTTGGGTGACACTACATTATTAAGGGAATTTAGGTTAAATATTTAATTATGGACCAAGTGGGTGAGTCCGGGTGTGCTAACAATTATAGGTAAATATAATTGGGGAAATTATGGAAATAAATGTGTGACACATTGTGGGATAAAATGTGAGAATGAAATTATGAGATGTAAAATGGACCGAGTGAGCGAGTCCAGGGATATTGGTTAAGTGGCATCAAAGTAGTAAATTTATTATTGAGAGGAAGAAATTAATTTGGAGTAGGAACATTAACTCGGGAAATATTGAGGTACGAACCAAGTGAGCGAGTCCGGGGATAATGGTTGGGTGACACCAAGTTATTAAATTAATAAGATGTATAATTAATTTAATTAGAGTCGGATTGTAGACTCAGGTAGAATTAAATTAATGGGTGTGATAATTAATTTAATTAGAGTCGGATTGTAGACTCGGGTAGAATTAAATCAATGGGTGTGATTAATTTAATTAGAGTCGGATTGTAGACTCGGGTGAAATTAAATTAATGGGTGTGATAATTAATTTAATTAGAGTCGGATGTGACAACCCGCTCACCGAAAAATGAGGTGGCCAGCCCAATACTCCAATATAACAGGAGTCTCGGATGGAATCATTCTCAACATCACAAGAAAATATAGAGGATCCAGGATAACCACCCAAAATTTCAGAAAACGGGTTGCCAATTTTTTTTTTAAAGTAAATAAAAGGAAAACAAACAACCCAAATTCAGAAAAGATAGGGGAAACCTCAACGATGAATATGTATTACTATAACAACAAGTGACAAATAAGAGGACCCATATGTTATCGGTCCGCTGATACATACAACATTGTTAAACAATTTCAATAAATTTATATAATACATTACATTAATCAATTACAAAAGCTTGGGCCTCTCGCCCGAGTAAAAGAGACCCGATCTTAGCTAGAATACAAAAATGAAAACGTTTATACCAAATGTATACCGTAATACCCGCAATGCATCACGGATCGCCGAGGACATCGGAATAGGAATTCAAATCAGGCATCCATGCGGCGGAGTACCTGAGCGGAGACAAGATGCATATCCAACAAGAAATATAAACGGGTGAGAGCCCGGTTCTATATGATTACAAGATGAATAAAGAGTATGACAGTTATGAATAAAATCATGCTAGAAAACATAAAATTCTATCTACACAGTTAACACGTAAGCTAGGATGATAAAAAGAAAGCATGAATTTAATTTAACTAAGCAGGAGAAAAAGAAAGATTAACATAATTAAAACTTTCCATCATGTACACCGATTCATTTCATAGTTTATTCCTTATCAGGAAAATATAACTATAATTATAAGCTCTTTATGGCATTATATTTCAATTACATGCCCATCCTGGCATAACCATTCCTTAACAGGAATATAATCAACATTAAATGCTCTTTGTGACATTTTACTGTGCTCTTTATGGCACTTCATCATGCTCTTTATGGCATATCACATACATCAAGTCCCACTTGATTATGAGTTGTTATATTTATATACATATAACGATTCTAAGACCGCCCCTCCGAGTTTCCCCACTAGGCGCGCCCCTAAATGACCATCATCTTTCAGGGCCTATCTATACAAGACAACCTAGGCTCATAACGCAACGTTAGGAAGCGGCCATATGTCTGCGGGGTAGTCATAACCACACCCGGAATTACCTACCCAGCGCAGAAAAATATACAACAACGCTCATATGGCCTAGGACTATATCCGCCCTGCATTCTGTAACAACCCGCAATCCGAGATAAGGGGTGGCCAGCCCGATACTCAAACGTAACAGGAATCATGGATGGATACCATTCTCAGCATCACAAAAATAAACTGAGTATACGGGAAAACCACCCAATAAATCAGAAAACGGGTTGCCAAAAAGTGTAAAATTTTAAAAAATGCAGTTATAAAAATTTAAACTAAACAACCCAATCTGACAAGCAAGTGGAATTCCAAAAGATTAAATATAATATAACTAAAACAAATGTACACAAATGGACCGAATAAGGTGTCGGCCCACAGCTACATAACGAAGTACAACAATTTAAATATCTTACGTAATACATTCATTAATCAAATACAAATGTTTGGGCCACACGCCCGAGTGACAAGACCCGATCATATCTAGAATAACAAGAATGAAAGCGTCTAATACAACGTCCTGTAATAACCCGCAAAATCTTACAGCTCGTCGAAAATGAAGGGAACTTGGGAAGTCAAGTCGGGCGTCCTTGCGGTGGACCACCTGAGCGGATACAATAATATATATACAACAAGGAAAGTAAACCGGTCAGGGTCGGGTTCTCTATGATTACCAGAAGAATAAAAAGCATGATAGATATGAATAGTTATACATGAATGATAAGGATGATAGTATGACATGCTATCTACAAATACAAACAAGAATTGAAAGTAAAGAACTTTAATTTAAAACCCTTCTTTAATAATACAATTTCCATTTCCTTCTGACATTCCTTATTAGGAATAAAACCATTTTTGGTTTAATCAAGGAGTTATAACTTCTATTCATTAATTAAAACTTCTCATATTATCTTTCCATTCCTTATTAGGAATATCATTTACATCAAGTGCTCTTTATGGCACATTTATTATTCCCGTGCTCTTCATGGCACATATATATGCTCTATATGGCATTTAACATACGCTCTTAGTGGCGTTTATCAACCATCAAGTCCAACTTGATGAAAATGTAGTTATATTCATATACATATAACGATATCTAAGACCGCCCGTCCGGGTTTCCCCACTGTGCGCTCCCCTAAATGACCATCATCTTCCAGGGCCTAACATAAGACAACCTAGGCACCTATCGCAATACGTCAGGAAGCGGCCATGAGCCTGCGGGATAGTCAAGACCACACCCGAAATATCCTACCCATCGCAGAAAATATAACAATAAGCGCTCCCATGGCCTAGGACTATATCCACCCTGCATTCATTAGCCAGGGGGCTTCACCTCACGAGCGAACTTCCCTTATGATGTCATTTAGAGAGGTGTGTAACAGTAAATTAACATTTACATTTTATCATCATATTCATTACCAAATCCATTTCCATTAATCATGTGATTGGTTATTTATTTAAATCTAACATCATTAAACAACGGGGTTCATTCTAGTTGAACCTATCATCTTTAAACACCTATGGATTCATTTTATGCGAAACTAATTCCCATCGAACATCATCATTTATTCCTCAAATTACAAATCCCGACTAAGTCTCCGAATGATCATTATGATCCTACAAATCTCCCAGGTTTATATAACTTCGATAAGCCCTTAGGTCTCCAAGTTAGGGCATTTAACTTCCTAACTTCTAAAAGTTGAATAAGAGAAGTAATGCCTTAACATTACTTTGAACCTCCCCGAAATAAACCCCAGATGAACCCATTTCTAGTCCAGGGTAACAACCAAACTCCATGACTACTCTAGGACTCTAAGTTTACTTCTTTAAAGAAGCTTCCTAGGTCCTAATCCTAAAGAATAAGGATGAAAATTAAAAGGAAAAAGACCCCAAAATTGCAGGAACCGAATCGATTCGCCCTAAGGGCCGAATCGATTCGCCCCAGCGAATCGATTCGCTCTCAAAGCGAATCGGTTCGGACAACAAACTTATGTTTCTGCAAATGCCGAATCGATTCGGTCTTAGTCCGAATCGATTCGGATATCAAGACCTGGGATTCTGCATCTATGCGAATCGATTCGCCCAAGGGGCCGAATCGATTCTCCCCTGCGGAATAGCCAAGTTTGGCTATGGAGTTCTAAACTCCAAATTTCTACCAAACCCAAAACCAACCAAACCAACCTCAATTAATTCAACTTATACATCCTAAAGGTATATAGTTATCATCTTAAATACCATATATCATCCAAATCAACTTCTAAGGGTTAATACCCAATTAATCTAACAAAACCCTAACTAAAATAATTCATAACAATCCACAACTAATCATGCAAATTAATCCACTTAAATCATATAAGAGCAAGTAAGTTACTTGCCTCAAGGTAGGAAGATCAGACTTGATGAAGATGAAAGCAAGAACAAACTCCAAATCTTCAATCTCTCTCTTTCTCCAAAGCTTTCTTCCTCTCTCTCTTTCTCTCTAAGTTAACAAATTGGGGCATAAAAGGAATAGTAAGTCTTAGCAAGACTAAATCGGGCCATAAGTCTAAAATGCCCAACTCTAATAACTAATGCGCGATAAAATAATATGCGATATCACTATTTAAACCAAAACCAGTCAAAAGCGCCCAAAATGCCAAAATACAATATGGCACTTATTTTGACTGTCACACACCTACTGGAACTAACTACACTATCCAAATCATCATTTGGGAATTCTATAACACATTTTACTTCCGGTTTCATAATAAACCAAAATGTCATTTTAAATCCTTATGACATTAAAAATCACCACATGAACAGTTTCTCTACTCACAGGGTAACTATACAACATTTTTGTAAATATTGACCTTGACATAACAAATTAATATTTACTCAACATCTATCATTTTAAAATTAACCACTACACATTGTAAATAAATATAAAGTGGGCTATCAGAAGAGAGGGTTATTACACATTCATTAGCCAGGGGGCATCACCTCATGCGCGAACTTCCCTTATGATGTCATTTAGAGAGGTGTGTTTAAGTAAATTAGCATTTATCATATTGATGATTAAGTAAATTATCATTTACTATCATTACCATTTCCATTACTTTTCCATTTACCATTTTCAACTTCCGTTTACATTTTGCAAATCCAGGTTTCATATTATCCGAAATCATAATTAGTTACAATTTCTGAATAAATTACCTTTTTAATCCGGAGCCCTACTTAAAACATCTTATCATTGTAACCTCGATAAATAAATAACCTTACAATTTTCTCCCAAGACTCGTTATGAAAGTATTATAAACCATCAAGTCCAATATAGCTCAATTGAGCTTCTAAAGTCTCCCAAACGTAATACAATATCTCCTAGTTTCAAAATGATCAACTAGAAGAAAATAATGCCCTAACATCAATTGGCATAACCCCGTAAAACCCCACATAACGCTTTTCCAATCTAGGATGGTTGCCCAACTCATGTAGGACTCTAAAACTCTAAATTTACTTCATTCAAGAAGGTTCCTAGTCCCTATTGCAGAGAATAAATCTAGGAAACAAAATAAGGTTTAAGGATGAAAATCAGGGGACCATTCGACCGGTCCTGAGACCGCGGTCGACCGCGTCTCCAGATTTTGCCTACAAAGAAAAACAGAAAGCTCATAATGGAGGGGCCGGTCGATCGGTCAAGGAATCGCGGTCGACCGCTCTCAAAATTTATGCCTTTGTAGGAAAGCAGTAAGCCCTCCCGCAAAGGCCCGATCGACCGGTCCTGAGACCGCGGTCGACCGGTCGTAGCAGACCTAGGGTTATTCCTTCTTCCAAAATTTAGCCCAAGTGAAAATTTCACTTTTTCCAAATCCTAAATCTCTTCTATTTTGAACTCAACCAGCAATCTTTATCTACCCAAAGATTATCCTACATGATTTATAACCATTATAATTCACAATTTGTTTATCAACAACACTAAAATTAGGGTTTAATTCCCATAAATTCCATTATTAATCTCCAAATGAATATACATAATTATCATACAAATTATTCCTCTTAAATCACATATTAGTAAGTAGAAAACTTGCCTTGAAGTTGGTATCTCAGATTTCTTGTGGTAGATGCAATCTCCAAGCTTAGATCTCTCTCTTTTCTTTTTTCTCTTCAATTTCTCCACTCCTCTCTCTCTCACTCTCTCTAGGGCTTGTGGTGTGTAATGGAAGGAATAGGAAAGTTTGGGAGACTTAAATCATGGCTTAAGTCTAAAACACCCAACTTAAATTGTTAACACCACATTAAAACGACTCTCCAAATACACGTTTAAGTTAAACCCTAACAAAAGTGCCCGGAACCCAAAAACACAATATGGCACTTATTTTGACTGTCTCGCACTTTCTGAGACTAACTACCCCCTCTAAACTGGCATCCGAAAATTTTATAAATTATCTCGAGTTCCCATTTCATTTAAACCATAATGCCATTTAAAATACCTAACACCATAAAACATACAACATGAGGATATTTACCTACACATACGATAAATATACAACATTCCAGTAAATATTAACTTTCAACTAATAAAATTAATATTTACTCCAGTCCCAACGTTTTATATTATTACCTTATGCGGTAAAATTAATACAAAATGAGTCTCCTAAAATCGAGGGTTGTTACATACTCCCTCCCTTATGAGGGAATTTTTCCCTCAAAATTCGGGCGTACCCAATACACATAAAGGGTATACTATTCTAAATTAGAATTCTACTATCCTGAACAAACCCCTCGCAATCGTAACGTCCCAAAAGGATTCAGACTAAGGTCGACCCTATCGATCTCAGTCTACATCCTTTGTGCTTTAGCATAGCACAAAGTGTTCCTTGCTAACTATCGATCCTACCTCCCCACAACGGAAGAAGATACCCACAAGACTTGGCACAAAATAGCCTTGCCTTTAGAATCATGTTACATCTCACCTCGGGTCACCCATACTAACTCTAAGTGGCTTTACCCCAACACTACTCAACTTTTCCTTGCATAGGCGTAGCCCCTCTCGCATATGGCTCAAAATCCCAGTCATTAAAGAAATGTTCCAGGACCACTCCAAGTCCAAGGAACCAAGTGTTCGCTGGCCTCCTCCAGCAAATATGCGAATTTCTCTACCGGAAAAATGTGGCCACTTATGGCGCCATACCTTAGAAAATGATTCAGGTTCTTGTATGGGAAATTTTCATCCACATAAGTCATTACTCCCGTTCATCCATACATTCCAAGGCGCACATTCGAAGCATGCCTCTTGGCATTAAATCAATCTTCTCCGTTCATCTGTCCACTTTAGGGTGGTAAAATATATGCCATTTCCAAACGGCTCCAATTTCTTCATGGAAACTTTTTCCAAACTTTCGACACAAATATCTAGTCTCGGTCCATCCTATTTTAATCGTCACCTCCTACGGTTCTACCATTACTCCATCAAGAATGGGGCGTACTCTTCTACATGTAGTCCATCCATAATGGACGGAAATGAAACAGTCTAGTCAAACGATCAACAATTTTCTCAAATAAGATCATGACCATAATGGTCTCGGCACTTTAATGCAACCGTCTATGAATATACCCCTCTTTATTCCACCGATACTCTTCTTCGCACGAGTAGGTGAAATGGTCAATCACAGACCGGAATGCTCTCGCTACAGAGTCTTCTGAGTCATGCTTGTTTCATTTGGCTTTCCATGCTAACACAAATATCTCCGATGGGTTTCTTACTCGATGCATCTACTACCCCAATCGCATTTCCTTAGCGAATGAGAAAATATCCAATCACTAGCTCTTCTGAAATCCGAGCACCAACTCGATTTCTCCCATGACATATTGCAACAACTTGTTGCTCGCGAGAAAGACTAAATTTCCCTTCCCAGGAAGTAGTGCCTCCATTTCTTTAAGGCGACTTCCACCACAACGAATTTTAATTCAAGCATGGGATAATACTTCCCACAAGTTTAATCTTCTAAGACGCATAGACAACGGGTCCATGCTCCAGTATTATTACTTCTCGCTCCTGGAAGAGACTTATTCATTAAATTCACCCTCGAGCTTAGCCCCAAGAACTCAGGAGTAAAAGTCAATTCATCCATTTAACTTCCCAAAATTTAGGTTACCAATGTAAGACTTTAACTGGGAAAGGTCTCACCTCCATCGGCCTAACCTTCGAAATCTCTCGAGATTCCACACTTCTCGTTCCTACGGATCTAGTCCCCCTTAGGATCCTATTCGTGGTCAACTCCTTATAATCTTCCTAAATCAACATCACATGCCTTAATGGCCTTAAGTCCTAATAAATCTAAGGTCAATCTATGTATATCCTATTAAAGTCGTATATATATATATATAATACTAAGTATATCCCTAGTGTCCAAGACCTATCTCAACTTCTGACATTCGCTCAGTTTCGTGCGTGGGACGTCTCGCCGAAGCGAAATCCAAACAAGAAACCCTCCCGTTACACTACTACCTCGCATCGTCGGTCATTAAGATGTGACGGTCTGTAAGGACACAAATTTCCAATTGAGTCCATATATAGTTTTGGCTCAATTCCGGACAAAAACATTTATTCATAGGATAGTATTTATTGTAATATTCACAAGCCTATGAAGTGTATGTTGAAGACGTAGCGGAAAAGAATTTAAAGTTTCATCAAAATGCCGATTTGCGTGCCTCGTTTCTACGTCATCATCTAAGGTTCCATGCTCCCAAGGTATGAATGTAATTATATTGATATAGGAGCGTGGAACAATGTTTAGTTGGGTGTTAGGTTTAATAAAAGCCATGTTTATTTCAGAAATAATTTAAAAAGAACCTTATATTAATATATATATAAATGTTTCTGGGCCAAAATCGAATTTAACAAAAATTTCTGAAACTCGTTCGAAATTTCGTTCGAATGAGATTTTTCGTTCGAACCAAACTTCGTTCGAAAGAGACTGCTTTCCAACCAAACTGGTCAGTCGTTAGATAAGTCATTCGAACGACTTTCTCATTCTAACGACGTATCTAACGAGGTTCTAACGAGCCTAGGCTGGTCGCTCGTTAGAAACCTCGTTCGAACGACAGTCAAAGTCGTTCGAACGAGAATGCAGGCGGGAACAGTTTTGAGCAGTTTTTTGGCTGTTTTTCCCCACTTCTCCACTTGGTTTTCAACCAATTTTTTTCAGACTTATTTATGAACGGGAATCCCTTTTTCTAACTTATCTTTTTCATACCAAACAAACTCCTAGAGAGTATTTTGAGAGAAAATTTATTTAAGGAAAAAGATCAAGTTTAGAGTGTCATTTTTGAAGAAAAATTCTACACACTCTAGTTTACACCCAATAGTTGTTTTATCCAAGTTCTCTATATTCATATCTTTACTTGGAGTTTTTAGCACCGGTGTTTCTCTACCGAAATTAAAAAGGAGACGTTTCGGGTTTGTTTCTATTTCCATCACAAAGAAGAAGACATTTGTTGCGGTTTTACTCACTTGGAGAAAGGCTCCAAGCTTGGGTGACGGTGTGCCTAATTGCCCGATCGGAGGGAGTCCGAGACCGCGGTGGAGCTCCGTTGGTTATCCGCTAATTGGAGGTTGATACAAGAAGAAGCATCACGGCTTGAGAGGGTTCGAGTTTAGGAAGTAAGTCTTTTGTCTTGTATTTTGTAATACCATTTTTAGTTGATTTGAGGCTAGGGTCGTCCCGAGGTTTTTTCCCGTTAGTGGGTTTTTCCTCGTACATCGCGGTGTTGTGTGACTGTTTATTTTATCTTGCTTTATATCACTTACAACGCATGCTAGATTAATTTCAAGATAAAATTTGGTTTTACAATCACACTAAATTAAATTGGGACGTTAATTTAATTGGTTTATTCAAGTCACTTGCATTAATTTGGTTTCGCCTAACTTTGGATATAATTGTTAATCATGACTTAGGCAAATTTCTAGGACTTGAATTATGTTGTTTTAATTTGCTTCTTAAGATATTAAAACCCGGCCTTGTTTTGTTTTGTTGAACCATCACTTATATACTTATATACGCTTCCGCATTTGTTTGAAAAGGAAATTAAATAATTTTAATTTGAGATTATTATTTCAAACCCGAGGATTCTCCAACTGCGTTTACAAATTGGTATCAGAGCCAAAAACGATAAATTATTTCGTTAAGATCCTTTACTTTTTGGCTAAATATGGATTTTTCCCCATTTTCAAAATTTCCTATTTTTGATGGTTCTAACTACGCATATTGGAAAGCGCAAATGAAATCGGCACTTAAATCTATCGATGAACGTGTTTGGATGTCTGTTGTTAACGGTTGGACCCCACCAACACATTTAAATTGAAAATGTACATGTTCCCAAACCCGTTGATAGATGGACTGAAAATGAGTTTAAGGTAGCAAACTTTAATTCCCGTGGTTTAAATGCTTTATTTAGCGCTGTCACACCGGATGAATTCCGACGCATTATGACGTGTGAGACCGCTAAAGAAGCTTGGGATATTTTACAATTAACTCATGAAGGAACGAGTGTCGTTAAAGCTTCTAAACTCCAAAACCTCACTACTCAATTTGAACCTATCAAAATGGATGAAAAAGAAACTTTTGATAAATTTTATGCTAGACTTTCTGATATTGTTAATTCATCCTTTAACTTGGGAGAGAAAATACCTGACGACCGTGTAGTAAAGAAAATTTTAAGGTCCCTACCCGATAGATTTATTCCAAAGGTGACCGTTTTAAATTCTTTACCCACTTTAGCCTCTACGAAATTAGAAGAGCTTGTAGGTGATTTACAAACCTATGAACTTGATATGTTTCCCTCTAAAAATGAAAAGAAAATTGAAAAGGGTGTTGCTTTAAAAGCCCGAAAAGAGGTTAAACAAGTAGTAGAGAGCGATAGTGATAGTGACTCGGAAGATATGGCTTTGTTTGCTCGTAAATTTAGAAAATTTCTTAAATTTAACAAAGATAAAGTTAAAAATGATTTTAAGAAATTTGAATCTTCTAAACATGATAAAAACGAGAAGATTTCTAAAGCCGATAAGATCCCTAAACCTAGTAATGAAAATATTGATAGGGACGAGTCTAATAAATGTTTTGGTTGTGAAGGTTATGGCCATAGGGCTTATGAGTGCCCCACTAAACTAAGGAAAGAGGGTAAACGACCCATTTCATATAATGCGACCCTTAGTGATAGTGATAAGGAAGAGAAGCCCGAATCCCCCACTAAGAAAAATTTTGTGGCTTTTATGGCACATGTGAGTGATAATGAAAACTCATCGGATGATGAAATTATAGCACATGCCACTTCCAAGGTCATTGTTCATGGTTCTCTTATTTTTGATGATAGTGAGAGTGAAAAAGAAGAAGAGAGTGAAAATGAAAATGAGGTTGATATGAGTGAACTTCAAAATGCTTTTCATGAATTATATAAAGAATCTATTAAATTGAAAAGAGCTAATTTGAAGTTAGAAGCGAGTTTAAGAGAGAGTGTCAAGGTCATTGATGAAAGTGCCTTAATAGAAGACCTTAGGACACATGAGAGAACTCTTCAAGAGAAGCTTAACTATGTAGAAGGCGAGAGAGATAGCCTTAGGGGTTTAATGGAATCCTTGAAAAAGGAGCTTCTTGCTTTTGAAGAGCGAAAGGTTTTACTAGAATCTAAAATTTTGGATTTGGAAAATAAATTAAAAGATTCTAGTAATGTCAAATTTGATTTGGAGTGTCGTTCGGAAAAACTAGATAAAATGTTAGGAACGGTCCAAATTAAAAATGACACTTTTGGTTTAGGCTTCAATTCTTATAATGATTTTAACCCTAAAGTCAAAACCAATGTTTTAGGAGAATCTTCTAGGAATGCATTTAATGATCACTCCTTAGATAAATCTTTTCGACATGCTCTTACTTGTACACATTGTGGTCGACAAGGTCATCTTAGGAAATTTTTTTTAGATCTTAAACGAATTCCTAGAAAATCCCATAGTAAGGTAACCACGATAGCTAACGTTCCTACACCCCAAGATAGTAATTCTTCATTAATTTGGGTTAGGAAATCCGACTTGGTTGCCTTACAAAATAGGGATTTTGATTCTCATTTACTTTCACATCCTTCCTCCCTTGCTAAATCTAATGGATGAATGTGTTAGTGTTTGCATACTTTAGCGTTTGTACTTCATGCTATATTCATATGCTAAATGTATGCTTGTTTAGTCATTTTCTAGTCATTGCCTTACTTCATATCACATGCTAAAAATTATGACTTGTTTATCTTTTTGTATTATATTTTGTGTTTGAATCGACTGCATAATATAAAAAGATTTTTGTTTATCATTTGTGTTTTATTTATTTCATTTAAGCTTAGTGAAAAATACAAATGATTTTTGTTTGTCCTTTTGAGTAAATATTTATTTTTGTTTAACAAATGTTAAAAACTCAAAAAGATTTTGTTTTGTGTGTATTTTTGTTTGACACACTTTAAGTGTCATATACTTGTGTTTGAATCCCATCTTTTACGCTCTCACGTGGCTAGAACTTTTGGTTTAGATTTTCAATCCTTAAAATGTTCTTTACCATGTTTTATATGGAGTAGTTGGATTTTGTATTGTTTAAATGGATTCTATTTCTATATGCCTCTATTCACACATGCACGAGCTCTTTTGAAATCTTAATGTCACATGTTATATTTGAGCTTTTTGAGGTGTTCTCCTATCAATCTAGTCATCTACATATCTATGACCTAGGAGGACTAGTGCATGTCAAAATCCGTTGCATGTGAGATTTGTGAGAAAAATGAAAACATGATAAATTAATCTATGGACGGGGAAGGGCTCCGAAAGGATGAATTAAATCCTTTGCGATTGTAAGCCACCGATGATTGGATTTAAAAGAAATACGTGATCCAAAGGCCTAAAAACAGAATATTTGGCATTCACAAAAAGCAATTGCCAAGGCCTATGTTTGTTTGATATATTCATTCACAAACAAAAGAATATATATATGCTCATTGAGGGAGAATTGGATGGTATATCAACGGTTTGCACAATGTCCGTTTATCCTAGTTGTCTTTAATGTCATGACTCTATTTGGTTTGTAGGATCATCATCATGCTAGGCTTGTATGCATTGTGTATGTTTGTTCATTGAGTTCAATCTTTATATTGTCACATGAGGTTATATTTAAATGTGATGAAGTTTGCAATCAAATGAGAACTCCGTGAACGTTTCTTAAGTGTTTGGGTCTAAATTTAATTGTTGCTAGTTCACACCCCTACACTTCCGTTTCCATATGACACATTTTTGCCATACGAGTGTGCAACCTTATTGTATTTTGTGTCATATGTGTGTTTATATCTATATATATATATGCAAGTGGTTCATTGATATATTTCTAGTATATATATATATGATATTTGTTTGTCTTTGCCTTGTTTTTAATTGCCCATATGCTTTCATGTCTTATCACTTTAAGCTTTCACTTGCTGTTTCTTAGTTCTTTATCCTTTGCCTATTCCCGAAGAGGTCATGCGTTTAAAGGGAGAATTAATTTAGGGGGAGTAATTAATTAATTGCATTTAATACTTTGATATTCTCTATGCATTTGATGAGTTTGCTTAAGTGTGCAGGAATTATTTTAAAGCGGCATCTTTCTATGGCAAAGCGTTTGATCCTTGGGTTGAGTCAAGATTGGGCGGGGTATGTTTTGAGTCTAGTAGAGCTTGACGGCCCTTTAGGATTTTTGTTTGGTTTTTGTCCCGGAATAGCCAAAGGGGGAGATTTGTAAGGACACAAATTTCCAATTGAGTCCATATATAGTTTTGGCTCAATTCCGGACAAAAACATTTATTCATAGGATAGTATTTATTGTAATATTCACAAGCCTATGAAGTGTATGTTGAAGACGTAGCGGCAAAGAATTTAAAGTTTCATCAAAATGCCGATTTTCATGCCTCGTTTCTACGTCATCATCTAAGGTTCCATGCTCCCAAGGTATGAATGTAATTATATTGATATAGGAGCGTAGAACAATGTTTAGTTGGGTGTTAGGTTTAATAAAAGTCATGTTTATTTCAGAAATAATTTAAAAAGAACCTTATATTAATATATATATATAAATGTTTCTGGGCCAAAATAGAATTTAACAAAAATTTCTGAAACTCGTTCGAAATTTTGTTCGAACGAGATTTTTCGTTCGAACCAAACTTCGTTCGAACGAGACTGCTTTCCAACCAAACTGGTCAGCCGTTAGATAAGTCGTTCGAACGACTTTCTCGTTCTAACGAGGTATCTAACGAGGCTCTAACGAGCCTAGCTTGGTCGCTCGTTAGAAACCTCGTTCGAACGACAGTCAAAGTCGTTCGAACGAGAATGCCAGGCGGGAACAGTTTTGAGCAGTTTTTTGGCAGTTTTTCCCCACTTCTCCACTTGGTTTTCAACCAATTTTTTTCAGACTTATTTATGAACGGGAATCCCTTTTTCTAACTTATCTTTTTCATACCAAACAAACTCCTAGAGAGTATTTTGAGAGAAAATTTATTTAAGGAAAAAGATCAAGTTTAGAGTGTCATTTTTGAAGAAAAATTCTGCACACTCTAGTTTACACCCAATAGTTGTTTTATCCAAGTTCTCTATATTCATATCTTTACTTGGAGTTTTTGGCACCGGTGTTTCTCTACCGAAATTAAAAAGGAGACGTTTCCGGTTTGCTTCTATTTCCATCACAAAGAAGAAGACATTTGTTGCGGTTTTACTCACTTGGAGAAAAGCTCCAAGCTTGGGTGACGGTGTGCCTAATTGCCCGATCGGAGGGAGTCCGAGACCACGGTGGAGCTCCGTTGGTTATCCGCTAATTGGAGGTTGATACAAGAAGAAGCATCACGGCTTGAGAGGGTTCGAATTTAGGAAGTAAGTCTTTTGTCTTGTATTTTGTAATACCATTTTTAGTGGATTTGAGGCTAGGGCCGTCCCGAGGTTTTTTCCCGTTAGTGGGTTTTTCCTCGTACATCGCGGTGTTGTGTGACTGTTTATTTTATCTTGCTTTATATCACTTAGAACGCATGCTAGATTAATTTCCAGATAAAATTTGGTTTTACAATCACACTAAATTAAATTGGGACGTTAATTTAATTGGTTTATTCAAGTCACTTGCATTAATTTGGTTTCGCCTAACTTTGGATATAATTGTTAATCATGACTTAGGCAAATTTCTAGGACTTGAATTATGTTGTTTTAATTTGCTTCTTAAGATATTAAAACCCAGCCTTGTTTTGTTTTGTTGAACCATCACTTATATACTTATATACGCTTCCGCATTTGTTTGAAAAGGAAATTAAATAATTTTAATTTGAGATTATTATTTCAAACCCGGGGATTCTCCAACTGCGTTTACACGGTCTAAAACACATAATCGGGATCGATAAATTTTAACTTCCAATTATTTCAACAAAATTCTACGTCTACGTCTTACCACAGCATTATGAAAGATTTTAACTGATCAGACATTCACTTCCTGTGAAGCCTTTTAAATACTTATCCCCTTATATAAACATGGCTTTCTTATCAAGGCACAATCCCGAAGTCTCAACTCGACTTCGTATCTCAATCTCCCTCACATCGATCAGAGGAGAGAACTATATAAAGTGCTTCTATCTCGCACTTTAATAGCCCTTAATCACTCTTCTACATGATTCTCGGCTAATCCTTCCAATCCACTTCTAACAACAAAAAAAATAAAATAAAAGAGAAAGAAAAGGATATCGTCTCTCCAATCACAACGTCGTTAAGTGTTCATGCGGCGGAGTGTCTCGCCGAAGCTAAATCCAAACAAGGAACCCCTCCTATGCATTACTACTTAACTTTGTTGGTCGTGGAGATAAGTCATAACAATCACACATAATGAAAACAAGCAATAGAGCACTTAAGCTAAGGGACACATATGACACATACACATTTAAAATATTTTCACTCGCTACATAACCAGTGAAGAAAAGATAGAACTTCCATACCACGGAAGTCATATCATTACCCTTATATAATAGCGTCAATACTACTATAAGCTCAATATACACACCCGAATCTACAGTAGATATAATACTATTAAGTCTTATGCTAAGTAATACACCACCCACAACTAAGGTGGAATTCCCATCAACATTCTTACTAAACACTCCGCATCATAGACATTACTCCGACTCTGGTCGACAAAAATTTCCCACGCAGTCCCTCTTACTTTCTTAGTAAAAGAGGAAACGCTCTCGGCCTCCTCTTCCTTAGTTCAATGAAACCTCCCAAGGCGGATGTCCACCAAAAGGGTTTCATGATCATTACCCCATCAAAAGTGCTAACGACACCTATTCTGGAGCCTATTATTTTATGGTTCACGGTCTCCCTAACCGTACAACACTTTATTCGCTATCGGCCTTTTAACCGATCATTGTGTGAACATTGAAAAATCCACCTTCTCCTCAGTCCCGTTTTCCCAGAGAAACTTGTTGTTGCAGTTATCCACCGGGCTTCGCTAGGGCCAAACTTTCAGCACCCACGAATATGGTGACCACAATTTCACCCTCTCAACACTACTCCTACGAGAGGAAGGTTTCCCTCCATCCTACTTCTGGGAACTTCTCCACTTTAATTTAACATTTCTTGAAATCTCAAGCTTAGTACCACTTTTTTCTTCTAGAGGTACTTGGGAAACTACATCAATTGTAATTTGTAGTCGTAGTAGTAAGACAAGGAAGTGCTACAAAAAGGGAGCGACCTCCAAAGTGGTCCTCATCCCCGACCATAAATTACAGTCCTTAGTAGTTCCTTCTCATGACGCCCTTATTCAATCGACCTACTATTATCACATGAATACGCAAAAGATTTTATAATTTCTACCCCATGGAAGAAGAACGAGATCTCACTAAAGAAACCAACGATCTTAATCCTAAGGCTCTATATCAAGTCAAAAGCAACGCGGGAAACTTAGGGCGTTCACACAGATTCCTAAGGACTCTAGAACCTGATGCTTTTATACCATCTGTGACAACCCGCTCACCAAAATAAGGGGTGGCCAGCCCAATACTCCAATATAACAAGAGTCTCGGATGGAATCATTCTCAGCATCATAAGAAAATATAGAGTATCCAGGATAACCACCCAAAATTTCAAAAAACGAGTTGCCAATTTTTTTTTTAAAGTAAATAAAAGGAAAACAAACAACCCAAATCCTAAAACGATAGGGGGAACCTCAAGGATAAATATGTATTACTATAACAACAAGTGATAAATAAGAGGACCCATATGTTATCGGTCCGCTGATACATACAACATTGTTAAACAATTTCAATAAATTTATATAATACATTACATTAATCAATTACAAAAGCTTGGGCCTCTCGCCCGAGTAAAAGAGACCCGATCTTAGCTAGAATACAAAAATGAAAACATTTATACCAAATGTATCCCGTAATACCCACAATGCATCATGGCTCGTCGAGGACATCGGAATAGGAATTCAAATCAGGCATCCATGCGACGGAGTACCGGAGCGAAGACAAGATGCATATGCAACAAGAAATATAAACGGGTCAGAGCCCGGTTCTATATGATTACCAGATGAATAAAGAGTATGACAGTTATGAATAAAATCATGCTAGAAAACATAAAATTCTATCTACACAGTTAACACATAAGCTAGGACGATAAAAAGAAAGCATGAATTTAATTTAACTAAGCAGGAGAAAAAGAAAGATTAACATAATTAAAACTTTCCATCATGTACACCGATTCATTTCATAGTTTATTCCTTATCAGGAAAATATAACTATAATTATAAGCTCTTTATGGCATTATATTTCAATCACATGCCCATCATGGCATAACCATTCCTTAACAGGAATATAATCAACATTAAATGCTCTTTGTGGCATTTTACTGTGCTCTTTGTGGCACTTCATCATGCTCTTTATGGCATATCACATACATCAAGTCCCACTTGATTATGAGTTGTTATATTTATATACATATAACGATTCTAAGACCGCCCCTCCGAGTTTCTCCACTGGACGCGCCCTTAAATGACCATCATCTTCCAGGGCCTATCTATACAAGACAACCTAGGCTCATAACGCAATGTCGGGAAGCGGCCATATGCCTGTGGGGTAGTCATAACCACACTCGGAATTACCTTTTTAATCCGGAGCCCTACTTAAAACATCGTATCATTGTAACCTCGATAAATAAATAACCTTACAATTTTCTCCCAAGACTCGTTATGAAAGTATTATAAACCATCAAGTCCAATATAGCTTAATTGAGCTTCTAAAGTCTCCCAAACGTAATACTACATCTCCTAGTTTCAAAATGATCAACTAGAAGAAAAGAATGCCCTAACATCAATTGGCATAACCCCGAAAAACCCCACATAACGCATTTCCAATCTAGGATGGTTGCCCAACTCATGTAGGACTCTAAAACTCTAAATTTACTTCATTCAAGAAAGTTACTAGTCCCTATTGCAGAGAATAAATCTAGGAAACAAAATAAGGTTTAAGGATGAAAAAAAGGGGACCGGTCGACCGGTCCTGAGACCGCGGTCGACCGCGTCTCCAGATTTTTCCTACAAAGAAAAACAAAAATCTTAGAATAGAGGGGCCGGTCGACCGATCAAGGAACCGCGATCGGCCGCGCTCAAAATTTATGCCTTTGTAGGAAAGCAGTAAGCCCTCCCGCAAAGGCCCGATCGACCGGTCCTGAGACCGCGGTCGACCGGTCGTAGCAGACCTAGGGTTATTCCTTCTTCCAAAATTTAACCAAGGTGAAAATTTCACTTTTCCCAAATCCTAAATCTCTTCTATTTTGAACTCGACCAACAATCTTTATCTACCCAAAGAATATCCTACATGATTTATAACCATTATAATTCACAATTTGTTTATCAACAACACTAAAATTAGGGTTTAATTCCCATAAATTCCATTATTAATCTCCAAATGAATATACATAATTATCATACAAATTATTCCTCTTAAATCACATATTAGCAAGTAGAAAACTTGCCTTGAAGTTGGTATTTCAGATTTCTTGTGGTAGATGCAATCTCCAAGCTTGGATCTCTCTCTTTTCTTCTTTCTCTTCAATTTCTCCACTCCTCTCTCTCTCTCTCTCTCTCTCTCTCTCTCTCTCTCTCTCTCTCTCTCTCTCTCTCTCTCTCGGGCTTGTGGTGTGTAATGGAAGGAATGGGAAAGGTTGGGAGACTTAAATCGTGGCTTAAGTATAAAACTCCCAACTTAAAAGGTTAACACCATATTAAAACGACTCTCCAAATACGCGTTTAAGTTAAAACCTGACAAAAGTGCCGCAACCCAAAAACACAATATGGCACTTATTTTGACTGTCTCGCACCTTCTGAGACTAACAACACCCTCTAAACTGGCATCCGGAACTTTTATAAATTATCTCGAGTTCCGATTTCATTTAAACCATAGTGCCATTTAAAATACCTGACACCATAAAACATACAACATGAGGATATTTACCTACACATATGGTAAATATACAACATTCCAGTAAATATTAACTTTCAACTCCTAAAATTAATATTTACTCCAGTCCCAACGTTTTATATAATTACCTTATGCGGTAAAATAATACAAAATGAGTCTCCTAAAATCTAG
Organism: Sambucus nigra; assembly: GCA_949130495.1. Taxonomy (NCBI): domain Eukaryota; kingdom Viridiplantae; phylum Streptophyta; class Magnoliopsida; order Dipsacales; family Adoxaceae; genus Sambucus; species Sambucus nigra. Next base: position 148,171,128 of record OX422223.1, read on the forward strand.
GGTTGTTACATCGGATTATAGACTCGGGTAGGATTAAATTAATAGGCGTGTTAATTAATTTAATTAGAGTCGGACCATAGGCTCGGGGGAAGTATTATTTAAATTGAGGTGTGAATTAAATATATTAGAGTCGGACCATAGGCTCGGGGGAAGTATTATTTGAATTGAGGTGTGAATTAAATATATTAGAGTCGGACCACATACTCGGGAAAATGATCAATTATTAAGTGAGAAAATTAATTAAGCTAAATCGGGCCACAGACTCAGGTAATTATAGGCAGTGTACGGGATTTTGAGTACATGGTAAAGCCGGGGTTTATATTATATATATATGGTGTAGTGATAGTATATATATATATATATATATATATATATATATATATATATATATATATATATATATATATATATATATATATATATATATATATATGTGTGTGTGTGTGTGTGTGTGTGTGTGTGTGTGTGTGTGTGTGTGTATATTATGTGTGATATTAAATTACAGACAGTGTACGGGATTTTGAGTACACGGTAAAGCCAGGATTTGTAGTATATGTATACGGTGTAGCGATAGTATATACATACGTGTATATATGGTGTGTGATATTAAATATTGGTGACTAGATATCTATTCAATTAATATACTCTAATGCTATCAAGGGAGGTTGCGCGATGTGGGTGAATCCCCTAGCTTGAGGAGTAGGGAGAGTATATCCCCAGGTCATAGCGTCCGGTATATATATGGGTGAGGGATTTATCTCACTTTCAGGGAAGGAATATGACCGCCTCCACTACGTTTATATTTTAGGCCAAGTTTGTGAGCGATTCCAACTTGGGGAAACTAGGTTTTGTGAGCACACCTAGTGAGATAGCATTTTAGAGTGAATCATCCGGGGAGGGTATACTCGGAAGGATGGATACACGTATGATATATATGTGGATGTTAGTAAAGGTACGTATAATATGGTAGTAAATATTATATGTAGGTGAAAATACAGTGTGTGATGTATTTACCTTATATAACTCGGGTTACAGTTATATGCTGTTAATTAATGAGAAATTAATTAAGTTATTCATTTGTGGGAATAATACAGTGTGAGATGGATTTACTTTATATAACTTGTGATGCGGCTACATGTTACTATCTAAGAGGAATTAATTAAGTTAATTGTGAAATAACTTATAATTCAGGAAATCATCATACTCGGGTTAGAGTAGTATGGCAAGGGAAGGTTATACTAGGACTAGTTGGATGGGGTAGCACAACTAGGTGGTGTTAAGTTAATCGATAGGTGTGCGCAATAGTGGAGGGCTGAGTTGTCCACAAGGGAGTGCGACACTAACTTAAATATGAAGCGCATTCATGCATTTTAAATTACTGCAGTTTTTTCAAAATGTTTTGGGTTCTAACCCTTGCTATAAAACTATTTTAAAAACCTTTTAGGTGTCCAGCCATAGGGACGCCATGATTGATATTCTATTCCAGGGACACGGAGTTGCGGTATATGTGGATGCTAGCAGGAGTTTGGAGTAGACGCGTCATTCATTCATTCCTAGAGTAGGAATTTTGTATCAGTTTCAGTTTTATTTAGGGCTTGTCGCCCAGGTTTCTCGGTACAGTTTTCAGATGTAATTTATTCAGGTGTTGAATATTTGTAATGGATTATTTCTTTGGTGGCCAGTGATTTTACTCTACAAGTTGTGTATATATGATTCAGTTTATTTGCATTCAGTTGTGTGAATGGTTTATATTTTAATTCCGCATGTACTGTTTTGTTTAATCAAAAAGTTAATATTGGCACCAACATTTGGAATGCTAGGTGGTTAGTAAGTTTTAAAAAGTTTTCGACAGTGATGCTAAGGATGATCCAACTGGGATTCCTCTTTTAATTTGGTATAGGACTGATCACCCGGTATTTTATTAGGCGTGGTGTCACACCTCATAACACAAATTTTAACCATAAATTCATGGTCATAACAGTACGTACCGACATCATCAATAATAAATAAAATTGACTCACACTAATCAGATGCTGATACATCTAATGGGGGTACTAAATTGCAATAAGGATCCAAATATTTACTATCCTTTTTTTTAAATAATCACGTAAAATTGGGGATGCATACCCCACTCCTAAATGTGAGACTTTATTAAAAGTGCGAAAAGAGGAGGTATCACAGATCAATACATTTTCTTCATTAAAAATAGGGGACCATCATAAATACTTGAAGTGTCACTTAAATCGGATGATGAAACCTCAAATAAATTTTCCTACATATAAAAAGAAGCAGCAGTTTTCTCAATGAAATTTGGACAAGAAGCTTGACAAAAATCCACATCCATATCATCATAAGTATTACATGTGTCAAGATTGTTAATTTATTTCCCCTCAGAAAATTGATTATCCCCATTTAATTCATGATTATTTTTAGAAATAGCATCAATATACCGTTTGTTTATCTCTTTCGAATTGATACACTTTGGTGGACAAATAGTAATTATACGGGTTAGGTTCTCATCCATACCTTCTTTAGTTTTTAAATTGACTACTGACCCATCTGACTCAAATTGAAATACATAGTCATCTAAATTTTAAGTATTTTGTAAAAATATGTCCACAGGATCAATTGAGGAGTATGAGAAAGATGACGGGATAACAATATGAGGATTATCAATTGTTATTTATAACGATTTTTTTTTTTTTTTTGAGTTTTTTTGGAATGCAAAAGCAATTATAATTTACTCAAAATCTAATTAGACATCCCTTACTCTTGGACAAGGGAGAATTTAAAAGATGGCCAACTACGGTCATCGCCTCAATTCCTGCTTTTTCCTCCAGGTAGGTGGTCGGTACGAAGACTCACTAAAAACCACCAATCCTAGACAAGGTAAAACGGAATCAATTTGACAAGTTTGCGTTTGATTATCTTTTAATTCTAACCCCGTTAAGAGTTTTGCCTTAAATTCAATTTATGCAACGTGCTAAAGTAAGTGTGAAATTAAACCACGTAGGAGCACACAAAAACATACCTCCGACATGGACTTTTTACCGTCACTTGATTACGACAGGCCGAAGTTTACGTTGACGTCGATCCGAGGAAAAATTCATCTACGTTTTAGTTGTCCCCGAGAGTTCCTTGTGCTCATGGCAAGATTGCACATGTATTCTTTACGTACCCCCACCGTTGTACACTTTGTCCCAATTTTTCTTCAATTTTGCTCTTTTTTTTTACGGACTACCTACTAAAAAATAGATTCTGGAAATTTTCAAGAAAAAATATTTTGTTTTTCGGGTTTTTTCAATTTTTTTTTGTATTTTAGGATAAACTAGTGCAAAAAGTAAAAAAAAAAACTAGTCCAAAAGTCAAAATTGTTAAAAAAAATCGAACAGATCCCCGGCAACGGCGCCAAAAACTTGTTGTCAATTTTATAAAATACCGCAAGTGCATGGGCTATTATAGAATAACGAGTGTAAGTACGGGTCGAACCCACAAATATTAGTCAATTTTAACTTTTAAAAGAATTGCAACTATCCAACTCGATCAAATGGGGTGGAGAATAATTATAAACTACACTAAAAAAAAGCAACTACAATAAATGAGAATAACACAAGAGATTTGTAAACAATTAGGAAATAATTAGTATTCGGGATCAATTTATCACGTAACTAATATTGCACACTAATTTGATATTGTCATTCCCTTTTATAACTCAAATTAAATCGACTCTCGTCGCATTTAATTCGGAAAATATGAAAGTTATGTTCGAAATATTTTTATTGTCCCTATTAGACGTCAAAATTTCCTATTCCGTTAAAAAAAGTTTTAAAATTTGCAAATGTATTTAAGCATGGATTGTCAAAGCAATCAAAGTGCAAGCATAATCCATCATAATTTACTATTTTTAAATGTCAAAACCTTATCTGACAAAACAATTTTGAAGGTTTTAAAACACACTCTAATTTCATTTTAAAATGAATACTGAATCTTTAATAACAATTAAAACAGGCAGGGAATAGACAACAATAAAATAAACGTGAAAATATTATCTAACTATGATAAACTTCACCATAATCCTAATAGAATAATCAAGCTATCACAATGAAAGCGAAATTGCCAAAATAAGTGGAGATTTTTATTTATAAATCAAACTTACAAATAGTTCTCTCACAGCAATCTTCAATCCTCTAAAAATGATAAAAACTTAGCCCTCGAATTGAGTACAATCTCTCAAAAATCACTCCCTGAAAATCGTCCTCCTAAATTATGAGCCGAAGGGTCCTTTTTATAGGACAAGTGGTGAGGTATTTGAGCTGTGGACGGACTCTTCCTGATTCGCCGAATAGTGTTGAAAGTTATTTCTCCACCTCTTTAATCTTTGGATCGGTATAAGTGACCGAATTTCCCCCCACTTGAAAACTCTTATCTTTTCTTGCTAACCACGCTTGCCGAGTTTCATCCAAAGCGGAGAATAAAAGGGCAACTTTTTTCACAAATTAGCATAAGATTATTATAAAATTATCGAAGTTCCCACTTTTTGGCTTAAAATTGCCATTTTGAATCCAAATTCAATCATTCTTGCATTTTTTTCTCGTTTTAATAGAATAGTCCTAAGAACTAATTAAATAACATAAAGTGGGACTAACAAGGTAAAAATTTGGGTATAAAATATACAAAATAATGCACTCATCAAATACCCCCAAATATAAACTTAGCTAGTCCTCGAAAAAAATTAAAATTTTAAAATCTAACTCACTTTCATATGAATCGCGATTGCACATAGACCGTGCAACAAGCTATTAAACCCCTAGGTTACCCTGGTGGACGTGTTTTGTCTCGTAAGGGTTTGCAATGAATATACCCACAAAATTCAAAATCTTGACTCAATACAAAAGACTCAAAAGTAATATAACCAAGTTTGAATGCAAAATTCATAAATATAACAGAACTTCATTTTTCAATCTCAACTTATCGTGTGTATGTGCATAGCCAATATAACCGTCCATTTCAAAAGATTTGATCGTTACATTTCTTATCCGAAAGTTAGTTTTGATTTCAAAAACTCACGGGATGCACTCTCAATCGAATACTTGGAAATGGATTGTTTTCTCTCGGTATATGTGAATAAAAGAGTAAATTTACATGAACAATTATCACATATACATGATCAGAAATTCTCTTTTAGAATGGATGAATATGATCTCATAAATGGAAAATCGATTACTTATTGAAAACGTTGAATCGCACAATAGATCCTATTCATCTTCTCTCAACACTATAATTAACTTCACTTGAGATCCATTAAGACTTTCTTTGGTTGTATTGTAGGCTAGGATTTTGGCTAGAAAAATGACTTTTGGAGTTCAAAAATTCTGAGAATATAAAGGTTTTTCGGTATTTTGACTTTTAGGAAGTTTTTCTTTTAACCTCCATTTTTCTTTTCTCTTTCCTTTTTTTTTCAACTCCTATTTTTTTCATCTTTTTCTTTCTTTCTTTCTTCACATATCATTCTTTTGCAAATTTTTATCCTTTCTTTGTTGCATTTTCCAAACCGTAATTTTATCCTAGTATTCTTAGAAAATGGGTATGATTTCTTTTTATGGGCAAACGCCTAGTTGGAGATGGGTAGGACAATCGATTTTCAACAAAAGGCTTTTTTTTTTGCTCAAACGGGCTTGCAATGGAATAATGTAAAAGAGGTGGTTTAGGCCTACTTTTTGGGCTTTCAAACGATCGCGTAATCTCATTTGTCAAGTTTCATTAAGTTTATGTGTGTCTCAAGACGACTTGCTAAGACTTCTAGTTCTTTAAAATTCGCATTTTAGCTTTTTGTTTTTTCTGTAATCGAACAAAATAAATAATTTGAGATCATCAACAAATTTATCACTGAAGAAAAGTTTGAGTTATTTTAACTCGGATTGATTTAAATCTCTCGAAAACGTTGAATGGCAAAAAATCTCACTAGGTTAAAATCTCAACATTTATTCGTTAAGCATTAACTTTTGCCTCAATATCCATTTTCGATCATATTATACGGCTAATGTGTAAAAAAAATCGTAAGTTGAGAGATCCATGTATCAATTCTATATTAAGAAATCGTTTCAAAACTCAATTATATTAAAAATCTTTTTGGATGTTTGAAATTTTTTTGATTATTTTTTCAAAAATATCATCCTTATCCCCAAACCTAAATTTTACATTGTCTTCATTGTATGCTCAAATAAAAGTATGGACAAAGAAAATAAAGTAAATATGTAAAACGATGATACATCAAAACTTAACAATGCATGTTAACACAATTTTTTTTAATTAAGAAAAATTACACTAATAATTTACAAACACGTGACAATTACCATCATCACGATAAATTAATAATCGAAAGAGTTATGGGTCATTCCAATTAATATACTTTATAGCAAAAAGTACCAAAACATTGTAAATTTGAGAGTATGACCCCAAAACACAAATTTCACCCATAAATTGATGGCCATAACAGTGCGCACCAACATCATCAATAATAAATAAATTTGACTCACACAAGTCAGATGACTGTACATCACATGGGGATACTAAATTGCAATAAGGATCCAAATATTTACTATCACTTTTTCGAAAATAATCACATAAAATTGGTGATGCATACTCCACTCCTAAATGTGAGACTTTATGAAAAGCACGAAAAGTGGAGTTATCAGAGAGCAATACATTTTGTTCATCAAAAATAGGAGGACCGTCATAAATACTTAAAGTGTCACTAAAATCGGATGAAGAATCCTCAAATAAATTTTCCCACATATAAAAATAAGCAACAGTTTTCTCAATAAAATTAAGAGAAAAATATCGACAAAAATCCACATCTAAATCATCATAAGTATTACATGTGTCAAGATTGTCAATTTTTTTCTCTTCCTAAAATTGATTATCCCCATTTAATTCACGATTATTTTTAGAAATGGCATCATTATACCGTTTATTTACCTCTTTCCAATTGATACACTTTGGTGGAAAAATTGTAATTACAGGGGTTGGATTATCATCCATACCTTCTTTAATTTTTAAATTGACTACTGACCCATCTGACTCAAATTGAAATACATAATCATCTAAATTTTCTATATTTTATAAAAACACGTCCACAGGATCAATCGAGGAATGTGAGAAAGATGATGGAATAATAATATGAGGATCACCCATTGCAATTTACACGAAACGTTTTTTTAGATTTTTTTTGGAATGCAAAAGAAATTATAATTGACTTAAAATCTAATTAGATGTAACACCCCATGATTGTGGGATCAAGAAATTAAATTTTTGGGAAAATAAAATTTAATTGAATTGGAAAATTTTAAAATTTGGGAATTGAAGTTCAAAAATAGAGGACGTTTCAAAGTATTCCGGATGATGATTTTGAGGGTAACATCGATCCCGGAAGGGTCGAGATAGTCAAAATGACTGTCATTGGGTTTTATGTCGGCTCCAGAATGTTTTTAAGTCAAATTGACTCGAATTGGAGTAAACGAGTCATTTAAAGTGTGTATTAACATTTAAAACTCGGACTTATGTTTTAAGGGATTTAAGAGGCTTACGGATCAAGCCATCTCATTTAGAGAAAGAGAGAATGAGAAAGAAGAGAGAAAAGAAGAAGAAAGGAAGAGAGAGAGAGGAAGAAAAGCTTGGAGATCCCGGACCAAACGCGACATTGAGGACGATCCAACCTCTACAAATCTGAGGCAAGTGTTTAATCTTACTAAATAAGTCATTTGTGTATTTGATTTCATAATTTGTGAGTTAAAGAAATGAACTTTGGGTATAAATATCAAAACCTAGATTTTTGGGTTTAATCTTGAAATTGATGTTTAGATATGGGTTTGATGGTGTAGAAATGGTTGGGATCAACCTTGGGTTGATTTATTGTCTTAGAATCATGTTGTGATAAAGATTTGGGGGTTAGAATAGAAATTTTAGGGTTTAGAATTCGTGGGTTCATTGAAGAAGAAGAACCCTTCAAATTCTACAGACCCGAATCGATTCGCCCCTTAAGCGAATCGATTCATCTTAGGCAAATTGGCAGTTCTGCATTGACCGAATCGATTCAGACCCAAGGTGAATCGATTCGTCCTGAGACAGAAGCCCAGGTCTTTGGACCCGAATCGATTGGCCTTGGAGGCCGAATCGATTCGGAAACAGGGCATTTTGATGAGTTTTCCTAGGATGATTTCAAACCCTATTTGGTTGGGTTTATTGATTTGGGGCCTTCTCTTATGATATAAGAAATATGTTTTGGAGACATATAAGGGGTTTCTCACATATTATGATTTCGGGGACTTCTTGGAACAATTTGGGAAAAATATATCCATGTATGCATTGGAGTCGCGTATAGAGATTGTGGGGAAACCTCATTGGGATTGAGAATCCTAATTATAGATCAAAAGTAAGTATAGATTTTATGGGAGGCTAAGAACTCTTAGAGAGAGTTGCGAGGGTATGTTGTGAAATTCTGGGCCGACATTTATATCGAATCCTTATAGAGGTAGGATATTATTAAGATACAATTTGGGGCCCAATGAAAGAGAGTGGTCGCATATCCTTAGTAATGATAAATTTAATGAATAAATCAGAGAGGGTTAAACTAGAGGATTCATAAAAGTGATTGAACCATAGTCAAAATCAAGAGCAATGGGATTGTATTACCAACTAGACTAGCGTGTGTAAATCTAGTCGCGGTAGTTCTTGTCTATCAGTGTGTAATTTTCAAAGGGTATTTTCCCTAAGTAATGGGATCATGTGATGAATGTAAGAATGAGCTTGAGGCTTATAGACTATTAGTTATGTATATACCAATAGTCAAAATTATTACTAGATTCATCAATGTGCTCTCGGATATAGAGGAGACGTGTAGTGATGGTTTCCTACACTAAACTTTGGGTGATAACCCTAATGTTGGATATATACATATATTTTTGGGAGACTATTCATCATAGAAAAAAAATGGATGAATATGCTTCAAGCGAGGGATCATATTCACATATCGAGGTAAGTTAATGAGATTGGGATGCGGCTAGTATATTGAGGATATGTATATATACTTATGGCCGTGATTATAAATCTTATACATATGAATGAGAATTAGTTTGTATATATAGATATATGGATATGTGAATATATGTATGTATATATCTGTATGGATATGAATATATGGATATATTAATGTTGTGGATATACATGATATGAATATCTAAACCGTATGTGATGGTTTAATGTTTTATCATATGATGGGATCATATGGATGTGTATATATTGTGCATGTTAACGATATATATACTTATGTGGTTAAGCATACCCCGATCATGCTATCATCGAGAAGTTTTTGCACAGAGGGTGAGCATCATGGCTCAAGGAGAAGGGTGTGGATATTCCCCAGATCATAGTCGTCCATGGTGTTATTATGTGATATGCATTTCTTTTGGGGTGGGACGTGGTGGGTATGTCTCGTCTCATTGATCGGTTAGGAGTTATGACCGCTTCCTGGGACGTCGTGTGTGTGTGTGTTTGACCCCGATGTTGGTGATATTGAGTCCGACTGTGGTCCCCAGGATCGTATGTGAGTAATGCCCTGGAAGATGATAGCATGGTGCAGTTTATCGGCGATATATATATAGCCGGGTGTATTATGTGCATGGCCATTGTACATCAGATGTGATATGTACACTTGGTCATGGGAATGGATGATTGTATATATATATATGGTTAGAATAAATGCCTATATATATATTTATATATCCTATAGGTGAAGGGATATGGAATTTTGATGAAGTACATCTTGGATGATTATGATGTACTAGATTGATGGGGATTGATGTATCGCATTTAAGGAATATTTCGGTTAAATCATCACAAGGATATTATTGAAGATTTTGAGTTGTTCTTATATGGTGTAAGAGAGTAGTCTAATTTTGGGGAAATACTCGATTTTAGCACGTGTTTGACTTGAGCAACTTCGGTTGCACCTACGTATCCGTTATGCTCGGAATCAAAGTCAGCGTAGTTCTTGGGTTCGTACTATTCGCCGAAAAACTCATTGTGGTGGTTTTTCGGAGAGATGGGAGGTGTTGCCACTCTTCTCAAAGAACTCATCTCAAAACTCTCTCTAAAACCTCATAAGATAAGAAAATCACCCTCCTCTTCCAAGAAGATCCCCCTCAAATGTATGGGGGTAGGGCTTATTTATAGCAAAACCAACCAAGTGGGTCGCCACATGTCAATTAACTCGTGGTGACACATGTCCTATTTTAAGTGGCATGTGTCCCATAACATATGTCAAAACTCTCAATACTAGAATATTGTCTAGTTAATATGTAAATAACACACAAATACGCGTGATATGTCCGACGCGCATAATAATACCTCAGTCGCATAAACACATGGACTTTTGTTAATATTAATCATCTCTAATCTCATTTAATAATTTAATGAGAGGCTTATCATTAAGCCCCTCCTACATTTGCCCCCTCGTATATATAGTTGATATATTGATACATGTCTGAAATATATCGACTATATGTACGAAATAATTTTAGTCAGTTTTCATATTTTTGATCGACCTGTGGATCGTGGGTAATAATCTCATATCTCATTTCATCTTGATGATGTACTTTTTACCTCATATATCACATTTTATGATATAATGCAATCTCATATTTCATATCTCAGTTATATGATATACATCAATTTTATATCTCATATCTTAAATCCTATTTTGCAGCTTTGATCTCATAGGTTATTCTGAAGGACCTCGTTTATCATTATTTTCATATGAATGATATACACCGAGTGTTTCCCCCACTCCTATTAAATGATCATGCATCCACATTTTTATTGTGATTGTTTGTAACTCTGCTTTGGTAAAGAGTAATATCATGAACACATAATAACTACCTTAGCATTCTCTTTCGTCATTCTCAACCAAGCTTGGTGAAAGTATTTATTATGGTTTACATAATAACTACTTAGTCGTTCTCAAGTTTGGTGAAAGTATTATTATGGTTTACATAATAACTACTTCATTGTTCTCGATTAATCTTTTAGTGTATGCACATGTTTTTTATTTATTTCATTCTCGATGAGGTTTCTTGTGCGTGTACATAATATTGACTTGCTCAAATTACCACTTTTTAATGTATTTTGCAAACTCATACCTACGATGTGACTTAACAATGAAAAAACGCTTGTTAAGTTTTTTCGCAAACTCCACCGTTAGAGGTGACTTAACAATGAAAACACACTTGTTAAGGTTTTTCGCAAACTCCACCGTTAGAGGTGACTTAACAATGAAAACACACTTGTTAAGGTTTTTCGCGAACTCCACCGTTAGAGGTGACTTAACAATGAAAACACACTTGTTAAGGTTTTTCACAAACTCCACCGTTAGAGGTGACTTAACAATGAAAACACAATTGTTAAGGTTTTTCGCAAACTCCACTGTTAAAGGTGACTTAACAATGAAAACACACTTGTTAAGGTTTTTCGCAAACTCCACCGTTAGAGGTGACTTAACAATGAAAACACACTTGTTAAGGTTTTTCGCAAACTCCACCGTTAGAGGTGACTTAACAATGAAAACACACTTGTTAAGGTTTTTCGCGAACTCCACCGTTAGAGGTGACTTAACAATAAAAACACACTTGTTAAGGTTTTTCACAAACTCCACCGTTAGAGGTGACTTAACAATGAAAACACAATTGTTAAGGTTTTTCGCAAACTCCACTGTTAAAGGTGACTTAACAATGAAAACACACTTGTTAAGGTTTTTCGCAAACTCCACCGTTAGAGGTGACTTAACAATGAAAACACACTTGTTAAGGTTTTTCGCAAACTCCACCGTTAGAGGTGACTTAACAATGAAAACACTTGTTAAGATTTTTTGCAAACTCCACCGATAACGGTGACTTAACAACAAAAACGTTTGTCAAGATTTTTTGTAAAACTTCACCAATAACGGCACACCCATGACGGTGACTTAACAAAGAAAACAATTGTTAAGATTTTCCATAAACTCCACCTATAATAGTGACTTAACAACGAAAACGCTTGTTAAGATTTTTCATAAACTCCACCTATAACGGTGACTTAACAACGAAAACGCTTGTTAAGATTTTTATATAATCTCCACCTTATAACGGTGACTTAACAACGAAAACGCTTGTTAAGATTTTTATATATAGTCTCCACCTTATAACGATTTTTATATAATCTCCACCTTATAACGGTGACTTAACAACGAAAATGCTTGTTAAGATTTTTATATATAGTCTCCACCTTATAACGGTGACTTAACAACGAAAACGCTTGTTAAGATTTTTATATAATCTCCACCTTATAACGGTGACTTAACAACGAAAACGATTGTTAAGATTTTTATATAATCTCCACCTTATAACGGTGACTTAACAACGAAAACGCTTGTTAAGATTTTTATATATAGTCTCCACCTTATAACGGTGACTTAACAACGAAAACGCTTGTTAAGATTTTTATATAATCTCCACCTTATAACGGTGACTTAACAACGAAAACGCTTATTAAGATTTTTTTTATATAATCTCCACCTTATAACGGTGACTTAACAACGAAAACGCTTGTTAAGATTTTTATATAATCTCCACCTTATAACGGTGACTTAACAACGAAAACGCTTGTTAAGATTTTTATATAATCTCCACCTTATAACGGTGACTTAACAACGAAAACGCTTGTTAAGATTTTTATATAATCTCCACCTTATAACGGTGACTTAACAACGAAAACGCTTGTTAAGATTTTTATATATAGTCTCCACCTTATAACGGTGACTTAGCAACGAAAACGCTTGTTAAGATTTTTTTATATATAGTCTCCACCTTATAACGGTGACTTAACAACGAAAACGCTTGTTAAGATTTTTTTATATATAGTCTCCACCTTATAACGGTGACTTAACAACGAAAACGCTTGTTAAGATTTTTATATAATCTCCACCTTATAACGGTGACTTAACAACGAAAACGCTTGTCAAGATTTTTGTAAAACTTCACCAATAACGGTGACACCCATAACGGTGACTTAACAATGAAAACAGTTGTTAAGATTTTCATAAACTCCACCTATAGCGGTGACTTAACAACGAAAACACTTGTTAAGATTTTTTTGTAAACTCATTCTTCTGTATCTTTTTTCAGGACAGGATCCCGTACCTGACAAACTGAGCGTGGTCCTTCGTCTGTTTGCTTCCATGACCAACTTCTTCGGACGAGTTAAGTCATAACGATCGTGGTTCAGCTAGCAACAATTTTGATACACCTTTATAGAAGACTTATCTCAATGCTCACAAAGTTCTTGTAATATGATGTCATATATGAAGGAGGACTATGACTTTGTCGATTTCTGAGTGACAACTAATTAACCCGTTTGAACTCTTTGCGAAAGAAACAGAAGAAGCTTTTGTAATGACCTCCTTGGATGTTACTATACTCTGAAGGTTCATCAATCCAACCTTGTCGCGGAGGATGTCGAAGAAGTTTTGCACTACAAGCTATGTTACATCATAATATCCATTTGCCCCCTTTATTTTATTTTTTATCTCAAGATAAAATAAAATAAATTACATATATCATTTACAATTCCCACCCGAGAAAAATGAAAGCAATCTAATTATTACATTTCATGGGGTGTAACTCAAACTACCATATCTTTCAACAATGACTTGATATTTGTATCGCTCAATATCTGCTCATTCAGAAGCTTTGCAAAATAATATCTTTCTGACCCAATTATACAATATTGCAAATGTTAGTAAAGCTCAATAAATATCCAAGTACAATTCTCATCATGCCCCCTTTATTATATTTTATTTGATGTAATAGAATAAAATAAATAAATAAAGTCGAAGAATATTTTTACAATGAATCATAAACAGCATGTAGGTGATCGTGCACAATTTAATGTTGTTTAGGGGTGAATCTCATAATAAATCTAAAGGTGTATATAATCTCAAAATAAATCTTCAGTTCTGAAACATATTCAAATATTTCATAAATGAATCATAATGTATACGATGTACAAATAATTATGAATATTTTCAAATGTCAATATATTCAATCGAAGCTTCATTATATTTCATCCATCTCAAAAATAAAGCTTTTCAATTCATCAACGTAACTTATGAATATTTTTTTGAACAATTAAATTTTCTATGAGAACTGCATTATTATCTCTATATTTTATTTGTCAAAAAATAAAATAAACCCCTTATTTTTTTATTTTTTATTTTTAAAATGCGAGGGACCATAACTGGTGTCATTCACCACACTTACTCTTAAGTCACATTTGGACTTTTCAGATGGACCTCAAATACCAAAATCAAAGATCGTTCATCGCTAAATCATAAAACGATGGACCTCAAGCTTGTATATCGGATCTACCCTACCCACGAAGAAGAAGATCACTCATATAATGATCCCTCATTGAGTTCCCTCGAACAGGTGCTTCGGTTTGACAACACTGGTTCTCTTTAGCAAACTCCACCATTATCAAAGGAATCAACTCTAAATAAAGGATGATTCAACAATATTTAAAATTAATTTATTGCAATTTCTAAAAAAAAAACTCCATACTATTATCCCTTTATTTTATTTTTTATTTTATCACCATAAAAAATAAAATAAACTCATTCCTCAACCATATTCAAGAAACATATTCATAAATATTCATAATACTCTAATTTTAATTTGGTGGCAGGTGTGATTAGAGAAAAACTATTCCAACAAGTGCCATGTCTAGAGAACCGCGAAGACTTTGAATTTAACATGTGTCAAGTGAGATTCCAACATGTAAACTCAAATAATAGTCACCAACGTGTAATATGAAAGTATGCAAGGCGTTATGCTCAATTCATGCCAATTTACTTAAGTCGTCACATTTATTTTGTGAGCATTATTCAACATAAAAATATAGGGTCAATTATTGAATAGTCCCTACTATAAATATATATATATTTAAAAAAAAAGAATATATATTTTTAGTTTAACCCATTTAGTCCCTCAAGCACTCAATATTCTCTTATTTTAGAGGCCCGCGCCAGCGGCACTCCCTCTCCAAAATATGTGGCAAAAGACTTTTTGAAGCAAAATAAAAAAACTTGGACTAAACGGATATAACAAAAATGTTCGAGGGACTATTTTATATATGTCCCAAAAATATACCCTTTTTTCGTTTTTGGTGCGAGGGACCATAAAGAGGGATCAGAGATCAAGAACATGAGCTGGTCATTGACCATACACATGGTCAAGTTCCAGCAGGGTATTTCCGATGAACCTCAAAATGCGAAAGAAAGTTGGATTCATCCAATGCAAAATCGTAAAACGATGGATCTCAAAATTTTTTATGGATTTTATTTCCAGAGGTTTATTGACCTTTGATTTCTGGTGAGTCGATTTTTTCTTAATCAACTGTGGTAGGTCAGGTTTAAAGTCTCATGGTTCGGTGTGTACTCCATATAAAGGGGAAACGCCAGAGTAGCGGTGCCAGTTCTGACCGGACCGAGGTCCGTCGACACGAGGTTTGTTGTTTTTATTTTACTCTACTACTCTTCTATGGTGAGTCGGTTGAGATGCCAGTTTCAGGGACCAGATCTGTGTATCAAAGACGGAGTTTCTTCCTTTTGGGTTTGAGGTCTATTGAATCTCTATTTAGGTATCCGTGAGGACTCGTTCATTGTTCCGTTGGGACTCTTCATAAGAACTCGTTCATTCATCCGTGGGGACTCATCCCATTAAAGCTCGAGTCTTATATTGCATTATATAAGGCCCAACGGATTTCCACCCGCAGATGTATCGAAGACGACTTCCAGCGGAAAGAGATTTCGACCCTTGTTCAGTCCGGGCTTCATCGGAAAGACATTCATCGCACGAAAGCTTCATTAATTTCTACTGAGGTGAGGCTCTTCGAAGCAAGGGTCTTTTAGTTTTCCTACCGGGGGTTTTTCGGTATAAGATGCATCGGAATTCAATTTTAAATAAGTTCACTCTCGTCAATTTGGATCAGTTTATACCAAACTCTATTCTCATTTCCGTTTGTACCTCAGTGTAAAGAACAAAAACAAATTTCATTGTGTGTATATTTGCTGAGTTTCAACAATTTTTTTTTTGTTGTTGGGAGTTCCCTCGGTTTTGGCCTGAGGAAAAGATCCCACCAGGAACACGGAGAGATTCCACCGCGGGTGATAGAACCGTGTATGAAAATCATAATGGCCTGACCTCTTTAAGTGTGGTCAGAATCTTATTTGACAACTGACACACGTTATGTATATTTACAATTAATCAACTATACACGTTCAGCTGTGCACTCTACATAGACAGCTGGAAGCATTTCTTTTTATCAATATTTTAATTTTGTCAGATAACTTTCGACTATAATAACAAAAAGAAATAAAAAAAAATAGTACTTTTGATATTTTTTTTTCATCTCAAGTGGGAAAAGACTTGCATCCGACTTTAAACCGTGGGCTGTCCTATTTTGTCAGATTAGAACGTATGTAATACAAAGTTGCTTCTGACCATACTTCTTCTTACATTTTAATAAATGTGTTTTGACAAATGGTACAATCAATTAAAGTTTCCATCGTATGTTTGTACCCAACACGCATATGAAGAAGGCTTAACCAGCCTTTTCTTTTATGGTCATTAAAACGTTGCTACTACTTCAGTCATTGCCATTAACATCGCACTACTTACTCCAATCAGTAGGTATTTATCGAGCACAAACACACTTAAAATTATACTCAATCATGTTTTTTCCATATATTTTATCAAACTCTTTGAAACATGATTTCTAAAGTTTATGCAAAACACAAAATATAAAATCTCATGTGAAGACATCCGTTCGTTTGGTAACATATATCATAACTGATGCTCATATCTAAAATATCATGGAATTTTGATGCAAGGCATGAGATATTATAAGTAGGAAAATTATATACTTATCTGAGATAAAGTTGCATATTTTTTTCATAAATCTTTTAACAGTTGCGTTGTCAACCCCTTTTCTCCATTTTCGTCCACTTTTCCGAGTGCGAACGAGGCGTTACGTAATAAAAATCACGAATACCTCCCCAGCAGAGTCGCCAAATGTAAGAGAGTAGTCTAATTTTGGGGAAATACTCGATTTTAGCACGTGTTTGACTTGAGCAACTTCGGTTGCGCCTACGTATCCGTTATGCTCGGAATCAAAGTCAGCGTAGTTCGTGGGTTCGTACTATTCGCCGGAAAACTCATTGTGGTGGTTTTTCGGAGAGATGGGAGGTGTTGCCACTCTTCTCAAAGAACTCATCTCAAAAATCTCTCTAAAACCTCATAAAATAAGAAAATCACCCTCCTCTTCCAAGAAGATCCCCCTCAAATGTATGGGGGTAGGGCTTATTTATAGCAAAACCAACCCAAGTGGGTCGCCACATGTCAATTAACTCGTGGTGACACATGTCCTATTTTAAGTGGCATGTGTCCCATAACATATGTCAAAACTCTCAATACTAGAATATTGTCTAGTTAATATGTAAATAACACACAAATACGCGTGATATGTCCGACGCGCATAATAATACCTCAGTCGCATAAACACATGGACTTTTGTCAATATTAATCATCTCTAATCTCATTTAATAATTTAATGAGAGGCTTATCATTAAGCCCCTCCTACATATGGTAATCTAAATTTTGTAGTTGTAATAGTAGAATTGTATGTATGGCATAATGGATCGCACACAACTTGTCATAACAAAAAGAGGGAATGATTCGAAAGCCTAGTGGGTAAATACAACAATCAATGTAGAATCAAACAGTAGAAAAGAGACTCCAACATGTTTACCTACATGCACATGCAAGTACTTCGTGTGTGTGTGTGAGAGTGTGTGTGTGTGTGTGTGTGTGTGTATATATATACACATTAATGCATGAAATCTTTTTATTCCAAAAGCGTTACTTGTTTCGATTAATTCACATTAATCTTATAAAAGAACCCATTTTTACTTGACTTGACATTTATTTCCCAATTTAATGCACCCAGTTAAATACTTTGAATCAAATACCATTTGATTAGGTAAGGTACTTCTTTTATCAAAATTTCCCATTTACTTACACCAAATTTACCTTAGTATTTTCCTTAAAAATCACCTGTCAACATACGCAAGCACCATGTTAGAAAATACTTACTTTTCTTTGAAAAAAATTCATAAACACATACTCATGTTAATTATGAGGTAAACATATTTAGGTTAATTAATTACCCACTTGATCACTTCACTTTACCATTCCTTTATTTCGTAGACACTAGCCAATTTTTTACATTACTTGTCCACATTATTTTTCAACCAGAACATTTATCAATTTCATTAAAGTAAGTTTGTATTTTCTTATATTCACCACACAACCAATATCTTGACATGTTCCACTTTTTATTATCTTTTTCTCAGAATCCTCCAAATAATTGCGTACTTTAACGGGCTCCACACTGCCGGCTACGCTACCATATTCTCTGGTCAGTGTTTTGGGTATATCACTCTACGGTGCTAGGCCTTTTTAATTCTTTACGGGTCTCATACAATTTAAATTAATGTGTTTTAACATTTATCCAATATCCACATTATTACACTTTTATCGGCCGAAGCCAAATCTAGGGATCTCACCCCGCCTTGTGTTACACTTTGAAAATCACCATTTCCTGTCCTTTATACACTTGCGTTGATTTTACCCCCAAAATCACTTTCATTAAAGACCATTTTTTGTAAAAAAAAACTTAACATTTTTATTTCATAAAAATGTACCACATTACGTAAAATTATGATTTTACCCATTTTTTTCCAAACTTGTCATTTCCTCTATTATCATATGTGTTTTTTCTCAAAAAGATTATTGAGTTTCAAATACCAACTTCCTAAATATTTTAACTCATTAATAATTTTTAACACTTTGTAGTAACATACTTCTCAAGTTGAAATCTCTTTATCTCATTACTTTCTTTATAAAAGAAGTCATTTGTCATTTTTAAGACTACTTTATAAGAAAAGTACCATTTTTTCTCATCATCACATATAGTCTTGAAAACATACACTTATTACATTTTCAACACTTATTAACACACTTTAAGGGCTGAAATTTCTATTTTCATTATTTCATGTTAAAACTCATTAAAACCTTCACTAAACTTGTTTATATATTTATCATCAAAATATTGCAAGTTTATCTACATAGGAGGGGGGATTTTAAGTTCCAAAACCCAAGAAAATGAGTTTAATATATGATTCATTCAAGAAATTTCTTAATATTTTCAAAAATATGCTTTACAAGACTAAAGACACATTTTGTTCTTCAAACTTGCATAAATGGCCACTTTCACCAAAATGCAATTTTAACAAGAAAACTCCAAGAATTTGTTCATCAAATATAAAAACAAGATAAATATTATTTTCAAAAAAAAAATATTTCATAAAATGTTCCACACCAAGTTTTCTTGAAATATATCATTTTACTTAACACTCTTGAAATCCTTTGTAAACCACTTTACACAAACCATAAAAAATAACCTTCTTAAATCATATATGCTTTCTACTCTTATAAAATATAACTACAAGATAATTACTATGGAAAATGGAGTTCTTAAACTAAAGAGTAAAGTTTTCAAGCTAAAAGGAACCTTCAAAGATAGGGGATGCATATAGAATAAAATGGAAACATCGTACCTCCTAAGGAGGCCTTAAAGAGGTAGTCTAACTCCACTAATATTGCCTCCTTGAATGCCCCGTGAAAAGCCCCTTTAAACTCCATAATTTCTTCTACTTTTCTTCTTTAAAAAACCCCAACAATATATCCATGAATTTATATATTGCCTAACAAATGGTGTAAATGGGTTTTATGGGATTAAATATGGTGGTAAAGGGTTCAATTATGGTAGTGTTGAGGGTGGTGGTGCTGGTGTAGTAGAAGGTGGTTTGTGGTGGAAGAGCTCTCAAAAGCTAGAGAGAGAGAGAGAGAATTTGATTTAAAATCAGCCAAAATAAGCCTTAACACTACTTAAATACTCCAAACCCCTTAGGGGTAAAATCCCAAAGTTCTAACTCCGAAATGCTCCATTAAGAGCTTGACAAGTCAAACCATCTAATGGTCAAGATTTGGACAGAATTTTCCAAATTTTCAAAAACTAATTTTTGCAGTCTCGTTTGAATGAGAATGGATCTCGTTCGAACGAGAACTACTATATCGTTCGAACCAAATTGATCTCGTTCTAATGATAACTACATCGCGTTTGAAAGTACGTTCGAACAAGGTTCTAATGATATTGGACTATCTAAACAGATATTTTTTGTTCGGAGGTCATTAGATGCATTATTCTAATGAGATTAGGATCTCTTTCGAATGATAGGGGATTTCGTTCGAACGACCCTGAATTTTCTCCAAAATGAATTTAGGATCAAATACCAAAAAGTCCCCCAAATATTTTTTTTAAACACATTTAGTCCAAGCCTTTTTTGTCCAAAAAAGTCCCTCAAATGCCCATTTAACCAATATTCTCTTATTTTTAAAGGTCCGTGCTAGCGGAACCCCTGCCCCACCTGCCCACCCCCTCACTGGAGCTCCGACGACCCTCATCGGAGCTCCTTATTTTGAGTGTTTTTATGTGGTGAGAGACTTTTGGGAACAAAATAAAATGGCGTGGACTAAACGTGTATTAAAAATGTTCGAGGGACTATGTGGTATATGCCCCATGAATTCAAGGCCATTCTAAATCCAATTTCAAACTAATGACCTCTTTATTTTTTGGCTTCTCCGCCAATTTCCAAGTCTTGTTCTTCTTAATAACCTGAATTTCTTCTTCCATTGTAATCTGCCAGACTCTTTCATTTTTTCCTTCTTCATAGGTCCCTAGTTCATTTAAACAAAAATTACAACTTCCATACACATCATTTAGGCTTCTCATTCTTCTTGGAGTTAAACATAGAGATTAGGAGTTTGATTTTGATAAAGAACTTGAAAATGATTGTGGACTTGCATTTGGAGACATTTGAGGATCTTTTCATCTTCCTCAATATCTTATTCAATACTTTGTGATTCTTTATTAAGAGTGATAACTTGATTTTGAGATTTTCTTTCTTTATAATACTAAAATACTTTCTCATTAAAGATCATATCTCTACAAATAATCACTTTGTTTTCTTCAAGATAAAGAGTCTATAGCCCTCTGATTTTGAGTTATACTCGACAAAGATGCATTTTTCACTACATTCATCAAGCTTGTGCCTCACTTGTCTAGGAACATAAGCAAATCAAATACAACCAAACACCCTCAACTGCTTCAAGGATGGTTTTCTTCCATTCCATGCCTCAAATGGAGTTTGGTTTTCACTATCTTTGTAAGACATCTATTCATTAAGTAAACTATCGTATACACCGCTTCTGCCCAAAAATTATATGACAACCCTTTCTCATATAACATGGATTTTTCCATTTCCTCAACTGCTTTATTCTTCCTTTTCACGACTCCATTTTTTATGGAGTGTACCCAAACATTAGTTTTCTTTACATGCCAATATCATCAAAAAAATTATCAAACTCCTTAGAGTTGCATTCTCTGCCTCTATCACGTCTCAAAATTTTCAGTTAGTGAAAACTTTATTTTTCAACAGTTTGTGAAATTTTTGAAAATGGCATAAACAATTGATTTTTGCGGCATAAAATACACCCAAGTAATTCTTGTAAAATCATCAATAAAAGTAATCAAGTATTTATTACCGGCATGAGAATTGTTCTTCATGGGTCCACACACATCGGTATGAACAAGCTCCAATGGTTCTTTATCTCGCCATGATTTCTCCCTCAAAAAAGTCTCTTAGTGGTGCTTTTCAAGAGAGCATCGTTCACAAACTCCATTTACTTCTTGGATGCTCGTCAGCCTACAAACCATGCTCCTTTTTTTTCAAATGCTTCATGTTTTGAAAATTCAAGTGCCTATATCTTCTATGTCATAACCATATGTCATCAACCACATTTATCTTCAAGGCCACATTCTTTGAGTATCGAAAAGTGAGAGGAAAACTTCTATTTTTTCCATCTTTATTTTTTCATTAACTTAACGCTCCCCCTTTTTCAAAAATTTTTCTCGAGTCTTCTTTAAAGAGAACAGTGTACCCATGCTCTGCAAGTTGACCGACACTCAACAAATTCTTCTCCAAATTTGAAACTAGCAACACATATCGTATATACTTTGTTCTTTTCTCCGTAACAATGGCTATAGTACCCTCAGCCCTTTGTTTTGACTAAGGTTTCATTACCCATCCTTACTTGAGAATTAGAAATAGCATCCATAGTGAGAAATATATTTTGGTCTTCGGTCATGTGATTACTACACCCACTATTAAGAAATCAGAAATCATATATCTGCTTTGATGCACTTTGACAAGCAACAAACATTTTCCCAACACATTCTTATTATTGGGTAAAGTTAGTTGTTGGTTTTTCTAGATTGGACCATCTTTTTTAGCATAACCAAATTTCTTGTAATTGTAACATTGTGACTTTCCCCGGAACCAACAATCTTTATCAATATGGATACTTCTCTTACAAATACTACACTTTTGTTGACTGAAACTCTCATCATTAATTTTTTGTTTCAAAAATATGTTTACTTCTTCCTCGAGTGTTTCATCCTATTGCTCTTCCATGTTTTCCATCTCTTGAAGATTTACCCTTTGATTGATCAAAATATGGTTTGAACCCGACATTTATCTTAGATTGAAATGTACTCTCAATAGTTTTTTTAGAGTTTTCACTCAACCTCTGCTCATATGTTTTAATTGAACCCATCAATTCCTTAATACTCAATGAGGTTACTTCTTTGGTTTTTTCAACAATGGCAACAATGGGATCATCCATTTTCAGCAAACCAATATAATTCTTATAACAATTATTATTTTAAATTTATTCCCTATATGTTATCATTGGATTCATAATCTCCATTAAGTTAGAGAAATAATCTTTCAATAATTAGACATCTTTCATTTTCATATTCTCAAAGAACTTAATTTTAATAGCCATTACCTTAAATATGCCTTTGAACTCTATTATAGAATATCCCAAGCCTCATTTTCTTTGTTTCCATTGATGATTATTAAAACTATTATTTCAACTAACCCTTGTTGGATTATACTTAGGGTTTTTGTATCTTTCTTCTTGTGCTCCTTCAACTCTTCCTTTTGAGTTTATGTCGAAGCCACGATATCCCCTAATTCATCAAACCCATCTTGAACATACTCCTATATATCAAACGAAAGAAAATTAGTTTTTACTTTTACAAATCAGAAATCGTAGTTCTCTCCATAAAAAATCGGAATAAAAAACTGTTATGTACCCATTTGGTTGCTTAAACTTGCCATAAATTTCCTGACACTTTTTGTCGAATTAGTTTCCCTGCAAAATAAATCACACCTAACTATACCAATATGTTAGGTTTAGATGAAAATAATATATGAGTAATAGAAAAGGAAGTGAAAAAAAGTAGACTATATTTTCAGGGAAGTTTAGTTCTAAATATTGTAGAGAACAAACATTCAAAAACATAGGAGAAGTTGATCT